>OY829528.1:1760026-1918479 GCA_963691665.1 Clepsis dumicolana | reverse complement strand
CTCTTATCGTTGGTAATTTCGTTTTTTTTCATTAAGTACAGTGAAACCTGGTTAAGTGAGACATCAAGGGACCTGCAATGTCGTTTCACTTATAGAGGTATTCCACTTACCCAGTGTCTCAGATATACAGGTATAAATAAATATCTGTCTCATTTACAGAGGGTTCCATTAATAGAGGTGAGAATACAGGTTATTTCAGTTATACAGGTGCGATCATTAAATAAAATAACGTGTTATTTATAACTCGGAGACTGGGACCGGGACGAGACATCGCACACACCAGCGGACTTGGTTTGCTAGCTAGCTGTGTCAGGATGAAATGGGTTTTACACGTAGTAGAGCTTGGTCATGAGCTTTACTCATCCTCAAGGTCGATTGAGGTGGTAGAAATAACTGCAGACACATCATGTTTCACTTCTAGGCCAGTCTTTATTTGATTAAGGCCTACATCAATGACTCTACCGCACGGTTCGGAAATAACCTCTATTGAGAAGATACCGGCAAGAAACTCAATGAGGTATAATCTTTTCAATAATAACACCATACGAGGTCTAAATTAGTTACAATTGATATCACAGTTAACTCGTTACTATTAACGCGAAATGCAAGTACCATATTGGAAACGTTGGAGAGTTCTGTGCTTGCGCCCATTCACGTGATCTATTGCCAAGATATCATTTAAGACTCAAAATAAGACTCTGTACTTGGGGCACAGGCACTTAGTTCATTAAATCACTAACAATTCTCATTAAAACTCAAAGCACCAAGCCGATGCAAACGGATTACATTACCAACTTGTGATCAGTCCGACCCCCCGATCCAGAATGCCCTTTTCTTTTCAAAGTTACTAAATGTCATTTCGACCTTATACAAACTACCCACAAATGAACCAAGCACAGACCACTCCCAAGCAGTATTTATTTGACAGCTGTCACCGCTTGACGTTTCGTTAAAATCATAACAAATGAAGGTAATTTATAACTTTAGACTATGATCAACACCGACTAGTGTATCGATTCTCCGACACGGCCATTCTGACGTCTCACACGTCCTCGTGGGAGGTATCTGTGGACAAGAAAATCTGAACAGTACCCAAAACTTTTCCACTCGGCCTTCCTGACCATAAAAACTAACAATCAAGGAAATAAGGAAAATAATTCTATTGGTGAACATAAGTCTCTTTACTTGTCAAGCAAAACTCAAATCAGCACAAAGTTTAAACATTATCGAGTCTCTCTCTCAGCATGACATGAGTGCACAGTGCTGTGTCAGTTGCCTCCATCCAGCAACCTCTACACACAATATCACATGGAATACCTCCATCCAGTATCCATCTCACACAAAACTCATCGCCTCCATCCAGCGATATCCGAAACCAATCGCCTCCATCCAGCGATATCCAAAACCAATCGCCTCCATCCAGCGATCGTGGCGACCGATTACACCCGCGAGCCAAACGCACGCCACTCACAGTCGTGGCCGCACTGCGACGGGAAATGAGGCCCGATTTTACGCCTACGCCTACGAATGACCGAAGGTGCAATCAGTCTGAGCCAAAGACACTCACACCAGCGATCAACAACACATGACATACGAACATCAAATGAATTTTGCTTGTCAATCTTAAGAGCTCGAATTAATGGTTCACACCACGAAAAGGTTAATCTTTTCACGTTATCAGTAGCGTAACCAAAATCACGAATTCAATTTACACGAACTCGCTTAGCAAAAATTAAAACACTCGCTTCTCTTGCCTGTCCAAAACCCAAAACTATGATTTATTGTAAACTGGGTCGCGAACATACAAGTACTTACCACTCAAAGCTAGCGACATGAGCGCTATGACAACATAATTAACAAACGTTACCTCTAGTTAGGTACTCAATCGAAACGTATTTTCTTTGTACAAAAAAAACAAACAATTTAAAACACGTCGATTATTATTTCAACACACAACTCTTATTATTCATTGTCACTTATTAAGGGCTCCGATTAACTACACAAGAACCTCACGTGTGATTTGCACACAAACACGGATAGCTAATGTTTGTTTTATCCAAAAAATAAACTGATTACCATCGTATAAACCTCACGTTGCTTTTTAAAGTCAAACCGTTCAAACCATTTAAACAAAGTCTACGTGACAATAATGACTATTCGGTGCACTTGCACTGAACATCACGATAGCTCGATTGAAATTATGAACTTGAGTACCTATTAGAATTCGTTACTTATCATACTGCCATAGTATCGAACATAGGGCACGGATATACCCTACCAGTTTTTTTAACCAAATCACGTAAACTCAGTAAAGAAATTTAACGGAAACCCACGTGTTACACAAATTATAACAAACTGAAAGCGACTCACCAGGCATATTTAAATCTTCCGAATGGGGTTCACAAACAACTACTTGCACGGTAGCCGGAGCAGCCAAAGAAGACTGGCATGGTCACCTCGAACAGCATCGATCGTACAATTCAATCAATCATCATCAGCATAACCGTCGTCATAATCAGCTTTGTTATCTTGAAGTGGGACATGCAGTTCCATCCCACATCTGAACTCGGAGACTGGGACCGGGACGAGACATCGCACACACCAGCGGACTTGGTTTGCTAGCTAGCTGTGTCAGGATGAAATGGGTTTTACACGTAGTAGAGCTTGGTCATGAGCTTTACTCATCCTCAAGGTCGATTGAGGTGGTAGAAATAACTGCAGACACATCATGTTTCACTTCTAGGCCAGTCTTTATTTGATTAAGGCCTACATCAATGACTCTACCGCACGGTTCGGAAATAACCTCTATTGAGAAGATACCGGCAAGAAACTCAATGAGGTATAATCTTTTCAATAATAACACCATACGAGGTCTAAATTAGTTACAATTGATATCACAGTTAACTCGTTACTATTAACGCGAAATGCAAGTACCATATTGGAAACGTTGGAGAGTTCTGTGCTTGCGCCCATTCACGTGATCTATTGCCAAGATATCATTTAAGACTCAAAATAAGACTCTGTACTTGGGGCACAGGCACTTAGTTCATTAAATCACTAACAATTCTCATTAAAACTCAAAGCACCAAGCCGATGCAAACGGATTACATTACCAACTTGTGATCAGTCCGACCCCCCGATCCAGAATGCCCTTTTCTTTTCAAAGTTACTAAATGTCATTTCGACCTTATACAAACTACCCACAAATGAACCAAGCACAGACCACTCCCAAGCAGTATTTATTTGACAGCTGTCACCGCTTGACGTTTCGTTAAAATCATAACAAATGAAGGTAATTTATAACTTTAGACTATGATCAACACCGACTAGTGTATCGATTCTCCGACATATATAAATGAGTTTTAATAAAAAAAAAATGTACTTAAAGGTAATCATACAAATGTAATCAACAAAAATGTATCAATTACGTATAAAAATCTGTCATTTTAGTTTGTCGTTTGGAATAAATATCTGTATGATAGTAAAGCGAAACTAAAAATGAAGGTTACTTACGTACTTGGAATTACGTGTGGAATTTGTGGGTAGAATAAGAATGAGTAAACAAACAATGTTATCTCAGTTACAGAGGTTTATGCATATAAAATTTGCTCGCTGTCTCAGTTATAGAGGTAACTATGATGATAAATCGAAAGAACAAATCCCAGATATAGAGGCTTACCTTGTCCCGCTAACAGAAGTAATTCAGTGCCAAAGTGTTGGGACCTCAGCATTGGTTCCAGTTATGGAGGTTTTTCACTTATCCAGGTCCCACTTAACCAAGTTTCACTGTATTTTAATACCTGGAAGAAATTGCAAATACCCTATTAGTAGTATATTATTGGGCATTCTGGACCACCATTCATTCGATCGGGCGAAAAATTTCGCCCTCACTCATTCGTGGTGATCCAGAAGCCCAATAATACAATGAATTGCACACAACCTACAATCAACCCAAACCCAACGGTAACCAACCTAACAGTAACCTATCAGCATTTGCGTTCAACATAACGCTCAACCTACACCTGAAATCGCATTGGGCATTCTGTTTCACCTCGCGTTCAACGCAACAGCAACTCAAACCCAACGGAACCCAACCTAACAGTGACCTATCAGCATTTGCGTTCAACATAACGCTCAACCTACACCTGAAATCGCATTGGGCATTCTGTTTCACCTCTCGTTCAACGCAACGAATACATCAGCCTAACAGCAACTCAAACCTAACGGAACCCAACCTAACAGTAACCTATCAGAATTCACGTTCATCATAACGCTCAACCTACACCTGAAATCGCATTGGGCATCCACCTCTCGTTCGAATGAGCGAAGTTTTGACTCGGGGTTCAACGACAAGCCAACCCGACGGGAATTTATTCAATGTATTTAAATTTCAGTCCAACTCAAGTAAGTCTCAACTAATTGACAACATAGATATGTTTAATAATGTTTGAGCTAGATAAAGTAAAAGCAAAAGTACACCATGCACACCGGGTTGATCAAGTCCGATATGCACGAGGCCGAAGCCACTGAGCGCTCCTCGGTCTCAAGCCGCAGCCTTTGACTCAGGTTAACTCAGGTGTTTGCACAACTTGTCTGCGAAGCTGATCAGACTCCACAGACAAGATCGGGTCACCCAGGACGCGTCTAGTTCCCGGCATCCACCTACGGATGTATCGCTATGACCGCTTTTTGTGTGCGTGGTGGTTTTGGATGCCTCCCACCGAGGCTTGTATACAACTCATCCGCAAAGCTGATCAGACTCCACAGACAAGGTCGGGTCACCCAGGACGCGTTAGTTCCCGGCATCCGTTTTCGGATGTATCGCTATGACCGCGTTTTATGTACACGGCAAATTGTATGTCGGATTTATTTATATCAACGAATCTCAAAACCATCGTTAGCGCGAGTTAGGTTTAAACTAATTTACGCTGGAATAAAGCACTTAGTAAACATTATTTAAATTACAAAAACATAAAAATGTGTAACTCACTACACTAGTGAAAACCAAAATATGATTTTAAATTGGTATCGCTAAAACTAAGTCAAATAGTGTGATTTAATTGATGTTAATGTAGAACAACTCCATCTGTGAGACCGCGATACTTTATCACACTTTCTAAATAACTTATATCACTTTATCATGTTGACGTAAAAATTGTCTTGCTGACTAGAATATAAAGTTTGATCAGAAACGAGTTGTAAAGTGATATACATGATTATGTACTTAAGTCATTTCAACTCGAAGACATTGTAGTGTAAGTTAGGTACTCGATCAAATTACGTAGCGAGCGCGCTCGCTAAGGTTTATTATTCTTAACATGCAAATGGACATACGAGTAGGCGGTGATGACATCTATCGAAATTATTCGAAACCATTTGTATTCTATACGAAACCAGTACATCAAAGGTACTTACTTAAATCATTACTTACACCTACTTAGTTCAGTGCTTAACCCACAGACAGCGCTTATGTTAAACTTTGACATCGTGCGCTAGAATTTGTACCTAGATTTTTGTGTGTCTGTCTGTGGTACCATAGCTCCTAAATGAATGAGCCGATTTAAATGCGGTTTTTCATTTAACAGGTTTTCTAACAATGGTTCTTAGACTTGTTTTATCAAAATCGGTTCAACCGTTTCTAAGATATTGACCTTTGAAGCGAAAATGTCTATTGTTTTTCGACTTTTCTAAGTTGGTTAGGTTATCTTATCATAAATGTTAATAATATAGGAATTGTTTATTTTTGTGTTCAAATTGAAAAAGGTTTATACCTGTTTGTACCTGTAACAAGACAATGTTTGTTTTCGTATTAGGAAATAACAATTGTATGTGTATTTATAATTACGATGTAAAGTAGCAAACATTACAGTTCATACCAACCCAAATCCCACCCCACCCAGTTACAACCCAGTTACATCCCAAATTTATATAACAAATACGAATACGTCATTCATTACGTCCATCTGAAAACATGTTTACGCAACGGCTTAACTCTTGATAAAATCCATCGCGTTATAAGGTTTCGTCAAAGTCCATTCTTAAAACAGTATATTCATTTAAATACAGAACTGAGAAAAAAAGCTACTACTCCTTTCCAACAAGACCTTTTTAAATTAATGAATAACTCAGTTTTTGGGAAAACTCTTGAAGACAGTGAGCGGCGAGTTGACGTCAAATTAGTAAATAAGTGGCACGACCGTCAAAACAAAACAAAAAAGTTTACTTGTGCTAACAAATTAATTGCCAAACCGAATTTCCATAGTGCAACAGTGTTGTCTGAAAATTTGGTTGTCGTACAAATGAAGCCTGAAAAAGTAATTTTAGATAAACCAATCTACGTAGGATTCTCTGTATTAGAACTTTCTAAAAGTCATATGTACCAATTTCACTACACGGTAATAAAAAAACACTACCAAGATCAAGTTACTCTGTGCTACACTGATACCGACAGTTTTATTTACAAAATCGAAACTGCAGACTTTTACAGTGATTTAAAAAATATTTTTTTAAACTTTTTTGACACAAACAATTATAACCCTGTAAATGATTTGCAAATACCTTTACGTAACAGGAAGATTCCTGGGTTATTCAAAGATGAGTTAGGAGGAGAACTTATTACCGAGTTTATAGGGTTACGTTCTAAACTATACTGTATCAAAAGTGATAAATCTCTTATCAAAAAGGCTAAAGGAATAAAAAAACCAGCAGTTCAAGAGTTAACATTAAATGATTATCGGGATGTGTTATTCAATGATAAAATAGTTCGGAAAAAACACATATTATTTAAATCGATTAGGCACGAGATCTTCACTCAATCTGTCAATAAAGTTGCTTTATCTAACAAAGACGATAAACGACATATATTATCAGACAAAATTTCAACCAAATCTTGGGGACATGAGTCTATTTTCTAGTACAGTAGTTATCTAAGCGACCTTTCCTCGAGCTGTAATTTTATTTCGTAGGCACCCAATGGGTAATAAAAAATTAGAATGTGTTTAATAAAATAAAATACGTTGAGTACTTACGTTATTGTAAAATTATAATTATGTATGTTGTAGGGTCAGCGTCAAAAGCCGCTCATCACTTTTGTACCTTTTCGCTCTACGACCAGATGAGCGACTTTTGACGCTGACTGTACCAAATAAGTAGATTATCATTAAGTACTTTATTTTTTATAATTACACATTGATTTGTAAATTGTATGGTTTGTTCTTTTTTTTTAATAAATAAATATGAAGTGTTATTAACATTTGTTTTCTTTTTTTCTTTCACCCACCTAAGTATATATAGACTGCGAGGATACCGACTGAAAACACATTTTACTTGAGTTGAAATTGAGTTTTCTCGCTTTGGAGGTTTCCTGACGATGTTTTCCGTCATCAAAAAGCTCAGGGTTAATTTTAAATGTAATATTTTGATAATGGTAAGTAAAATTATGTTCTATTGAACAGGCAAATAATACCTATCCTCGTTTATTGCATTGGGTATCAATTAAAACATGTCCTTACGTGTCTTAAGCAGCGCGGCGGCATGCAGCCCGTGCTAAGGTAATTTGCTGACACGTGAAATATACCTATTCACATTTATTGCATTTGGTACCAATTATAACAAGTCCTTACGTGTCGTTGTAATTTGATCGGCATTAAGCAGCGCGGCGGTATGCACCGCATGCTCCGAAGCGCGTGTTAATTTAATTTGCTGACGCATGAAATTACTGTAATTATAAATAGCGGCTGTTATAGTAAGTTATCATTCTGCACTCTACATTCATAACTGAGTAAAGTCGTTCCAAAGTTTTGAAAATTAAGACGAGCTGATCCGTTCCCGATTCGGTAAGTAAAATTGGCATTATTTAATATTTATTCGTATTATTTTGTTGCTATTATTGTTTTGTAAGCGTATGAAAATGCTCATATGTGTTGCCAGATGCGTTTATTTATTTGATTTCTTTTGTTTCAGAATATGGAAGGAACGCAAGACACTCAAATCATGTTTTCGCAATATGCACAGGGTCCATTAGGATTCCGAGAAGATGAAGAAGAAGAAGAAGTCAGTGAATTTGTAAAAAAAATTGCAAGTGCCAAAACGAAAACCAAGTCTAGTAAACCAAAACTAAGGCTAAACAAAGTGGTAAAGAGAAGTGTACGAGGTCACCCGCCGTCGTTCGTTATAAACAATGAAGCAACTAAGGGGAACAGACTTGTCAAAATCCAAATAATTAACATAAGTGACTCCGCGCCGGATCAAAACGACGAAACCGGTGAAAACGTTATGCTCAGTGCGCAGTATGTGGCAAGTGACGGATACGATGAGATAATAGACAGTACAGAAAGTGTAATAAATAAGATATCCAAGAAGTTGTGCGGATATAGTGTTAGTTATTAATGTTTTTACTGTTTTTGTATATAATTTTGAAAATAAATATGGTCAACAATTTTCTTGTTTTATTCCTTTGATTAAGCGATACGTCAACAGGAAAGATTTTTTTTGTAAGTATGTCAATAAAGCAATAATTCAAACGAAGATAAAATTATCATGATTAAATGCACAAGAAAAATCTTTTCAGTAAATATCGCTTAAATAGATTAACACTATTATTAGCCACAGGTATGAATCGTTATCATTTATTTCATATTTTTAAACAAACAAATTCAATTATTTAAAAATGGGTTAATATAAAAAGTCTTCGTTCAAAATAAATGATAACTAATTTTGACTGGGTTAAAAAATAAAAAAATGATTAAACGTAAATATTTATTTTTGAAAATTAGGTATAATTTATTACAATGTTAAATATGCATAATATCGAAATAATATTTTTTAAGACATATAACGTTTTTTAAGGCACAAGCTTTTTTATGATGTAGACAATTATAAGAGCTGTTGTCGATACAATACTTTTTATACATTAATTGAAAATTAGAACAACCTTTCTCTCCCAAGTCTATTACAGTACAATCAGCACATAAATCATTAATCCACTTAATTTTTTCAAAACCTTTTACATATATTTTTTTGCCTTCCAAGAAATTATGAATCATTCTCTTAAATTCTCTGTGGTCGATATACCCCTCACGCCACATAATGCCAAGGTTTCTCTCTATCCATTTCACATGCCTTTTTTCGTTTTCTGATAACGTAGAAAATGAATATGGAGGTTTTATTAAATACGCCTGCGTGTGTTCATAGGTACTGTATGCAAATTCTTTAATAATAAATTCATTTTTAGATGATTTAAACCCCTGAACATCTACGAATAGATGGTCTAGTTTCATGATATCTTCTTTGTTATATTGGTCAACGGCTTATATTCTATAATACTATCATTCAAAATAAGACAATAAGCCGCGGTATTGTCAGGGATATCTGTGTTACACTCTAATTCAATCCGCACATCGACTGAACCCGTTTTTAAGGTTTCATTTTGATGAGAACAGTCGATAACAAACAGAGGTGCTTTATTTATAAAGTCTTGTGGATTCAACAACGGTGCTTGGCTGCGGTTATAATAAGACTGTTGGAATTTAGCGTACTGTTCATATAATATAGCAAATTTTTGAGCCGAGAAACTGACATTCAAGTTTTCATAAGGAAAATAATTTGAATTTAAAAAAACTTTAACGTCACGCAAATTACAATGATCAAAACGCGATATATCTTTATCAGCAACATTTTTCCTGTTTGTTTTTAATCCAATTATAACATATCGAGGTTTTTCAACTTGAGACGAAGTTTTGACGGCCCAAGAATGTTTTGATGTTTTAGGTAAAAGCGGGTATTCGTACAGATCCCAGTTCCTAAATGCTACCTGAATAGCTCGATCTCTTTCCAAATATTTAAGCAAACTTAATCTTTCACGATCAGAAACCTTAATGTGCGGCATGCGCCATACTATTTTAGATATAGTTATGTTACCTATATACTCATTTGTGTTCAGTTTTACGCTATTTAAATTAGTATTGGATCGTAAAAGAATAAGTTCATGCTTACAGTTAATAATAATTTTGTTATAATCCTCTGCGAAGCCAAGAATCTTATTTAAAGGAATTGACACAGAAAATGATCCATGCGTAATTTTTGTGCCATCAACATCCCAGCCCCATAACTTTGACATCGATGATTCAAGTTCATTCATCGACACAAGAGATTTTATTGTTGTTGTGACCCCAGCGTTTTTAATTTTATCTATTTCAATCCCATTCAGCTCATATCGAATATCTTGAAATAAATGAAGTATAGGGTTATTTGTAAAATGAACACTGGACACCTTCGCTTTTGTTTCTCTGTTGAATACTTCTATAGTACCCTCTATGTATAAAGTACTCGCTGATGGTAATACGTATAGATCTTGCTGGTTGATAGGTATACGGATTTCATCATTTAAATTGAAACTTGTTACGTACGGTTTATACGAATGATATTCGAAACTTTCAATCGTGCTATCAAAGCTAATGGAGTCTGATAAGTTTAGTATACTCATTTTAATAATCCTATGTTTTTTAAAAACTGTTTGTTTTCCTTCGTTAGTTGTCCTTTAGGTCTTCTTTTCTTGATAGCACAATGAGCACTAACGGCTTTGCTGTTTGAGACCGTACATTTATTAAAGTCTATCATTTTTTTCTGAGATGTAAATATATCTGAATCTCTTCGCCACGTAAATTCACTAAATTATCGTTTATATCCAGTATTCTTATTATAAGAGCGTTTAAGCTGTTTTGAGTAACAGGAAAATATATAACATTTTTAGGTGTTTCTATAATCCGGTAACCAGGCGGTACATTTGGCACAAATTCATGAATTATATGACTAGGTTTTCCGTTTATAAATGACCCGCTCACGATGTCACATTCAACTCGTACTATAGTTGTAGACAGAATGGACACGGGAAAAGGGGACTCAGTTAATATATTCGCCTGAACTGTTTCTTCTCCAAAACCAAGTAACTTACCAATCGAATTTGGTTTTTTAAAATAGACGTTTTTGGAACACAATATAGATGTTTTTAGCGTATTATTATTGCATGTCAGTGTAAAGGTGCAACCTTGGAGATGTCTTCTAAGATAATCATCAAGATCTTGAAGTTCATATGACCCTTCAGGAATTTCTACTACTTCGTTATCACCATAATAAAACTTATTATTTCGGTTGTCAATATTAGGTATCGAGTTAAATGTCGACAAGTATAGCAACCCGCATTCATATTTACCATCTAGTTGAAGAGCTGGCGAGTGATTCGTAATCAGGGTAGAGGAGGATCCCGTTATGGACAAAGTGAAAGACATCGTGAGAATGAGAAGCTATTTATTGTTCAGAGATATTTAAACGGTTATTCCAATATTTTTTTAAATATTTTAAACATAAATGTCCGCAATTAACAGTATCGAATTTTTGATAAATATAATAATTGTATGAAATATTATAATTTTTCAAATATTTTATTAATTCTAGCGGCGGTTGAAGATCACCATAACTATTAAAATATTCACAATGATTATTATCTTTGACATAGGCTACCCAGTGAGTCCCTTGGTTTTTAGAACTATCTAAATTTACGATTGCACATTCTACTCTTTTTGGACGGTTTGGCAATTTGTCTCTCATGTAAACACCACGGAAATAAGGAATATCTGTTGAATGTTTTAAAATATCAACTTTTATTTAGTTTTTTAATCGTTTTAAACACAAACCCTTTCCATTTCTATACTGTTTAATGTACAACCCTTTACCTAATGCAATAGATTCCATCATTTTATTATGACGTTCTGATTCGGATAAGCTCTTTTTTGCAGCTTTGTAGTCACCAACAGCTTTAGCGATCCCAGCAGCTCCTCCTGCCAATGACCCTAACGCAGAAAGTCCCGCGAAAATAGGTATTAGTGGCAATATACCTCCAGTTTTAGGAATCGGTATTAATCGAGGAACTCTCATTTTACTCGTATTGTTATTAAGAAATACTTTACTCGCTGCAGCAAAAGCTCGACTGACTGCAGTGCCTTCTTTTTTAGATTTGTTTTTTTTTCAATTCGGTACGTATCTTAGAAACAAAATGCTTAAATGATTTTATCCCTGCACCAGCTTTCATTTTAGATTTCATCACTTTGCTAACTATCCAAGACGCAAGTTTTTCTCCTTTTCCAACACCTTTTGACTTCAATCTTTGTTTAGCCATTTTATAGAGTTCAAAATCTGCACGATGTCGGTCTGTTAGGTCAGAATATTTATCGTATGCTATATCGTGTTGCATACACGCGTTGTCCAATTCATTAACTCCTTTATCACCTCTTTGCAATCGCTTATGCAATTTTGTGCCTGGTCCGCAATAATTGTAGCCAGGTAAGTGCAGTTCAAACGGTAAGTGATTAATAATACTGTTTAGAAGTCCTCTTCCTTTCATATCCCAAAAGTTAATGACTTAGCGCGAGAAAGTTTTTAAATATATTTATACAATGGCATTTCTGTCGATCCAGCTGTTTTCGCTATCGTTAAGTCCTAACCACTTAACATACAATTTTTTCCCTCTTTTTTTGATTACCTTTTCGATGAGGTAAACGTCTGGATACTTAGTTTTTTGCAGTTCTTGTTCATAAAATGTACCGAGTATTGAGTTTTTTCGTTGGTCTTCAATATGGTAAGTAACAGGACGAGTGTGATTCACCTTTTTAATAGTAAATAGCTCAGTTGACCAATTAGGCGTATAACCTTTATGAAAGACGCTTTTGTACTTGCTTATACGCACATGATCTCCTACATTAAAAATATTTAATTTAAAACGCCGATTGGATTGTGATTTATCAATGTTTTTCTTTACTTCGGCTTCATTATTAAAATTCACCTCATTTGGACTAAATTTTGTTGTGCTATGCACAGTTTGATTATAAGATTGAACTATCTCATCTAAAGGTTTTCCAAGCCATTTGTAGTTCCCGATGAAACTGAAATATTTGTAAAGTTTGTTCTTGAGCGTTTTTATTACCCTTTCAACAATAGACGCCTTTTTAACTGAATACGTGGAATAATGATTTATTTTTAAGGATTTCACATAACAATCGAATTGATCATTGTAAAATTCTTTTCCAAAGTCTGTCTGTAAGTTTCTAGGTATTCGTTTGGTCGACTTGATAATTAGTTCAAATGCATTTTTTACTTCTGTTTTAGTTTTAGATTTCGTAGGAATACACCACGTGTACTTTGAAAATGTGTCAATAACAACTAAAATGTATTTATATCCCTTATTTACAGTATGTAAATTCTGTAAGTCAATTAAATCTGCTTGCCACAAATCATCAATTCCTTTTAATATAACTGCGCGACGCTTGTAATTTTTTCGGGCCGATCTATGGATTTCATTCACGACTTGTTCTTTTGTCATCTTTGAAATTACTTAAAATATTGTCTATGTCCCTTTTTGTATAAAAGTTTATTTTCAACTGATTTGCAAGCTGATGAATTTGAGAATTTATAGTTTTAAATAAAGAATCTAGATGCTTCTTCTCGTAAGTGTCCTGGACGAGCTGATCGACATATTGCTTATTAGCTGCATCATTGGGTGTCAAAGGATCCGCTACCCCCTTTAATCGCGATGATTGTAGATCGAAATCGCCATCATCAGAACGCAGCAAAGTTTTATTGTTAAGTTCAAAAACTTCACATACACGCAAACGTTTATGAACATGATGACCGAATTTGTCTATGTTCATTTTTACTTCTTATTTTTATGCACTTATGTATCATCAAATTTCCGGCTTCGACTGATGGTAAAAGTAAAATACCAGTTTTATATATCATTGATTAACCAAGCCCGCTTCACGAAGTTCTTCTACAATTGATATTATTTCATTGTCTAATCCTGTGTTACCGGCATCACGGGAAGCAATGAGTAATTTCAATCTTTCAACTAATTCGTTTGGATTATCCCAATAGACATATGAAACATCTCTTTTAACTTTTTTCATTGTTGGTAGTCCTTTGCCGTAAGTACATAAATCTTCACTTATTGAACGTTGTTTCGATAATTTGAAAAGCGGTTTTATAATGTATAAATATTTCTGACCTTTGTTACTTTTTATTGGTTTATTGGGATCAAAATCTCGTCTATGGACATTCGTTTCTAGTAGCAACATTTTATAATAACGTTTATCGTCTTCAGTTATGATACCTAAATCAGGCAACTTCTTAAATAACAAATCATATAAACCTGGTGTTAAATTGTAAGTACGTCCATTTACTTTGAGTTTTTCGCCACTAACGGAAACTAAACAAGATCCTAACATAAGCTTATCGCGTTCTGTTCGTATGCCAAAAGGAATGTCCAAGTCGGTGTTGTATTGTTTTTGCCATGCAGGGTCTTCGCGAGGAGACGCATATGAACCGGTAGTCTTAAATGAAGTATCATTTGTTGATTCCAAGACATCATTGTTGTCACTTTCACATAACATGTCATCATCACCATCTTGTCTGTTTTCGTCTCTATTTGATACCTCATCATCATTATTTGAAGTCGTTTCGGAAAAATTTCGTACGATTGTTTGATTATTAATACTACTTCTCTTCCCTTCATTAGGACTAAATTTTAATGTTTTTGGCGCCTTTTGCCACTTAAATATGTCTTCATCAAAATCGGTTTCATTAGTGTTATAGTATTTATTGTCGTTACTTTTAACCATTTCATTAAGCGGGTCTGTTATTGGTTTAAAGACTGATTCCAAAATCATATTGTTGTTATTTTTCATATCACGAAGTAGTTTAACCTTCTTTTTGACAGCATCGGCAGACTGAAGTACTTTTTCTTTTAAAGTTTTCTCTGTGTTTATTTTATGATTCATGTCTGATCTCGATGGATTCCCATGATGCAATAAAAGTTTCTTGAAAATGAAACTGGTTAAGTAACACGGTTAATCCAAAACGATAAATGTATCAAATCCCATTCTATAACATCCTGAATTTCTAGCACAATCCTTGTTTACAACCAAGTAGCTAAAAGGTACGCTCCATATTTTTGCACACATTTCCCGAAACTGTGACCAAGACATATCAGTTCCAACGTGCTCGTCATAAACATGACGTAAATTAACTTCATCTTGTTTAAAAAGGATGATTAAGTTAGCATTGTCCCTTATTAATTGTTTAGGTATTTTACTGTAAGTTTGATTTAAGTAGAAGCTGTCAATATTTTTATGCCTTCCCATTGCAAAGTAATCCCTTATATTATTTTGATTTTCGCATGCAACATCATCAAATATGATAATTGAATTGTTCTCAGCTTCATGCGGGCTTAGTATTTCATCATTTTCGCGATATTTTTGAAATTTAACTGATGGAACCAACATCAATATTTTTTCTAAAAACTGGTACATCGGTTGGAAAAGTGTTTTTGAATATACGTAAATATTTTGAAAGCGTAGTCCTTGTTCATGTAGTAGAAGAGAGACAATTAAATTAGTTTTACCGCAATTAGAAGGACCGCAAATTATACAGCGAATTGTGTCGGGTAAAAGTTCACCGTGACGAAAACTACGATTGTTGCGATCTGAACAAACAACCTCCAACTGCAAGCTCTGAGCTTGTTTTACAAACTTCATATCTGTTCAAGATCAATTCAACCAATGCGCGCGTGTTGCAAGCATGGAATGCTTATTCAAAATGAGCAGAAGAGCAGATGGTTAACGTTAAACCTCGAGTGTGAGCAAATTCTGTTAGGTTGGGTTCCGTTGGGTTTGAGTTGCTGTTGGGCTGATGTATTCGTTGCGTTGAACGAGAGGTGAAACAGAATGCCCAATGCGATTTCAGGTGTAGGTTGAGCGTTATGTTGAACGCAAATGCTGATAGGTCACTGTTAGGTTGGGTTCCGTTGGGTTTGAGTTGCTGTTGCGTTGAACGAGAGGTGAAACAGAATGCCCAATGCGATTTCAGGTGTAGGTTGAGCGTTATGTTGAACGCAAATGCTGATAGGTTACTGTTAGGTTGGTTACCGTTGGGTTTGGGTTGCTGTTGCGTTGAACGCGAGGTGAAACAGAATGCCCAATGCGATTTCAGGTGTAGGTTGAGCGTTATGTTGAACGCAAATGCTGATAGGTTATTGTTAGGTTGGTTACCGTTGGGTTTGGGTTGATTGTAGGTTGTGTGCAATTCATTGTATTATTGGGCTTCTGGATCACCACGAATGAGTGAGGGCGAAATTTTTCGCCCGATCGAATGAATGGTGGTCCAGAATGCCCAATAATATACTACTTAGTTTACTATTCGATTTTACGTGACGCAGGAGTCGACAAGTCGTGCTTCGGGCACAGATATTGGATTGCCTAGCGACAGCAAGTTTATTGGGACAGCAAAATTGAAGATAGATAAATGTTTTTATCGTCAGTAGACAAAAACTAGAGGCTTTGTCGACGTTTCTTTCGACCCATTAGTACTGCTTGTCATCATTATCTTCATTAAGTATACTAAGTTTAATCTAGAATAACTTCTACCATACTGCAGAAACTCCTAAACTTTAATAAGACTCTGACAGTCAAACTTATGCAATCGCCGTCTCAAACAGCGCCAATAGATCAACAGCAACATTCAAATATAGAACTTATTCCTAACCATTGGAGTCCAAAATTGTTAAGCCGCGAAACTGCATTCAAAGCATTGGTGTTGCCAGAGCTCAATAATAGCGAGTGTTGCCAATACAGATGCGAATCTATTGATTCAAGGCAGATGCCAAGCGAATCGACTGCATATTGAGAGTTTACGAAGTTGACGAATTTTGAGAGATTTATTTGTCTAGTCTGGAGATTTGATCCAGATTTTAGAGTACGTAGAGAGAGCGGCCTTAAGTTTATCTTTACATTACACTACTTTCTGAGACTTTTCGAAGGTTATGTCTACGCTCATGTCAACATTCGTTAAGTTCTTAGTACTTTTTAGGGTTCCGAAACCAAAATGGCAAAAACGGAATTCTTTTTCGTCATGCCCTTCTGTCTGTCTGTCTGTCTCCCCGCGGCTTAGCTCAGAGACTATTGGTACTAGAAATCTGTAATTTTGCATATTAATTAGGCCGACAAAATGGTAGAATAAAATCTTGTTTTTTGTGTTACCTCCCCCCCCCCCCCGCACGTAAAGTGGGGATGATATTTTTGTTTTTCGTCTACCCCACAGTGTGGGGTATCGTTGGATAGGTCTATTAAAAATATTGGGCGTGTTGGAAGATCATTTTTCATCATTACAGAAACCTAAAACATGAACATAGCTAATCTAATAATAATTTCTTTCAAACCTCAAATCGCACATTAAAATCTCCTTTTTTAGTAAAATAAAGTCGAGTGCAGCCCTCGGGCTACTCATTATGATACTACTCACTACTGCTATGATTGAGTCTCACGGTAGTTTCATGTTAAAAGTGGCAAATCTCCTTTTTTTATCCTGACTAATATAAATTCGAAAGTAACTCTGTCTCTCTGTCGGTCTGTTTGTTACGTCTTCACGCAAAATCCGCCATTCCGATCATGATGAACATTAACAAGAAGATCGATTGAACATCCGGGAGTAACATAGGCTACTTTTTATCCCGGAAAACTGCAAAATTCCCGCGGGATAACGATAGTTCGAGAAAATGAACTCGCGTACCTCTGAGGAACCTTTTCACAACAAAATTCATAATGATTTCTTTGGCACATGTATGGTATGTCAGTATGACATTTGCAGTGATACGGTTCAACAGTTATACAATCAACATACGATTCAGTTCGCGCATTCCGTGGAACCTTTTCTCAATACATTTCATATTGATTTCTTTGTGGGATGTATTGTACGTCAATGTGACATTTGTAGTGAAACGGTCCTGCAGCGAAAATGGTCCAGTGAATCATTTTTACATGGATTTTTAGCTATTTTTAGTGATAGAAGAAAGAAAAAATAAAGTAAAACAGCGTAATACATAAATTATGTCATTTATTCATTTACAATTCACTGTTACAAATTAAAAACATTAGTTCTTCTTCCAATACACAATACAAGCATTATTGATGCCACGATTTAGTCTTGACTTGATGCTGTCATACGGTATCGTGTAGCTGAAATTGTAAATCCGATCCGGTGTGCAGTGACCGGCATCGCACAGGTAACTCAAAATCACTGTAGTCGGCAAGATCCAAAGAAATAACTGCAGCGAGAGAGAGAGAGCAAAAAATACAGTCATTCGAATAACAACAATCGTTATAATTATGAAGCAAATGCTTATGCCACTATGACATTTCTTTTAACCATAGATCTATAGTTTTCACCTTACTCCAGAACAGTGCATATGCATAAACTCTTTGGTGTTTACTAATAGTACCTCATTAATGTGTGTAGTAGGAACAACAGAAAAAAGTGCCTTTATTCAAGTAAAGGATCATTATTATTTTCGTGACCGTTGATTTCTTTACTGCCGGAGCCCTCTTTCAGGCAGCCCCCCGCAACAAGAAGTGTACAAAGGTACTGCTCCAGAATATTCATTAGTAGCGGACGGAGCGGACCACTCACCTGCAGCAAGTAAAGAGCAGCAGCAGCAGCAGGCGCAGCCCAACCCCCCCCCCCCCATAAAAAGAACACAAGCACTACTCTTTGCTTCAAGTCATTGATAAGTAGCAAACCACTACGCCGCCGAAAGGAAAGAGGGGGGGCTCGGGGGGCGCAGCCCCCCGCCATAAAAATGACACAAACACTACTCTTTCCTCCAAGCCATTGATAAGTAACAAACCACTACGCCGCCGGAAGGAAAGAGGGGGGCTCGGGGGGCGCAGCCCCCCGCCATAAAAATGACACAAACACTACTCATTCCTCCAAGCTATTGATAAGTAGCAAACCACTACGCCGCCGAAAGGAAAGAGGGGGGGGGGCTCGGGGGGCGTAGCCCCCCGCCAAAAAAAATCAACACTAGTCATTCCTCCAAGCCTTTGATAAGTACCGAACCACTACGCCTCCGGAAGGAAAGAGAGGGGGCTCTCGGGGGGCGCAGCCCCCCGCCATAAAAAGAACACAAATAGTACTCTTTCCTCCAAGCCATTGATAATTAGCGAGCCACTACGCCGCCGGAAGGAAAGTAGGGGGCTCGAGGGGGGTGCTCCAAAAGGGGGTGAAAAAAAGTATACAAATATATGCAACGCTTCCTCCAAGACATAACATTGATAAATACCAAACCACTGCAGCTAGCAAAGTGGGAGGGGGAGCGAAACTTTAGGTTCTTAAGAAAATAACATCTAGGCTCCATCAAGTCCATCATTCTTAAGAATGGCTTCCCAAATTAAATAGACCTAAACGCATGGGATAATGGACAGTTAATTGTTATACAGAACTTTATTACATCCGCGGTATAGCAATAAACGTATTCTACGCGGACGAAGTCGCGGGCAACAGCTAGTTATTTTATAAAAATGAATATACTCATTTAATACTGTGTAACTGAAAATTCATGTTCGTTCTTGCACGCTTGTGTATAATTGAGTCGGTACCAAAGGCTTTGTTTACCCTCTTGAATATGCAGTTAGCATTCTTGGCTAATATATTTACTGCAAGTTACTGCAGACTGCAGTATACGCCGGTTGCAGGGCAGCGGAGGTCTTTGACCCGCGTCAGCTGTTACCTACTAATGTGACAGGTTATTGGACTAGTGTGTTAGAAGATATAATATTATGTAACTAATACTTTGCGAGGTCTTTTTGGATCGCTAACTCTAATAGCCGTTCCCAATATTCAATTTACACTCAAGAGCAAAAAAACGGGTCACTTTGTATGGAATTGCTCATACAAAGTGACCCGTTTTGATAGCCTAGTGGTTTGACCTATCGCCTCTGAAGCAGAGGGTCGAGGGTTCAAACCCCGGCTCGCACCTCTGAGTTTTTCGAAATTTATGTGCGAAATTACATTTGTACCTAATTTATCATGAGCTTTTCGGTGAAGGAAAATATCGTGAGGAAGCCTGCACACTCCTGCGAAGCAATTCAATGGTATGTGTAAAGTTCCCAATCCGCACTGCGCCTGGGCCTATAGCCCAAGCCCTCTCATTCTGAGAGGAGGCCTGTGCCCAGCAGTGGGACGTCAATAGGCTGCTGATAATGATGATGATGATGATGATGACCCGTTTTTATTGCTCTTGAGTATATCTTTTGTCTTGATCTACTGACGATAAAAACATCTACCTATCTTCAATTTTGCCGTCTCAATAAACCTATTGTCGGTAGGCAATCCTACCTCTGCTTGCTATCTGAGAATATAATCCAGTCCATGGGAGAATGGTGGGCCATCTACACTTCTACAGATAACAAATTCTTAGTCAATTCAGCAACCCAAAAATCTGTATCTTACTGTAGATTTGTCAAGCAATTAGTTTAATAATTTGGCAATGTGTACGAGTACGTTAAAGAGTCTTGTTGGGATTGAAATTGTAAATTTGGATTTTTAGTGGCTGACGTTCTTTCCATGAGGCGGGTAAACCATGTAGTTGGTAGGACATTGTGCGAGGTCCGTCCGGATCGCTACCACCATCTTACTGGCTAATCGTGCCGCTAAACAGCAGTGCCCAAGATACAGGCTCAGCCTAGTTTGGAGTCTGATGGATATTTCCCTTTGTAAAAACTGCTTATTTAAATAAACGATTTGTATTTGTTTGTTTGCTTGCATTGTTGTGTTCCGGTGTGGACAGTAAGACAGCCGGTGTAATTACGGGCACAAGAGGCATTTCATCTTAGCTCTCTAGGTTGGCAACGCATCTGCAAGCCCCCTGGGGTTGCGGGTGTCTACGGGCAGTGGTGACCACATACCATTAGGTGACTCACTTGCTCGTTTGCCTTCCTTGTCAATCACTTGTCAAAAAAATCACTTTTAGTAGTAACTATGTTTTTGAAGTGGATAAAGATTTCTATAACGTTTTCAGTTAGAAGTGGTAGAAGTAAGGGACCGCTACCAACTAACTCAGAAATGCCACCAAAATCTACAGACAATTCATCAAAAACGTGTCCACGAAGTGACGCGGTTGAAACGTTCGAATAATGATCCATTTTGCAAATTATTTGCGTGGCTGTTTAGCCTGATTGCCGTGGTCTTAGACGAAACATTATATCTTATGCACTAGAGCATGAATACACGGGTACATGCATATATAATACATGCACCCCACACCTAGCATAAGAAAAAACTGACACCCGCTCCTGAAGGTCGAGCACGACTTTAAAAATGCTGTAACGTTGCGGTTATCGTATCGAGATCGAGAAACCTCATACTAAATTTTAGTTCCAAATACGCTCACGGGCGGGCGCTGTTCCAAACGTCGTACAAACTCAACAACGTTTACTAATCGACGCAGGTTTCGAAAAGTCGTGCTCGACCCTCTGCACCCGCGCGTCTATAGCCCTCGCCCCAAAACTTTGCAAAACTGGCCCATTTCCTCTCCACCGCCCACAAAGCATATCAATGACCAAACCCTCGAGTGATCAAATAAATCACTTCAGGACTGTCCCATTTTCAGCCTAACATGGGAGAGACCATTGTGAGCAAATGGGACACAATACCCTCTCAGGGAATGTTTTTGATAAATCACTCAGTCAGAAAGGGAACTTGTTGGGGAAATGTTTTCGAGTTTTACGAATACCAGGTACAAGTATACAGGTTTTGTGCGGTTTTAGTTACACATGGTTTTAGTTATAACTCTCTAGTTATTATAGATTCGTTCCATAATAACAGACTGTTATTACCACAGGTATTAACACTTTTAGTATGAACTAACTAACTAATAACTGTCTGTTACCTTTTTCTGTCTGATAGATACCTTTTTTTATACGACAAGGCAAAAGGCAAACGAGCAAGTGAGTCAATTTTATCATATTTTATGATAATTTGGACACTGAAGAATAAAATAGGCCATTTTTTTATCCGAAAAACCAACAAACTCCCGAGCAGACGAATAGCATTAAGATTTCTTATAGGGTGCGCTGGGTCCGCGTGGGGACTAAAGCCTAAGCCCTCTCATTCTGAGAGGAGGCCTGTGCCCATCAGTGGGACGTAAATAGGCTGATGATGATAGGTAAGTTGCGACGGTTGTCATTTTGTTAATTATAATCCGTAACGCTTTAGTTCAACTTTCTTGCAAATTTCTTTCTTCCCAAAACTTTAAAAACTTTGTATTTACTTATTCAGCGCAAAACGTGTCCTAATTTAACTAATTTACTTGTAAAGTATGACATTGCCTGTCAAAGTCTGTGACAGTCACAGTATCAAACGGGCTCGCGTGCCGCTAACAACTTTTAGTAAGTATGATGTCGCGTAATCGCACTATTAGAATAGAAGGGAGAATTTGAATCGGTAACTTCATAAATGAAAATATCTATAAAACGTATTTAATTATAGTTTTGACAGGTTATTCCAGGCAGTCTCAGTTTTGGTTTATTACATAATCATCATCATCATCAGCCTATTGACGTCCCGCTGCTGGGCACAGGCCTCCTCTCAGAATGAGAGGGTTTGGGCTATAGTTCCCTCGCGGGCCCAGTGCGGATTGGGAACTTCACACATACCATTAAATTTCTTCACAGGAGTGTGCTGGTTCCCTCACGATGTTTTCCTTCACCGAAAAGCTCATGATAAATTACAAATGTAATTTCACACATAAATTCCGAAAAACTCAGAGGTGCGAGCCGGGGTTTGAACCCACGACCCTCAGACCACGAGAGGCGATAGGTCAAACCACTAGGCTATCACGGTATATGTATTATGTAATAATACCAATACGTAAATTAAGTCGCGATTACGACGTGAATTCTGTTTTGAAAAGCTCTTTATGGTTCATAGCAGCCCGTCCCGGCTTCGCACGGGGTAGACAATTATAAAATGAAAAAAGTTGTTGTAGTGACATAACTACAATAGTTGGACATATGCTACTTTTGTGTAGACATTATGATGTTCTTCAATATTGTTGTACATTATTTTGTTCTATCGCTAATAGTTTCGGCAGCGCATTCGACGAAAGACATTTTAAGACTCATTTTTCTACACCTTCGGTTACATTGTTCAAATTTTACTAAGGATCCCTATTTTTTTTCAAAATGAAATGTAGCCTATGTCAAATCGGAAGAATGTAGCATTCTATTGGTGAAAGAATTTTTTAAATCGGCCCAGTACTTTTTGAGCCTATTCATTACAAACATACAAAAATAGGTACAAATCTTTCCTCTTTATAATATTATTACAATTACAATTACAATTACAATATTACAATTACAATTACAATATTACAATTACAATATTACAAATTACAATTACAATATTACAATTGCAATTACAATTACAATTGCAATTACAATATTACAAACATACAAACATACAAAAATAGGTACAAATCTTTCCTCTTTATAATATTAGTGTAGATGTAGATGTAGATAAATACTCCACTCTCGATTTCATTCCTGAATTATGTAACTAGCCTGTCAAAGAAGAGCAAATGACCTGGCAAAGGGTCCGATAGCTGCTTGTTATCAACCCCTCTCGCTTCATTGGCTGTTTGAGCCGAACGTTGTAAACCTTTGCCTACAATCACTGGTTAAAAAGTTAGGCGTAAGTACGTCATTCGGAATTTCCACAAATTTTAATTTTGTTCTGTGCCCTAAGCTCGAATAAAATCGATTAGTAAACTATAACGAGTTTGTATGACGTTTGGAACAGCGCCCGCCCGTGAGCGTATTTGGAACCAAAATTTAGTATGAGATTTCTCGATCTCGATACGATAACCGTAACGTAACGCAGGATTCGACAAGTCGTGCTTAGGGCACTGAGCTTTTAACGTAAGTGCAGTTTTCGAATCGCGCGCACCTAAGTTGCGTAAAGTTGCATTATCGTGCCGAAATCGAGAAACCTCATACTAAATTTTAGTTCCAAATACGCTCAAGGGCGGACGCTGTTCCAAACGTCATACAAATTTCTCGAGAACGTTACTACTCGATTATTTTACGCAGGATTCGAAAACTCGTGCTCGACCCTCTGGCTTTGTCTAATGAAATTAAATGAGGTCGCCACTGTCTATGAAACTGAAATTCATGTTTTTTTTCGTCTTCCTTAATTTTTTTTTTACTTTTTACTGCCATATTCGTATTCAACGAAATCTTGCAGATATTTTGTAACCTATGAAATTCCATTAGTAGGATAACAGTATTCTTATATCGTCTGCCACGTTATAAGTACTTTATTAGTTTTAATATAACGCTTGAAAGCTAAAAGAGCGTAACTTAGGTATTACAAAATTCAAAAGGTTAAACTTTTTGAATGGCTGCCTCACAAAAGGGATTCATTGCATAGTTTAATTAAAAATGTAGTCTTTGCTGCACTGAACACTTTATAGTTCCTCGCCTTTGTCTATGAATGCTTATTATTCACACTGGCTCCTATTTTTACCAACGTTACAAAAGACAATTCGATTTTGAAATAAAATATAAAGCGCGCTAAAGTCATAAGTTAAAGTTGAGGAATTTCTAGGCAATTTTTTTTTTGAATGGTAGGTATCATTTTTGTGCGGCTGACAATGTCAAATCAAACGTAAGTTAATCACAGCATTTTGTTTATATCGTCAAACATCACTATAAATTGAATAAATATTCAATCATCTACTCAAAATGCCCTAATCAAGAATGACTGAGCAAGTGAGTATGTCTATTACTGCTTTCACGCTGAAACGGCTAGACGGATTTGGATGAAATGTGGAATGGGGATAGCTTATACCCTAAATTAAAACATAGGCTAATTTACATCCCGGAAAAATGTACAGTTGCAATAGCGATAACCGGATTGTACGCAGACGAAGTCGCGGGGAACAGCCAGTTATTAATAATGGTACTTATTGACAAAGGTCATGAGGACGTCAGGACTTTCTGACCCGAGGACATTATGCCCCTGGAGGTTTATCTTAAGTGTCACATGTTGATTTTTATGCGGAACATCCGCGGTTGCAGATGCGGATGCGAATATCCCCAACACCCCTACTCTAACCCTGTAACAGCCATGTTTAACCGTAAAAAATAACGTCCCTGGTGGACTGTCTGCCTTATATTTCGCAAAAGCTTCCAAGCTTCGCCTGGGAACAATTCAAAGGCTTTATTTGCAGCCTGTGAGCCTGTGAAATACAGGTTTTGTTATTTACAGAACGCTTTAAGGTTTTAAGTTACGTAAGAATGAAAGGTAATTAATGGATAAACAGGAAACTAAAATTTTACGTGCAACTTTGTAGCTATTTTCTAGCATTTTGCACGAAATATGAAATAACTCTGTTGAAAGATGTGAAAAGTTAAAACGGACTCTATTAGAAAAACATCTTGACTCACGCGTGTCACTAAGGATTTATTTACTTATTTTAAAATCTAAATTAAAACCATTATTTTGTTAAAATACAGGCGGTTAAATGTTCTTTTACACTACACGCCATGTTTAAAGTCTACCTACCAAGTATGTGTCGCATTGACATCACCATGGTTACAGTGAATTTTCACGATAACTTTCGTATGAAAGTTTACGTTTTTCTCCTAAATGGACACGGCTTTGCAGTTTTTAAAAGCGTTAAACGTATTATCAGAACTCATCACCCTTTTCATTGTATCTTACCGTGAGGTCACACTCAATACTTGATTAACCCAAAGTTCAAGGCTTCAAGGTCGTCGCCCTTAGCCAATGGGAGCGCCGTGCCGCAAAACAATAATGGAACGCCGACCAATCAGCGTGCCGCGCGCCGCGCTCCCATTGGGCATTAGTGATGTGCCGGATATCCGTATCCGTACCCGCGGAAATACGCGAGGAAAAACAAATCCAACCACCCTCTGGACACCAAATGTCAGGCCGAACGTTTCCGAAACACATATGCTCATTTGCACCTATAAATCTCTAGCCACCAATCGCTGCTCACTTTCGACCAGATGACAAGCGAGATGACAAGCTATGAACCAATTACGACGCATTCCCCCGGCCCGCTCACCGCGGCTTTTTTCGTAATGACTTTCCAAGTAAATTATAGAAGATGCGTTGTCCAGAGGGTGGTTGGTGCGTGCATGCCTGTCTCTGTAACTTTTCAGTAGAGCTTTATAAGATCTCTTTGTAAAGAATTTTCTGTAAATACCTATTTCTAAGATTTTAAGATCACATACCAATCAAGAACCACAAACTTTCATTCAAATTAATTTTTATTTTAGTGATAGTGAAAGAAACGGATCACTCACGCGTACCTATAAGTTGAGTTTCTAGTCCTAGTCTTTGTCCTAGGAGAGCACGACTCTGCGGCAGCAAAACCTACGTACGTTATTAAATTATAATTGAGACTCACGGCAGTGTTACACTTGGTTCGAACTACAACTTTGTTGCTGTCAGGTTTGAAACCTTGGGTCCATGGGGTCCCAGCGCTTACAAGCTTATTTCAGAGTCGCAAAAGCGCTTAGTCGATGCAACTTGTGGCCAAAGGGCTGGCAGTTTTCTCTCCCAAAGAATCAGCATCGCTATTCAGCGAGGCAACGCTGCCAGCCTTTTGGGCACCATACCACGAGGGCCTTAATTTAGAGGGATTTAATTTAGTTTTAGCTTAGATTTAATGTCATTGTAAATTGCTTTTATTATGTAAATAAATTATAGTATCTCTTGTTCTGATCTACTGATGAATTGAATATTGAATGAATATGAAATCCACCAATTGGCCGATTGTAGATGGCCCATCATCCTCCCATCGACATAGCAAGCTGAGGTTGGATTGCCTACCGACAAAAACTTTAACGAGACTTCAAAATTGGACATAAGTAGATGTTCTTATCGTCAGTAGATCATTTAGAAAGTTGAGAGCTGTATCCGGTATCCTTAGGTATCTACGGAATTAGGCACTAACCCTATTATTCACAAACCTATTTTAACTAAAATGCCGTTAAAGATCGATTGTCCTTTATTGTCAAAGTAACATTTCCGTTAGAATGAAGAAGACAAAACGTATTTTAACTAACGGAGGCTTGAGTGACGTTTATGAATAATGGCATAAGAATCCGTATCCGTGGATATCCATTTCCAACGATCCGTCACACCACTAGTCATAACACGCACACAATTTGACGCAGCCTTTATTAGATTTTTCTTGGTGTGTCTTTATTCACAGGTCTATAGGGAATACTTGTTTGACAAAGGGCTGTGCAGTTATATGCTGTTGTTATATATTTACGGTTATTAATTTCCCGGGGGGTGGGGGGAGGGTGAATTGCACAGAAATAATGCAGGTGGAAGGCCATATGTTACGCTAAAGGTTTAATAATTACTAGGGCATTAAGCCTAATAGATGACACGTTAATTGCAATAATTGACACCCATCTTGTCGCCTTTATTGCAGTGAGTTAAAATTGAATGTGCCACCTATTGGGGCAGTGTCGGGCACTGAGACATTTGAGTTACTAACATTTATTATTCTAGAAAAGAAATGTGATAAAGAATTCAATTTTGTTTGTATTTCATGAAGCATGGTTTCTTTACCCCTGATTTTATTAGAAAATTTGAATTTGCGAGTTCTTTTCTACGTACTTAGGATAAAAGGGCCCTACCCTTTTATCCTAAGTACGTAGAAAAGAACTCGCAAATTGGCAGCTTTCCAAATGCTTAAGTTTTTACTTGCTGACTTCATAAGTATTTTGATTGAAGTTTTAAATTATACAGACGGGCAAAGATACTTAAAATTGTTCTTAAATAAATTTCATATCTCCCACACATAAAGCAAAAACACGAATCTTGAGTACTTTACGCAAAACAGCCAAAACTTCGATAATAATTCACAGCTTTGGGATCGGCATTCGCGAATTTTATACCTTATAAGTACCTGTAATAAAATACAATTTCCTTCATAATTACGACGACCTAGATGTCAGGGGTGGTAAACCTGAAATTTATTTTGAGAAAATGCTAATGTCAGCTATAGGAGCAAACTCATTAAACGAGACTAATGATTTTCCGGGCCTGGTTTACTTTTCAATGAATCATTGAACCAGTTTGTCGCGTGTACGGGATTAATAATGAAATCGTTAACAGAATTTTAGAAACCAATTGCGAAATTTTCATTTCATTTATTTTCAATCGGTTATCGTAACCCACTGTTGGGCAAAAGCCTTCCCTCACGAGTTTTTTCATTAAATATAATTTCATGAAAATGTGTCAAGATCTTTTAGTGCAGATTTTTTAAAAACGTGAAAGCCACTTTTAACATAACGACTACGGATTAGTCCGAAACATGTCCAGCTATACTCGACTGACATACGTGAGTGATCCGTTTATTTCACTATAACGTGAAAGCCCTTTTAATCCATGTTTTTTTACTTGTAATTAGTTAACACCATATAATTTCATTATTTTTTGGCTAGTGGTACTTCGTCTTAGCAATGGTTACGTATAACATTCATACTCCCACACAATTGTAACCCACAAAATAACATAATTACACCTGTAATTTCGACTGTCATCCCATGCGGCTTTTCTTGGATCAACTTCTAAGACCGGAGCTTAGGTAACAGCTGTACTTCAGCTGAAATGGTAATGGATGTGAGTTTCGTAATTTTACTAAAGCCTACTCCAGAGGGTATGCTAACTAAATGATACAAGGCGGCATCGGATGTAGTGGCATCATTGCTCGCAATAACGTGGACATGACTCCAAAATTAATCAATCATTGCTCGCAATAACGTGGACATGACTCCAAAATTAATCAATCATTGCTCGCAATAACGTAGACATGACTCCAAAATTAATCAATCATTGCTCGCAATAACGTGGACATGACTCCAAAATTAATCAATCATTGCTCGCAATAACGTGGACATGACTCCAAAATTAATCAATCATTGCTCGCAATAACGTGGACATGACTCCAAAATTAATCAATCATTGCTCGCAATAACGTGGACATGACTCCAAAATTAATCAATCAATTAATCAATTAATTAATTTCTTGAATTTAGAATTGAATTATTGGAGATAATAATTTAGGTGCACATGCATTAGCAGTCAATGTTATTTTACGAAAAAGTAAATCAGCAGAGGTATTATTACGAGAAGGAGGTTTTATTAGGTTTTGTTTTACTATTATCTGTATATTTATTTTTACCTTAGGTTAAGTTTTTACAATATTCAAATAAAAAGTAATAAAACAGTATTAACATAAAACATAAAAACCATATTACTATTATTATTATGTACTTTAACTAGAAAACTTCATCATTCAAAAAAATATCTACGACAATGACAGTAACCGCTAATTCGTATAAAAAAAAATGTGTTAACATCTTACGGTAATTATTTTAAAAGCAGCATTGTGTAAATTGTTATCTCTAGGAATTCAAATGTAATTTAAAGAAATTAATTGATTGATTTATTGATTAATTTTTACCTTAACCTAACCAACTTAGATTCTTGGAAAAGTTGAGAATACCCGACATTTTCTGTACGAGAGAGTATCTCGCACTCGAAACAAAACTCCGTTAAGGTTTAACAGCAAATTAATTCCGTTTATACTACAATATCCGCAAGTTTCTGAATCATTTATTCATTAAATAAACTCATCATACATTCCTCATGTTCATGTCAAAACCTAAATACTAGTAATTACATTAAAAAATAAATAAAACTTAAGACAACCTAAGTTCAGTCAAATAGGCCCCCGCAAGAACATAGGTAATTAATTTACATAACAAAAGCAATAAATCCAAGCTAAAACTAAAAACTAAATTAGATCTAAATATAAGGCCACCGTGGCATGGTGCCCAAAAGGCTCCCAGCGTTTCTTCGCTGACTAGCGATGCTGATTCTTTGAGAGAGAAAACTGCCAGCCCTTTGGTCACAAGTTGCATCGACCAAGCGCTTTTGCGACTCTGAGATAAGTTTGTATTTTAAGCGCCGAGACCCCAACACCCAAGGTTGCAAACTCGGCAGCAACAAAATAGTAGTTTGGACTGAGAATCTGGTATTTAATATTTATTCTAATTTCAGCCATTTCTGCCCCCGCAGCAGCTTTTTGTGTGGCTCCCGAGATATGTTAAGGTACTAACTAAAATGTATCGGCACAGGTCTCATTCCAATGTAAAATAACATGACCACTTATAGTTTTTCAACCGACCAAACGATAGCGCCATTCAGGATGTCAGTTAAACGGAACAGCGACATCTAGTGGTGTACAAATAAACTCTCTTTCTGCCAGCCTTCTGGGCACCGCCCAGCAGCGATTTGGGACAGCTTTTTTGTGTATAGTTTTAGTTTGTATAATTTTAGTGCATATTTTTAGTTTCAGTATTATTTTAATCACCTACTTAATATTACTTATCACGTGCTTTACAATAAACTACTTTCTCAAGTTTCTTATACATTTTCATTTCGAAGTTCAATATCTCAAAAATGGCTGAAAACTTAGCTGAGAACCATCTGGATTGAACTAGCTTTCAATTACAAAAAGCCCCGTTCAAATCTGTTTCATCCGTTTAGGAAGGTATAATATGCCACTGACAGAGGCCCGAGTACGAATATTCGAATCCTGCGTAAAGTAACGTTGTCGTATCGCCATCGAGAAAGTTCATATAAATTTTTGTGCCCAATCAAATTTTCTCAATTTTTTTTTATACGACGAGGAAGGCAAACGAGCCAATGAGTCACCTGATGGTATGTGATCACCACAGCCCATAGACACCCACAACCCCGGAGGGATCGCAGATGCTTTGCCAACCTAGAGAGCTAAGATGAAATGCCTCTTGTAATTACGGGCAATTACACCGGCTGTCTTACTCGCCACACCGGAACACAACAATGCAGAGTGTAAGCAATGCTGCTTAGCGGCAGGATTAGCGAGCAAGATGGTGGTAGGGATCTGGACGGACCTCGCACAAGGTCCTACCACCCGCAACGATAACGTTACTACTCGATTACGTTACGCAGGATTCGAAATGAAATGAAATGAAATGAAATATTTTTATTGCGAGAATACAGGTCATAAGTTACATAGGTACATAACCAACACTGCGTTCTGCCTCATCAGCATGCAAATTTTTTAACAAATACTATTATTAAGATACAGGTAAACTCAGCTTAGTAACTACATGAGATCAATTACCTAAGTATAGTATCTAAGTTTATTGCGAGCATAACAGAAATTAACTATTTTAATAGTCATTAAATTATACTATCACAGCCCTAGAAAATTATAATGAGAATAAACCTAAACCTATTGACTTAAAATTTATAATACCTTATACATATAAATGTTTTTGTTCCGTCAAGTATTCATTGACGGAATATTCGTGCTTTGGGGTTCTGATACACAGGATACAGCAGACACTCCTCCTTTTGCATCGGGGATAATAAAACATGTCTGAACTATGCGAAAGAAAATAAAGTGATTTAAGGGTATTGACCTTTCCAGTACAAGCTTAGAAATATGTAGCATAAAAGGTTAGAGTTCAAAGTACTTATAAGCTAACGAAGTCTTCGTATGAAGTACTCTCGTAACTTGATGCTCGTTTGGGATAGGTACTTGTGTTTGTCTATCATATGTAGGTACCTAGTAGGTACCTATTCGCGAAAAGCAACAACAAGCAACTTGAGACCGAGAAGAAAATATTGTTATTTTGTTATGTACTTCGTTTTTAAAATATTATATTTTTTAACCCCGATAAAAAAGAGGGGTGTCATAAGTTTGACATGTGTATCTGTGTGTCTGTGTATCTGTGTATCTGTCTGTGGCAGCATAGCTCCCAAACGGATAGACCGATTTCGATGCGATTTTTAATCGAAAGCTAGTTTAATCGAGATGGTTCTTAGCCAAGTTTCGTTAAAATCGGTTAACCCGTTTTCGAAATATTGAACTTTGAAATGACAATGTCGGGGGTTTTTCAACTTTCCTAAGTTGGTTAGGTTATAATTCTATGAATGTTAATTTCTAACATAAAAGTACCGCGAGACTCAAACATAGTGAAATAAACGAATCACTCACGTATGTCAGTTGAGTATAGCTCGACATGTTTCAGACTAATCCGTAGCCAAACATGTCCAGTCCGAAACATGTCCAGTTAGACAGTTCGAAACATGTCGAGCTATAATCGACTGACATACGTGAGTGATCCGTTTATTTCACTATGAACGTTAATATTTGAACTTTTCGGGGGGGGGGGGGGGGCTTAAGCCCCCTAAAATCCTTCCCCCTGGCTACGCCCGTGCTATGTAGAGGGTAGAGGTATCTGCATCGCAGGCAATCTGTCGGTGACACGCCGGCGGCCCGCAGCGTTCAACAAATCTATTTTCACTTCATTTTATCGACATACAATGACAATCCGTTTTTGTTCCATTTTATCGATGTCCTCGCTCGGCTGGTTAATGGCGATTTTTATTGCCATTTAGTGTCGTTTATTATTCAGACTGATGATATGAAGCAGTGATAGCCTAGTGGATTAACCTATCGCCTCTGAAGCAGAGGGTCGAGGGTTCAAACCCCGGCTCGCACCTCTGAGTTTTTCGGAATCTATGTGCGAAATTACATTTGTAATTTATCATGAGCTTTACGGTGAAGGAAAACATCGTGAGGAAACCTGCACACTCCTGCGAAGCAGTGCGTGTGAAGGGCCCGCTTGGGAACTATAGCCCGAGCCCTCTTATTCTGAGAAGAGGCTTGTGCCCAGCAGTGGGACGTAAAAAAAAGGCTGGTTATGATGATGATGATATTCAGACTGGGGTGTTATACTATACACAGTTGTTTTACAGACGAAATGTCAAATTATCCTGTCGGTATCGACACTGAAACTGCTGTGAATGACAACAAAATAGGGGAAGAACATGAAACTTATATAGGAACCATCTCGATTACTACTAGCTTTCCAGCTACCAACTAGCTTTCGAATAAAATAATCGCATCGAAATCGGTCCATCCGTTTGGGAGCTATGATGCCACAGCATACACAGGCCAAACTTATGACACCAGTCATTTTCGTCGAGAGCTGAAAAAAAGAACTACTCATTCCTCACCCCACTTCGAAACATATAACGTTACAGTCTCTATACATTACCTATATGACCTAGCAATTTTCGAAGCCGTACAAACCCTAAACGGTTAAGCCGACGGAATGAGATATTTCGGCGCATGCCCATAGTATACCCCAGTAAGTCATCTACAAACAACGTTTCTAATTTGCAAACGCACGCCGTCATTCGGGTGAGACTGGGCGAGGATTCATGTAGCGACTATGCTATTATTCATAAACGTCACTCAAACCTCCACTAAGACGTGGGCGCTAACGATGGGCCTCATAAGGAAGCTCAAAGTCACTCAGAGGGCGATGGAGAGGGCTATGCTCGGGATTTCTCTGCGGGATAGAATCAGAAATGAGGATATGCGCAGTAGAACTAAGGTTACCGACATAGTCTGAAGAATTGCGAAACTTAAGTGGCTTAAACTTCACTGATAGCCGATGGGGTCAGAACATTCTCGAATGGCGTCCAGGGGCTGGGAGACGAGCTGGCGGTAGGCTTCTAACAAGATGGAGCGACGACCTGGTGAGGATCGCGGGACCGTGGTGGATGCGGAAAGCACAAGACTGGTCTGAGTGGAGAGCCTTGGGGGAGGCCTATGTCCAGCAGTGGACGTCTTTCGGCACACGTGATGATGATGATTCAAGCCTCCATTAGTTAAAACAGGTTTTTCCGTTCTCTTACTAACGGAAATGCCAATGCGCCAAAAAAGGACAAACGAACTTTAACGGCATTTTAGCTATTTTTTTAATGAATAATAGGGTAAGTCTGGACACAGTCCGCTGCTGAGATTGAAAACTCAATGCGTTGTATGTAGATTACCCACTGTGTTACACTATGGCATGTAGGCATGCATAATGCATGGGGTTTATAAAACTTTACTTAGGTCAGGTTGTGGCAAGGATTTATGTTCCGCTGCTCTTGCAGAAATAATATTTGCGTTTCGAACCTTTTCCGCGTCCCTTGAGGAAAAATTGGTGTAAACATGAGATTTGGAAACAAAATATTGAACATTGATAACAGGGGGAACAAAAAGTGGGTCAATAGAGTGTAAGTGACCATCGCAACAATAAGGGGATTGCAGACGCGTTGCCAGTTCAGTGGGTCGAGCACGAATTTTCGAATCCTGCGTAACGTTACGGTTATTGTATCGAGATCGAGAAACCTCATACTAAATTTTAGTTCTAAATACGCTCACGGGCGGGCGCTGTTCCAAACGTCATACAAACTCGATAACGTTTACTATTCGATTTTACGTGACGCAGGTTTCGAATATTCGTACTCGGGCCTCAGAGCCTCTAGTGTAGGCACTGTAGGTAATCAACGACCAAAAATACGTCTCGATCGCGTTTGCGTTAAAGTGTCAAATAGTATGAGAATTGTTAAGCGCGCCGCTCAGAGCGCCGAGTGTAATCGCCGACCAGGCCAAGAAATACGTCTCGGTCGCGTTCGCGTTTAACAATTCTCATACTATTTGACACATTAACGCAAACGCGATCGAGACGTATTTTGTGCTTTTTGATTACACTAAGGGCACAGAGCCCCGCTGCCGTCAAATGGCAGAACGCAGTAACTCGAGTTAGTTATTATTTACGTATTTATTATTTATTTATCACGTTTTGGGTTAACTTGCACCAAACGCTTGCTTTCAACTTCTATCATAATAATATACGTGAAATAGTTGTATTTGTCTTAGTTTGGGCTGTACAAAAATGTCAAAACACTGCAACTCTACCATAGACAAACCAACTCGCTCTTGGTCGGTTTTTCTTTGTGTTCGTGCCAGGCAATTGTTTATTTTCTTATCGGCTATAATCGTCCCACGATAACTCTGCATAAGATATTAATTGGCAACCCAGAAAAATCACGCTGTGGTAATACTTTTTTCATGTCACTCAAACATTTCTTTAATTAAAAGTAATAATTGATAGTAGCAATCAAAAGTTGCTGTTTTTTTAAAATATGGCTCTGTCCATTGGAAGACAATTTTGCCAGAGCTTAGTAGGTTTTGCCGTTGTACGGTAAAAAAAACTAGAAAACGAAATATTATGAGAGGTATTTTAATGGTGGATGGTGAATGAACGATGACCTGTCTAATGTTTAATCTAATCCAAAGTTCAAAACGTGTTGTTTGACTATAAATCAGTGTTGCCATAAACAAACTGTATATTTCTACTGTTGTCAGTTCGTTGCAGAGTTATCGTGGGACGACTATAATCAGAAACTGGACTTACCGAGCTAGGGCATCTGGTTCAGAGTATCCTCATAGGGTTTATATTTTCTCCCATACAAGGCCATTGAAGGTCATAATGTAATGCTTGTCATAATTTATCACTAGTCATAAGTCTTTTTTTTAACCCCCGACGAAAAAGAGGGGTGTTATAAGTTTGACCTGTGTATCTGTGTGTCTGTGTATCTGTCTCTAGCATCATACACAGATATACAGACACACAGATACACAGGTCAAACTTGTAACACCCCTCTTTTTCGTCGGGGGTTAAAAAAAAGACTTATGAAAAAAAACCGCATCGGTCAATCCGCTTGGGAGCTATCTGTCTCTAGCATCATAGCTCCCAAGCGGATTGACCGATGCGGTTTTTTTAATCGAAAGCTATTTTAATCGAGATGGTTCTTAGCTAAGTTTCATTAAAATCGGTTTACCCGTTTTTGAAATTTTGAACTTTAAAATGACAATGTCGGGGGTTTTTCAACTTTTGGAAATTGGTTAGGTTAGGTTATCTCTGAAGCTATTAATTATTCAGGACTATTATAAGATAAACCTAACTTGACCTAGTGAGTCTACAGGATGACCATTACAGAATTCCTGAAACTTGTACGGTTTCAGAGAAAAAAAGAGTTATGACATAACATTACATTATGACTAAAATTTTTGACAAAACAAAGGGCCCCATCCGCATAGTATCATCCGTAATAGAGAAAAGTGTAAGAAACAGTAAACACCTCAATGCAATAGGGAAAGACAATTGGGCCTTTTGCGAAGTAAACGCGACCATGTTTTGATTTATGACAAGGTTCTACCTACCTGGGGTCTTTTATGATGACATAGATTTAGGTAAATTGCTTAGGTGATACGGTTTTGCTGAAACAGGCGAAAACATGAAATTATCGTCGGAAAATACGAGTTTACGAAGTTACAATTTCTTAGGCACAATTTCTTAATTTTAAATTGAGGAACTTTCTTCCTTAGGATACGATTTGATGCATTTGTTTCGACGTCACGATGATGATAATGATGCTGTAGATAAAATCGATGGTAATGACACTGATGATGATGATATTGACTTGTTGGTTGATAATGACATTGATGGCAGTAACACTTATGACAGAGACACCCATAAAAATAACATTAATAGTAGTGACACTGATGATAATACACACTTCTGGGTAATTTATTAGTTGTGTTATATTTTTACATTGTATTTTAATTTTATTACTAACTCTAGAAATAAGCCCGTTTACTAACACAATGAGATAGTTACTTAAAAATAAACGATTTGAATTTGTTTAACACTGATGGCAATGACACTGGCGGTGTTGACACTGCTGGCAGTGACACTGATACTGCTGCTGATGGTAATGAAGACGCTGATGAAGCTTACCTTATCGACGGGCATGGACGGACACGCGCGGCACAGGTTCCAGAATGAGCCGATCATCTGGCGGCAGCCTCGGGGGCGGTCGGCGGCTCAGGTCAGGGAGATGGGGCTAGGCGCATGTGCCGCTGTAGAAGGGAGAAAGAAGCCTTAGTTACAACCACACTCTAACACCACTTTAATCTGGCCATTTTCAAATTTAGAGTAAATGGGTATATACTTGGCAAGGGTGCAAAGCCTGATAAGCATGATAGCCTAGTGGTTTGACCTATGGCCTCTCAAGCAGAGGGTCGTGGGTTCAAACCGCCGGCTCACACCTCTGAGTTTTTCGGAATTTATGTGCGGAATTACATTTGTAATTTATCATGAGCTTTTCGGTGAAGAAACCTGCACACTCCTGCGAAGCAATGTGTGTGAAGTTCCCAATCCGCACTGGGCCGTCGGAACTATAGTTCGAGCCCTCTTATTCTGAGAGGAGGCCTGTGCCCAGCAGTGGGACTTAAAAAAGGCTGATGATAAAGATGAAGGGTGGTCTATCTTAGACCACGTCTTCGCTTACCATCAGGCGTAATACGGGTTAAATCCGCTAGGATTGCTAGTGTCGCGTGAGGTCTGTCTGACTGACTGACTCAACTATGCCCAATCCAAACATTGGACCTAGAAAGCTGAAATTTAATAGATTCCCTTTGTTTTATATACAACGAGGAAGGCAAGCGAGCAAGTGGGTCACCTGATGGTAAGTGATCATCACTGCCCATAGACACCCGCAACTCCGGAGGGTTTGCAGATGCGTTGCCAACCTAGAGGGCTAAGATGAAATGCCTCTTGTGCCCGTAATTACATCGGCTGTCCTAGTCTCCACACCGGAACACAACAGTGCAAGCACTGCTGCTTAGCGGCAGGATTAACGAGTAAGATGTTGGTAGCGATCCGGACGGACCTCGCCCAAGGCCCTATTACCCGACGGGTGGTTTATGGTGTAGAAACTGTTTTCCATGGGAGTGATTTTGGTGACACAAGGTAGTTTGAAGATCGTTTTAAATGTAAACATCTAATAAAGAAGGCAATACTCTCAAAGTTGGGTATTTGAAGTAAAATAATTAAATAAATCTCCTTTACAACAGACTGCGCAATCCCAAAGATCCTAAACTCAAGATTAAAGAAAATAGTTAAACTTTTTCCAAATTGAATCCAGACTTTCTCGACGTTACAACTATTTCTGTGTTCACGAGGGGTGGGTACGCAGAGCATTTTTACGGGAGATGGTAGCGCGCACTTTCTTCTGGGCCAAAAATAAAAAATAAAAATAAAACGGGCTATGGTAAATTTTGGTCATAGGAAACGCGTACGCGTCCTGTGTACGCGTCCCGGCTCTTGTGTGATCGTTTTGTTTCAGAAGGAGTTGGTTTCGAACATTAGTACATTGTGCATGAAGGGCGGTAAGAAGAGTATTACTAACGAAAGTCTATTAGAAGTCAGACGCCGAAAGCGGAGGGTTTTCAATGACTTGAGTTTGTAATACCCTTACTGCCCGTGATACACACAATGTTTTTCATCACATTTGCGAGGAAATAAATACATACAACGAAAGGCAAAAAATATATTTATTAAAAGTATGGTGTTCACATACAGAAGACATATTTTACTAAGTACCTCCGTAAATATTAGATTAAGTATATACGATTATAAATATAAACTCAGCAGTCGGCAACAAATAATAGTTTTGAGATTGTCAACTTTTTTCAATGGAGACTTTAGACTTCCAGTACTTCCACAGATAATGATAAAAAACGCGTTTAGAAACTGGAAAGACGAAAGCCCATCCATACAGCCAGTTTTTTTCGTTTTCAAAATAAAATTCACTGAAATAATTGCAAAGTAAACTCAAATAGTTTTAAAACACAATAATAACGTTTAAATTAAGTAATACTTATTTGTAGAAAACGTAAAAAACCATGTTTGATTTAAAACCTCCTTAGTGTGGAATGACATATTATACCTACTTACCTACCAGTGAACGCCATATTTTTTAAAACTAAACTCATTACTCCCTTGGGAAAATTACAAATTACCTGTTACTCCCGTAGGAATAATTTAGGCCGTTGTCCTTCAGTATGCCTGCGTACAATACGACGCTTTACGAGCAAGTATCATGAAAAATAAATTTTGATGTGAGAGCGTGGACCAGGCCCCTGTTCCACTAACATTACAAATTTATTTATTTAGCAAAATTTTACACAGCATGACAGTAAAAACCAAAGCGCTGGAAAAATCAATGCTGACTTGAGAATATTATGTTTTTATATTGGAAATGAAACGTGGATCTAATTGTGATCTGACGATATTTACTCGACAAACGTTTTAAACTGATTCGCTTCGCAAAATGATCATCAGCCCGCATTTTTTCTGAAACTGTAAACGTTTCAGGATTTATTTCTGGACCATTGTGACCATCGTGTTAGTTGGTTTCGTTTTATAAAAATACTGAAATATTTACAGTTTCAGAGAGAAATGCGGATTGTGACATGATTATTATGCGAAATGAATCAGCTGTAAGTCACAGCCTGTGACACGTTTGTTGGTGAAACATTATTAATCCAAACTGACATTTGTATAGCTGGTGAAACAGGGGCCTGTATATCTCACACCCGACATGTGACTGTAAAAATAGTGCCTAGATAAGCTAAAGGCAACTCCTATTGAAGTGCTCTGTGGGTACCGCAATAAAAATAAAGTAAAGAGTGAACGTAGCTCATTCTGGGAAGGTGGCCAAATTACCGATGCGGTTGCGGCGACCTCTTTCGGTCACGTTTTGTAGTTTTCGGTCGATGGCAAATGATTGCGTGTAGTAGAATTATTTGTACAATTCGTACGGTTAGAGTGAATGGCTGCTACTGAACCAGTCAGTTACAACTTGCAACCTTTGGGCTCATTATAGATTATAAGATTTAAATGAAAATCAAAAACGTTGTCTCTAGCATCCTTTATAACATTAACTTAAGTAGTACCTTTATCATCGTCATTTACAATACAATACAATACAAATATTCTTTATTGAAAACCACAAAATAGTACAAAGAGATTACAGAAAACAGGTATGGTAGACAATAGGCGGTCTTATCGCTTAAAAGCGATCTCTTACAGACAACCAAAATACAGAAACCAAGATGAAGAAGCTAAATCATCATTTCATCTACACATTCATCTTCATTTAGTCATTTGTACTAAGGCTTTCAGTAACATCTCAAATTTTCTCTGCAGTGACATTTATGAAGTGAAAACCATTTACAATGGCATTAAATCCAAACTGAAAAGTTCCGTGCCTACCTCAAAAACGAAAACTGGGACCCTCATAGGCTCAATTCGTTGTCCGTCTGTCTGTCAGTCAGATGTCTATCTATCGGTCCGTGTAAAATATGAAAGGGTATACTAGACATTGACCTAAAATCATTGAAGGAGGATGGGCAGATTTGTATTGACACCAGCCCTACTAATAGGGATAAGTGATAATATGTCATCGGAAAGGATTTTTCAAACGACCACATAGTCAAGTGGTTAGAGAAGGGTCTCTTCATAGTCAGGGGACTATGAAGCTTAAGGTCCCGGGTTCGAATCCCGGTCGGGGCAGATGTTTGTATGATGAATACGAATGTTTGTTCTCGGGTCTTGGATGTTTATTATGTATGTAAGTATGTTTATCCGTTGTCTAGTACCCATAGTACAGGCTTTGCCTAGTTTGGGACTAGGTCAATTGGTGTCAATTTGTCCCATGATATTTATTTATATTATTTACACATTATAAGTACTCCAATTTTTAGTATTGCGTGAATTGTCAAATCTCTGTGTACCTAAGACATAAAAAACACAAGAAGTCGACTAAAGAACTAAAACATCATGACAGAAAATCATCAACAAATACGAAACCTTCATAATCTGCGACACAGGAACTCACACTACTTAGTGAAAAAAACGGATCACTCACGTATATAAGTCGAATTTAGCCCTCACACTTCTTAGTGAAAAAAACGGATCACTCACGTATGTAAGTCGAGTTTAGCCCTCACACTACTTAGTGAAAAAAACGGATCACTCACGTATATAAGTCGAGTTTAGCCCTCACACTACTTAGTGAAAAAAACGGATCACTCACGTATATAAGTCGAGTTTAGCCCTCACACTACTTGATGTGAACTCCTTTACTTTTTAGTGATTTTTGTCAACGATTTTTAATATTTATTACTTTTCTTGCAGCTGTCTTTCAGTCTGTTAGTATTGTTACGAAAGGTTTGAGTTTGTTATTAAATAATTTCATATTTTAAACATTAGTTATAATTTACAGTTAATTTCAATTTATCCCCTTTCTCAGCATTAACACTATTTTTATACGGCGACAACTTTGTTCACACAAAGATTTGGGAAGAGTTTTTCATGAATTGTCATGATCTCAGTTGGAGTATCTTTTTTTATTTTTTACAGTGTTAAAAAACGAGCTGAGATTTGAATACATGGATAAAATTCGTCCATGTCCTCTATGTCAATCGTGGTGTAGGGGAATGGCACACGACCCGGAGTGTCGAGGGTCCGGGTTCGATTCCCGGGGTTGGAATTTTTCTGGTTTTTTTCTGTGTATTCATGTTTCAGTGAACTTATTAAAAATATAATTTAGAGTTTTACAACTTAGAAGTCTTAGACCTTTCCGGTGACACCATCGCTTGTCCTTATATGTCATAAGGGCCAATTACCCCCCAACCTTCGACACAAAGTAAGGTCTTAAAACAGAAGTCAACGAAAAAATCTGAAAAACGTTGGGTACAAAGCCATATTAGGGCGAGTCCGACTCGCACTTTGAAGATTTTTAAGTTTAATTATCTTTCCCTCCTCACTACATCGGAAAGCCGTCTTTTATCCTTCGAAACAAGCGGGTAAAAACGCATTTTATCCACTAGTGGGAGAGTAATTTGACCTTGGAGTGGAGCGTGTTTAAGTAGCTTTTGACAGATAACAAAACTTAAAGCGCTCATAATAACGGTTCGTTCGATATTAATTATCATTAAATAAATGATAAATGGTTTGAGAATTTAATAAAAAATAACAAATTTAGCTTTATTTAATGATTTTAAGTCATAAACCTTAAAATTCTATAAGAAACATTTGTTTTTTATAATGATGTTGAATGTAATTCTAAACGCACAAGTGGAGTCGATGCAATTTCAAATTGCCAAACATTGTCAACAAAAAAAATCCCACGGACTCCGATTTACGTAAAAATACACAACTTCTAGAGTTTTGTAATAATATCGTAAAAAAATTAGTGATTCCAGTGATGAAGATATATTTTTATGAGCTGTTTTTTTGCATGTTACGCTTTCCTCGCTACAGTGGGGTGAAAAATTTTGTGTTACATACGGGTGCAAATGTATTTTACTTCTCGTCTGGTTCAACCTTAGAATCCTTTCGCTTGCTCGTGTTTCAATTCCACACTCGCGGGTAAAACACAACTTTGCACCCTTGTATAACAAATAACTATTGTTCACCCGCACATTATAAAATGCAAAAACGTTTCGCTAATTGCAAATATTATTGTTAGTTAGGTTCAAAGAGTTATCAAACCAGATAGTCGGATTATTAAGAGGCCTTTAGATGTTAACACTGCGTTGTTTTAAAAAGTTGTGCTCGAATTTGTGTTTGCCAATAACGCGATTTTGTAATTTTGCGATGTAATTGTAGACTTGCTATGATTTATTTTAGAATAATTTTCTTTTAATAAAATAAACAGACAGAGACACACTTACAAAAGTCATGGTGACACTATAAGGGTTCCTTGTTGATTACGGAACCCTGAAAAGTACGTTTCCGATTAATTAGCCGATAATTAAAGAATTTTTAATTTATTTCTGGCAGTCTTCGTTACAATTTTTTTAATATTAGTCACTTGAAAATTATTTTGTTGATGGCCCCTTAAGAAATATTAATATGATTACATGAGTGTTATTTCTATGTAGTCATAAGCTTTTATAATTATTTCGTTCCAAATGCTGACAACCAAAACACCGGTAAGTCTTTATAATAAAGTCAATGAAAATATTAAATTGTTGTTAAAAATTGGATATTTCACTGTTTTTATTCAAAATAAATAAATTGCAAAGACGGTGACTGACTACTTGAAAAAAAAAATGCATTATTTGCAATACCTATGTATAATTAAATGTATGTATGTTACCTATGTATGTTTTATTAAATGCTGTTCTTGTCATGAATTTTAAGTAATTAAAGTTTTTCAATTACAATTTTTTGTCTGACATTGCAGCATCAGAGATGAAGCTCACAATTATTTTATTAGCGGCCCTTGCGGCGGCCGCACCGCCTGCGCAGAATCTGAGCATCAAAATCAACCATTTTTATGATATGTACGTGATATACACCGGCAGTTACGACATAGTTGACATCGCAGCACCACACATCAATCCTGCTGAAAAAATGAATAAAAACTACATCTTGGAACATGCAACTGTCATATTTTTCGTTCAGGCTGACTTCAAAGAGAACGGGGACAAAGATTTCAAAGGTTTATATGTCTATACAAACGACGAAAGTAAAAAGATTCTAGAAAATGGACAAAGTGTGACGTACGGTAAAGATGTTAATGCTTACTTCGGTGCGAAAGATGGAATTTACAAATTTAACGAGACAGATTATACTGCGGTAAAGGTCGGGAATGTTACTGATAGTGTCGTCAAAATGGCTATAGATACGAAGAGAGATTACATTAGTTATTTGACTGAAGACCACGTTTTATATAAATTTGATACGATTAAAAATGAAAGTACTAAAATAGAGGCAGTTAAGGATGCGAGAGACATCATCTTTGATTTAGATGGTAATATGTTTTTCTATGACGGCACTAAACAGATGTATGTTTTTGATGGTGACAATGTTCTGAAAATCAAAGGTTTACCATCTGATGCTAAGAAAATTATTTTTTATAAAATCTCCTTCTCTATCAAAGAAGTTTTTGCTATTGTTGATGGTACTATGTACAAAGTTATTAAAGATGGTACCAGTGAGAAAACATTTGTTGAATTTGAGGCTCTACCAACGGCTTTTTCCTTGGATTATGTTGTGTTCCAGTACTATGGTTACAATAAGAAGATATACAGGTATGGTATGTTGACCACGTTCGATCTGATGGCGTTAGCAAGATCGCAATAATGAAGTGTTTTTGACTGCTTGATTATAAAAATGGAATTTGTCTCCATTAAATTGCTATGGTATTTTTGAAGTGTAACTTTTTTTTCTATCTTACCTACCTCGCTCGTACCTACCGTATTGTACCAAAAAAATTAAACTTTATATCGGAACATGTCCGAAATAATACTCTTTCAGATAAAATTGACGAAATTATCGGTTAATATGCAAAAATATAGAAAACATGGATCCTCAATTTTTAATTCTGTTAAAAGAAACATTTGGAGTTTCATGCGCGTTGTACTGTTTTGCTGTAAAACAATCTGTAACAATGACGTGAACAATAAGCAACTCGGAAATCAGAGCAACAGAGTGTGCCTAATATAAAATTCCGAAACACAATACCTCGTTTGTTTTGACGTTTGGACAAAAGTTGGAAAGGTACAAGGCATGAGGCTGAAAAGTTGCTGAAATTGTGTTTGTGGTTTGTGTTCGTTGCTTTACTACCTGTTTGTGAGTTTAGTTTCAATTATTCACCGTGTTTAGTTACAGCAAAAGGTAACCTAACACAACTTCGAAAAAACGTTTTCAGGGCATTTTCAGAAAACAGTGTATACCATTTTTGCCAAAAGAGTCCTCAATTTTTCCATAGAAAATTTATATGTCAGTTTTGTGACGGTCCATATGGTATATTATGTAAAAACGCGTCATAAAACTGACAAAAAAATGCGGGACACTTTTTTTATTATTTAAATAGATGTTCCTCGTGACTATGAGCGGAAATAATCCAAAATTTGTTAGGTTATTCAAAAAAAGTAAATGGTACACTGTTTTCTGAAAATGACCTTCACCTTCGCTTCGTCTCACAATTTATTTGGTATGGAACCTTTTAGGTTAGGTTAGGTTTGTTTTATTAAAAATCCTGAAATATTTCACAGTTTCAGAAATAAATTCATTCGGACCAAAGAAAAAAAGATGAAACGAGAAAATGAAGAAAAGTTCTTTCGGGCAAACGGTAGGTAACCAGAGCAAAAACTTTAATTTATTGAATCAGGCATTACTTTGCCAAAGTCCATATTTATGAACTAAAACAGTACCTGAATTTGGTCAAGCAAATTAATCGTTATCAACTCATAAAATTACTTTATATTGACGAAGGGATGTCCTAGTGGTTAGAGAACCTGACTACGAAGCTGATGTTCCGGGTTCGCTTCCCGGTGGGGGCAAATATACGTATGTATCACGAATACCGTGAATACAAACGCTTGCTCTCGAGTTTTGGATGTTTAATATGTATATATTTATTTAAGTAGAAGTACATTTATCCACTGTTAGTACCCATAACACAAGCTCTGCTTAATTTGGGACTAGGTCAATTGGTGTCAATTGTCCCACGATATTTATTAAGAAAACCTGACAAAATGATAGTTGTAGGTATGTGCTGATCAGATGTCGCTAATTAAGTAACTTTACAATCTGCAAAAAGCATCCCACCAGGCTGACATGATCACTCCAGGTGTACCAAAGAATCAATAAAATATAAGATAAAAAAAATGCATCCCTATATGTACAAATAAATAGGAAGGTATTGTTAAGCTACTTATAAAAATAGTAAAATAATCTACGAGTCTACCAAAAAACCATAAAACATCCGTAAATATGTGGTTAGTACTTAACTACGCCCACAGGCGCATTAGGGTAATACCTAGGTTCTTAACTCATGGGTATTAGAAGGACATGTGACGTCACCAGTTCATGGTGTTGGTAACGATCCGTGACGTCACTCCATGCGACATCTAAGATTTCACTTAGAAGGATCCCAGTTTCCTGCCATTAACAACGGGCTGGTGTCAGTTTTAAAAATAGAACAAGAAATAACAGTTTTGTTTTATCCTGCCAGTGTCAGTGTTTTTTTAAATATTTGAAAGTGGAATCGGTGTTGATCTTATCTACAATTAGTCTAAATTATTAAAAATCAGGTGATTTAATTGTACTTGCATAAAATGGTAAGTATTTATGCTAATAAGAGGAAAAAGTATGTAACATATGAAAAAAATAAGAATTAACAATGACCTGGCAAAATGATGGACGAGGTGTATTTTGCTTTCGTTTTTGACGTTTAATCAGCGGTTGGTAAATCAGCTGTTTTACTTAATTGATTGCGGCAAAGCAACTAAAATACTCAATTAATGAATCTTTTCTAGGTAGGTAATCCATACTCACAGAATGAGGGAAAGTATTATAGTTAGTTACGAATAATTGTCACTTAGAACTGATTGAAATGGAGCCTTGAAATAAAAAAAGACAACTTACGAAACTGAATTCCCAGCACTATGTTTGCACACTTTTGAACCTACTAACGACCGTGTTCCTTTTTTTAATACGAATATCGCGTTTGGATGAAAATTTTGGTACAGGAACAATGTTTTTTCGTGACGCGACGCGCGGCAGAGATGTGTTTTGCGCGCTGGCACCGGCGTCGAGAGGACTGCCGCAAATTCTACGGAAAATCAATATCACCCCGAGCCCGGGCCGCATGCGGAAATCCCTTCAAAAATGAACACTACTCACCCACTTCCGTATTATGTAACTAGGATAGAGCAAGACGGTTATAGCTCCCTCCGTTCCTACGTGACTACCCCCGCGAACGCGCCAATAACGGTCCCCAAAATGGCCGACTGACGTTTGACGTTCCGGCGCGAAAAGTGACGTTAGACCGCGCTAATGGTGACCGGGTCGTATCATCGATTTTATTTAGGGTTTATGATTTATCGGCATCGTTAAAATTACGGGCGATTGAAATAAATCGGTTATAGCTTTGCGGTTTTTACTGTGGCAGAGGTTGGCGATCTGAAATTCGGTTTTTTTTTGTTTTAACACTTTTAACAGGCTTATTTGAATTGAAAATGTCACATGACCATCAGATGCGACGCACCTCTTTCGCACTTTAGCAAAAGCTACTCTTTGGCAGTTGTTGTCAACCTTTTCGAAAAAAAGAAACGATTTCTACCTAATGTAATTCACTGCTTAAAATTTCACTACCTAAGTACTATTTATTTTCAAAGGTAAGTAGATCGTAATGTTCATTATTTTCCGCATTGCAGCGGTACCTACTGCGATTTCGCTGCGCTGCCTATTTCAGGTCGACTGTATTCAGAAAGTTGGAACGTCATTCATTGTTAATGCATTTAATGTTTGTTTTGATGTTCATCACTGTTAAGTACCTATGTACCTACCAACTCGGGCATTCAGTTCTGTTAGCTTTCATGCTTTACTTGGAATACAGATACATGCCCAGTTATTTTTAAAACTGCGAAAGGGTTTTTTTTTAAGAAAAAACCGACAAAGTATGAGTGGGCTAGCGCACCGAGAGTTCCCTATTAGCAGACAGATGGATGGACAAAATAGTGATCTTACGGCTTCGAAACCCTAAAAAGGATCAAATTTTTTGGAAGAAAATAGTAATAAGAACCAGAGAAATAAATTTCATAAGTAATTGAAGGTTAATCAGGAGTTTGTTCAGTTATAAAATTAATATGAAACGCATGTGAAGCTAGGTTAGATAGATTATTAGTCTCAAACTTGTAATTGTAGCAATTTGCAATGTTTTCCATTAAAAACAGTAATTTGTACATTAATGCACATGTACATTGGTCGCCGGTCGCAAGAGGCATTCTGACAAAAGGTTTAACAGATGTAGAGCAATAAAAAAACAATAATATTGGCAGAAAAAGTAAAACAACCCATTACTGATTTTCTAGATAATAAACTTTAAAATTCAACATAACGTGTAGTTTTCGCTTTCACGGAAAAGAAAAAAACGGAGATGCAGTATCGAAACGCGTAAGCGAAACACGCAGTGAGGTGCCACCATGAGCCCAGCAATTTATTCGTTTTGTTTGAGGGACACCACTAAAATAATAAGTAATAAGCAATCTCGAAAGGGGCAGAGAAAATTTTACGATCCATTTTGTGAGTTGCCGCAGTCAAGTATTATGGAAAATTTACGAAATATTTTCTCAAGAGGACTGCTGACGACATCTAGCGGCAAGATGAACAAACTGAAGCGACTATACATGCGGGCGCTTTTCAGTGTACAGTGAAAGAAATGTAGCGTTTCGAAGGTTGTCGTAGTTTATGCACAATGTCATAGATGGCACTGTTTCAGATTATGAGCGTACAAAATTTTCTCTGCGTGCTATTCTGTCGATGAGAGGCTTTTGCAGTCAATAAAATCCTAACTAATATTATAAATGCGAAAGTAACTCTGTCTCTCTGTTACCTCTTCACGGAAAAACCGCTGCACCAATCTAGATGAAATTTGATAAGAAGATAGTTTGAGTATTAAGGAATAACAGGCTACTTTTTATTCGGGAAAATTGTATAGTTCCCGCGGGATAGCGATATCCGAAATCTACGCAGACGAAGTCGCGGGCAACAGCTACTAATAAATATAGAGGCCACAGATACCAAATAATGATTCTAACAAGATATAATTTGAATATTGGGAACTTAGGTTACGATTTAGTAGAGTCTTACTCATTAGTCGTTCTTACTAATTTAGAAAGAAAGAAAGAAAGAAACATATATTTATTAGAAACTAATTTACGAATTTTGCTTCCAATTAACCCGACTGAAAACATTGTTTAGCACACGCTGACGCCATCTTTAATAGTCGTGACGTCACCCGACCGCATCGTAAACTTTCTCGTAAATAAACCGAAGCAGGGAAATGAGGCTGTGATAAAATTACCACGGGTATTGTTCGTCAACCATGTCAAAAGTCGTGTAATGTTTTTAACAATAATGAACTTCAGGCCCCTATTTAACCAACTTTGCAATTGTCGGTTTACAATGACAATTCGAACTACATATCTTTGACAATATGAAGCGCGCTAAAACAAAAGCTCTTCAAGTCAGCAATTGACTCCGAATTTTCAGTGTTAATTGCTGACTTGAGTTTTAGCGCGCTTCATATTGCCAAAGAAATGTAGTTCAAATTGTCATATAAAACTGACAATTGTAAAGTTGGTTAAATAGTAGCCAGAACGTTCTAATTTAAAAGGTAGGTACACGGAAAGAACACGTCTAGTAATTTTTTTTTTAAATCTCAAAATATAGAGCACTCAATAGACTCTAAAGTTATTTACAACTCAGTTACAGATACAAATACATATGTAACTTGTCTTTTTTTATCACTTTAAAAAAAGATGTATACGGAAATTATACGGATAACTAGCTCATGCCCCGCGGTTTTGCCCCCGTGAAATATTTCAAAATGGGCTAGTTCCCTATCCCGTAGGAATTTCGAAAAATCCCTTCTCAGTGCGCCTCTAGGATACTTAAGTTATATGTTTGCCAAATTTCAAGTCTCTAGGTCCAGTGGTACATGGTAAATACCCAACCTAACCAACTTAAAAAGTTGAAAACCCCTCGCCATTGTCATTTCAAAGCTTAATATTTTATAAACGGGTTATGAAACACATAATACGTGCCCATAAAATTTGAGGATTGCCCTCGTTTTCTCTGGGATTCCATCATCTCTGATCCTGACTTGGTGACAGTGGGACCACCTCTTTCGAATAAAAAAAACCGTTTTGAAAATCCGTCCACAATTGACAGAGAAATCGGTGGACATACATAAAAAAATACATAGGTACAGTGGAACATGGAACCTCTTTTTCGAAGTCGGTTTAAAATATCGCCCAATATTCTTCTCACTAAGAGTTGTTATTTTACTATCCGTTCATTACTTAGCGATGAAAGGGATGGATGGCGACGATTAAAATAATTGCGCGGAACGAGAGCCATTATTCGAAGTAATGCCGGCCACGCACACGTCGGCTATACACGTACAACCAGCTATACTATATTATAGACACAGTTAGAAAATTGGGATAATTGGTAATAACAAAACACGGCAATTAGTATTGATTTAAATTTTCGCGATTTTCACACATTATCATGATACTCGGGACCATGTCCCTTCGAGACCATGGACGCAACGTCGCGTCCGAAATATCGAGGTATTTAAATTTAAATATAAACAACAATTAGTTTTATAGGGTTCCGAAGAAAAAATGGTAAATAAACGGTAAATACCCAACCTAACCAACTTAAAAAGTTGAAAACCCCTCGCCATTGTCATTTCAAAGCTCAATATTTCATAAACGGGTGAACAGACTTTAACGGAAATTAGCTAAGAACCATCTCGATTAAACTAGCTTTCGATCAACAAAGCCGCGTCCAAATCCGTTCGCCTGTTAATCCGTTTGCCCGTTTAGGAGCTACGATGCCGCAGAAAGATACACAGATTCACCCATACACAGGTCAAACTTATAACACCCCTCTTTTTGCGTCGGGGGTTAAAATATCGTAAGAATAATAAGAGGCCCCTTTTTTATTCCATAAAGGGCTGGCAACGCACCCGTGATTCCCCTCGTGTTGCAGGTTAATTGCAGTTAAGTGCAGCAATTAATGACACCAATTGACCTAGTCCCAAACTGCCTAGCCTAGCCTGAACTATGGGTACTAGACAACGGATAAACATACCTATATACTGCACATCCAAGACCCGAAAACAAACATTCGTATCCATCATACAAACATCTGTCGTGACCGGGGATCGAACCAGGGACCTCAAGCTTTATAGCTCTCTCTAACCACCAGGCTATCCAGTCGTCAAAAGACATATTTGGAGTTCGTACACGACACGGCCCATTAATTTTCTCGCTGTCATAACATTGGACAGAAACAAAGCGAAAAAGAACAATACTGTCATAATGAAAAGGATAACTAACGGCAGTTATTAGTTTTGTTTTTGGCCGTCTGCTTAGGGATGACTTTGGACTTAAGGAGACGCCTGTGCCCTAAGCACGACTTGTCGAATCTGCGTTACGTTACGGTTATCGTATCGAGATCGAGAAATCTCATACTAAATTTTAGTTCCAAATACCCAAATACGCTCACGGGCGGGCGCTGTTCCAAACGTCATACAAACGCTTTATAGTTTACTATTCGATTTTACGTGACGCAGGATTCGACAAGTCGTGCTTAGGGCACTGGTGACATTGTGCTGTCTGTGTAGAGTTCAAAAAAAGCCGCATAAAAGTAATTATAATATAATCAATTCATGATCTCAATGATGAAGTATTTTTACTGTGATCACTTTGTTGTCCGTCTGTCTCTCTGTCTGTCAAGACCCTTTTTCTCTGGAACGCGTGGAGGTAGCATGCTGAAATTAATGTCAAATACTCAAGCCTGCGGTTCCTTGAAACTGTGAAAAAATCAATCTTCTAAGTCAACGCAATCAAAAGATACCGCCATTAAAAAGGCTATTTCCATACAAATTGCCGAAATCCCAAAAACTGAAGGGTACTTCCAGTTGTCCTAGAAACTTGAAATTTGGTATGAAGGTAGCTCTTATAGCACAACCACTCAGAAACGTCTCAAAATCTTAATTTTTTATGTCTGTCTGTAGATTTCGCAGACCAATATAAGTTGACCCCATACTGCGTACAGGGCTCGTGCGCGAGTCTGACTCGCACTTGGCCGGTTTTTTGTATTCTATAGCCTAGGTGTTAAAAAGCTAGGGCCTGGTTATCGAACGTTGACAGGTAGCAGTAGTAGATATTACTATTTAGATGGCAACATTACACGTCAAATGTCATAATTGAGAAATGCTGCCAAATGATCTTGGTATTCGGCATGAGTCAGTGGTCTATGCTTTTGGTCTCATCTTCACTTCTACCATCAGTCGCTGGTCAGTTTTTAATAACAATAAAAAATACGTTTTTTTTTATCCAGTTTATTTTATCTCCAAACTCTTTTGCTGGCCGGTCCCACTGTCACCAAATCATGATCTGATGATGGGATCTCAGGGAAATCAAGGGCAACCCTCAAATTTTATAGGCACGTATCATGTGTTTCATATATTTTTTAAGGCTATACATTGAAGTCGGTTAAAAAAACTGCATCGAAATCGGTCCATCCGTTTGGTAGCTATGATGCCACAGACAGATACACAAATACACAGACACACAGATACACAGATACACAGGTCAAACTTATAACACTCCTCTTTTTCGTCGGGGGTTACAAATTGAAATTCCTATTTAGGTTATATTTTTAATATTTTAATTTACTTTGTAGGTAGTGTTAGTCCCTTTTGCTATGCACTGTTTCAACTTAATAAAGTCAGAGCTGGTAAAAAAAAAAAAACAAATTTAGGTGAAAGTGAAAATGTAAAAGTATCAAAACTCATAAATCCTTTGTACACAAAGTGTTACCAACTCGAGATTTTTCAGAATGGCCCTCTTTTTGCTAGGTCAACTTTCAGTGCCCCAAGCACGACTTGTCGAATCCTGCGTTACGTTACGGTTATCGTATCGAGATCGAGAAACCTCATACTAAATTTTAGTTCCAAATACGCTCACGGGCGGGCGGTGTTCCAAACGTCATACAAACTCGTTATAGTTTACTATTCGATTTTACGTGACGCAGGATTCGACAAGTCGTGCTTAGGGCAGTAGCCAGACTAGAACTAGGCTAGACTAGTTACAGTGAAGCTTCATCAAAATCATACAGTGAAGCTTCATCAAAATAAAAAACCACCCTTAAAACTTTCGCGTTTATAATGCAAGTAGGAAGTAGGATAGGTTATAGGTGTTATGTTATAGTTATGGTTATATCTGTCACCACCCACGGTTATCGATTCGTATTCACACCTCCGTGATGTTTTGATAAAGGTGATAACGTATGCATGAGCTGAAACATGGTTGTATCAGTGTACAGGGTTCTATTCGTACTTATGCTCAGGCGTTTTTAGGGTTCCGCACCTCAATAGGAAAAACTGAACGTTTCTAGGATCACTTTGTTGTCCGTCTGTCTGTCTGTCAAGACCCTTTTTCTCTGGAACGCGTCAAAGTCACATGAAATTACTATCAAATAAAAATGAAACTTCCAAAGAAAGTTCTAGTGAAAACCTAAAGGGTACTTCCAGTTGTCCTAAATTTTTTTTTGTGTCTGTCTGTTTATGTCACAGACATTATAAAATGACCCCACACTGCGTACATTTTGCTTACGAGCAGGGCTCTGCTAACACTGGACAATTTAAAACTCCGGGGAAAAGCGGGAAAAACACTTCTGGACTCGATTCTCATGATAGATGAACTATTTACATACCTAAAAATTTGTACGGAACCCTCGTTGCTCGAGTCCGACTGGCACTTGGCCGGGTTTTTATCCCCCGACGCAGAAAAGTCTATCGGTTTGTGACATCGTAGCACCTAAAGAAAGCTAGTTTAATCGAGACGGTTCTTAGCTTAGTTTCATAAAAGTCAGTTCAGCCGTTTTAGAGATATTATTGAACTTTGAAATGAAAATGTCGTTTTTTTTTTTTACTTTTCTCAGTTAGTTAGGTTATTATAACTATGCTTGGACAGGTGATTTAAAGGTTGGTTTACGTTAGTATACTTATGTCCTTATTCGTAAACGGCACTCAAGCCTCCATTAGCTAATATAGGTTTTGTCTTCTTCTTACCAACGGAAATGTCAATGTGACAAAAAAGGACAAACGAACTTTAACGGCATTTTAGTTAATATAGCTTTATGAATAATAGGGTTAATATTTTATTTGAAAAAAAAAAAAACTTATTGATTACAATATGAGAATGGTATCTCAATATTTAATTTTTCAACTCCAGTATTGGCTACAAAATTACACGATGTTCGATAAAAATCAAACTCCATTACATTACACATAAAATTCAATTTCCAAAAGCAAGGCCACCTGAAACAAGTGACGGATGATCAGCTGTTCTTTTTACCATTGCAAAGTGGAGCCTAACGAAAATAATTAAGGTTTAAAGCTGCATGACAAAATCTCGATGCCAAGATAACGAAGTCGGTACGTTTCATTGATTAAAATATAAATATCTGTTCATAACCTCACTGGAACTACAAGAAATCTCGTCTCGAAAGAAGTCTCGTCTGAAATGGTTTAGAAACACGATGATAGCCATAATGCGAAAGAAAAACCTTCCAAGTGCGAGTTGGACTCGCGCACCGAGGGTATTAGCGTTTTTCGGATTTTTCCTTGACCTGTTTGCTTGGCCTTGCTTCGTGCCAAATTTCATGATTCTAGGTAAATGGGATTATTACTTACCTAATGGCGTTTCAGGGTACTTTGTGTTAAAAAAAACATACAATCATTTACATGTTTTTTTTAACAGAAAGTACCCTGAGCCTCAATCATAGTCAAATAAACAGATCACTCACGTGTCTAAGTCGAATTTAGCCCGACATGTTTCAGACTATTCATAGTCCTTCTTCTGGGAGCGTACGACGCAGCAGCAGCGAGACGCACACTGCGCGCCAAGATTTTGATTTGCTGAAATACTGACATACAGACAGACGGACACTGAAGTGATCCTATAAGGGTCCCCTTTTACCTTTTGAGGTCAAAACCTAGCTTCCAAACCGGAACAAAAGAGCAAGTAATGCTCCTTAGCGGCAGCAGTATTATTCTCTAACGACCAAGACGGTGGTAGCGACCCAGACGGAACTCGCACAATGTTCGCGCACTAAAACCTTGTTTTGACTTACGCAATGCAGAGATGCTCTATGGCCATCTCAGAAGAAAAACGCACACTTTATGTGTGTCACCTTGTGTCTCGTATCAATAAAAGGATTAAGTTAAATATCCAATCGCCGCGCCGCTCCTCTCCGCTACCATCCGCATCACGCCTCAAGCCGGAGCTGCAGTCCAAAGGTGAGTCTCTGCATTGTGACAAAGTCCCTTTAGGACTTAAGCGGGGCCCGGCCAAGATATCCCTTCATCCCGGAATTGACAACATTTCATATTTTTGAGACTATAATTTGATTAATTGTCTGTATTCTACTTTGAAAGAGGAGCAAACCTACGGTTTTAAATTTTCATTAGGACTTGTAATTAATTTATTATTAATTTATTAAAAGGTACTTATTCCAAAAGGACGTAACTCCGAAACTACGCTAGGATGGATCAATTGTCTTTGTCTTGTCACGATCAAAAAAACAAAACCAAGATGTTAAATTTATCTGACATTGTCAAACCTACGTGTGATTGTTACTTTTTTTTTTTTCGTGAAAAAGGCAAAAGTATTACACCCATTCTTGCGCCGTTTTGGTAGAATTGGTAATTTTATTTTATTCTCTTGTATTTAAAAAAATAAGTAATATAACATTTTTATAAATATAGTGTTGTTCTCAGGAGGCAAAGCCCTTTCGATACCTATACTAATTTCCAGGTGTGAAAAATATGAAATGTTGTCAATTGGCTATTTACACGCCATATCAAACAATGTCCCACCACGCGCTATTAAAAAAAAGAGAAGCGTGTTATCCAATTAGTATTTAGTGAGTCTTAACACTTATTAACAGCCCAATATTACACAGTCATCGAACTTCCACACTCGGTTGCCAAAATTAAATCCGATGTCGCGAAGTCGGCCGAATTCGGCGAAGTCAGCGAAGTCGCGAAAGTCCACGGTTCGCCCAGGCGACTCATGGAAGTATTTCAGTAAACAGCGCTAGTACGTAAACGCCGTCGAGTCTGCCAGGGCAGCTATGTGTGTGTATGCTTGCGGTAGAGCGTGTAACGTAGAGCGTGAACTTCTCCGCAGAGGTCCGAGTACAAATATTCGAAACCTGCGTAACGTAATCGAGTAGTAGACGTTATCGAGAAATTCGTATGACGTTTGGAACAACGGCCGCTCGTGAGCGTAATTGGAACTAGAATTTAGTATGAGGTTTCTCAATTTCGATAACGTAACGTTACGCAGGATTCGAAAACGTCGTACCTACTCGGCCTAACGTTACGTAGGATTCGAAAACTTCGTGCTCGGCTTAAAGGTATAGTTTTTGTTGTCGTTGGTTTCACCAGAGTTTGAGTTGCTAGAGTTTAGTGCGGGTTATGACGTGACAAGTTTATGTTTTTACGGAGGGCGGGGCAGTGAATTCACGTCCAAAATATTTTTTGCTATTCAATTAAGCAGCGTCTACGAATTTCAAAATACTGCTAGGGAATTATTTTGCTGTGCTATTTCTGTCGTTTGCTTTGTGGTAGGTCACTCAAATAGGAAAACTGTTATATTGATAGACCCCAAGGGTAGGTACCCTAGAATCTTAGGAAGTTTATTTGCAAATACGACCGGGTTAGATCAGGACTGGAATGTAATTACGTCATCTTGAGAATGAAGTTTATTGCATTTATTTATGTGACCTTTCGCCCACACAAGCTTTCCAAGCATCGTGTAATTTAAATGGGGTAATCGGACGAACAAGCAGTGCCTGCTGAGTCATACACATGTTTTGATATAAACATGGAGAGTTGCTACTCCGACCGATATAAACCGATACACCGATATAAACCGGTGTAATTACGGGCACAAGAGGCATTTCATTTTAGCTCTCTAGGTTGGCGACGCATCTGCAAATCCTCCGGGGTTGCGGCTGTCTATGGGCAGTGGTGATCATTTACCATCAGGTGACCCACTTGCTCGTTTGCCTTCTTCGTCGTATAAAAAATATAAAAAATAAACCAGTCCCCAAAACTGCGCACTGTGTTTTTAACAGACTTCATTAGCATATAAAGTGACCGTAGTTATTTTATGAACGTCTAACTAAGCTTTCTCAAAGCACTGTCCGATCCCTCCCACATAATCTTTGCTACTGTCTGTACAACAATGCTCTGCGCATGTCTGTGTGGCGCCATAACCCGCGTATTCCAACCTAAATACGAATTCCGAGCCCGCTTTCCGCGGACGCGCGCCCGGCCATCGCTTCCCAATTTAAAAATAACACTTTTTAACGGCCATTCGTAACCAGCCAGCATCAAAAACCAATAATTCGGGTAAAGTGTGTTCGGTAATGCTTATTTTTAGGGCAAATGTGGGACTAGTGCAGAGGCGTATTTCGGTGACAAAACGGCTGTGCTCGATTTTTGGCGGCCTAATTATGGCTTAATTTTTTTTTTTTTTTATACCAAGGTTGTGTTGTGAGCATGTGTGATTGTGTGCCGGTTGGAATTGAACTATAATAAGGTAAATAGATTTTTTACATTTTTTTAGCTACTAAAGTGACTTTTAATTCTTGAAGCGGTGAAAAACTTTTCACGTTCAATAAAAAAAAAACTCCAAACTTTAGGTATAGACATAGCAGGAAAACCTATTCCCACGGGAAAGGCAAAAATCAGTTTTATGACAATGTCATAGACATTTTGACAGGGGAAAGCTTTTCTCACTTTGACTATACGCTAGTTTTTAGAGTTCCGTACCTCAAAAGGCAAAAAACGGAACCTTGTTGTCCGTCTGTCTGTCTGTCTGTCAAGATCCTTTTTCTCTGGAACGCGTGGAGGTAGCATGCTGAAATTAATATCAAATACTCAAGCCTGCGATCCCTTGAAGCTGTGAAAAAATCAATCTTCTAGGTCAACGCAATCAAAAGCTACAGTCATTAAAAAGGCTATTTCCATACAAATTGGCGTACCCCGAAAACCTAAAGAATACATACAGTTGTCCTAGAAACTTGAAATTTGGTATGAAGGTAGCTCTTATAGCACAACCACTACAAAAAGTCTGAAAATCTTAATTTTTTATGTCTGTTGTAGATTTTTCAGACCAATATAAGTTGACCCCACAATGCGTACATTTTGCTTACGAGCAGGGCCCTGCTAACACTGGACTTCTTAAAACACTGGGGAAAAGCGTTAAAATCTTTCTACGGAACCCTCGTGCGCGAGTCCGACTCGCACTTGGGCCGGTTTTTTCATCAATGGTTTTATTCTAGAGCGCAGACGGCACTGTAATATTAGAATCGCCAAAAGGAACTCTACAAAATTTACGTTCCACGTAATGTATGTGCCCTAAATCACAAAGTTAATTCTGTGTAAAAGTACAATCAGACGCATTAACGTCTAGCTTATTTAACGAGAGCTACTGCGAGTTAAAAATCCGCCACGATCGCTAGTGGCGAGTGAGGTCTCTGTCATTTTCCACCAATGAGAGACACGCTACTGGCCTGTGATTGGTGGAAATTGACAGATAGATGTCACTCGACACCGATCTTAGCTAATTTTTGAATATATCCCTCATTAGTAATGATACTATGAAAGCTTTATTTTTTATTTCAGTGCTTAGCGAAATCTGTATTATGAACTATGAACATTTACTTCAAGATTTAGAACATAAAATCAATGAAGAAACTTATAGAAAGTAGAGTAAAATGAAAAGGTAAATTATTGTTCGTTATTTTAGTATACATAACAAGTACATACTACGCCTCTCTACCGCTCTAAGGTTGTCTGGTAGAGATCCCTTATAGGGATAAGTCCAACTTTGAAGTTGTATCTCAGTGTTTGTAACTTGTCTTTATTTCTGTATTTTCTGTACAATAAAATAAAGCGTTTAAGTATAAGTAATTACCAGTACTTATATATACGAAAATGAATGGTACAGAGACCTCTCTCTATTGAAGGTTAACTGGTAGAGACCCCTTTAAGGGATAAGTTTACCTTTGTACATTTGCTTTTGTTCTGTTATCTGTTCTTTTATCTTTTATGTGCAATAAAGAGATATGCATACATACATACATACATACCTCGCTATAGTTTAACTAGCTGCAGCAGGACTATTATTTTACAGGAATACTCAATTGTATAGACATTGGTAGTCCTTTCGGTTTTATTGTCCTTGTTAAGGAGGCGTCCATAAATTACGTGAGTGATTTTCGACCTCCCCTCCCCCCTAGGTGAGATGCGGTGAGATTTGGCTCAAACCCCACACTCCCCTGTAATCTCATGTTCATGTGAGATTTTTGAACATGCGTATTTTTAGTTTAGTGCTGTTTTCCTTAATTTAACACTGTTTCTTGTGGAAAAAATTACGTGATATTTGCCGACACCCCCCTCTCCCCCACGTGAGATTGAGTGAGCTTAAAACTTTTATACCCTGACAGGGTGTCATGTACCTACCGCCTGTTGATCTAACACCATTATAATATGCAATGAACATGATAAAATGAATAAATGAATATGAACATGAGAATCGTCTCTCCCCCCCCTCCCTCTAAACGTCTCATGTAATTATGGACGCCCCATAATGCACTTTTTTGGTTGACTATATAATGCCTGCGAGCGTTAAATCAACTATTAAACGTTGCTTATTCTTAGGGCACGTTGCACTGAATTTTACAGTTTTTTTTTACAAAAAGTTAAATATCTTCCAAACTAAGCTGGATTGAGCAAACTTGAGACTATTTTCGATTACAAATTAACTAAGGAACATGCCATTTCTGTTTGTTGGATCCGTCCAGCATACCAAGGCCCCTATTTTATCAACTTTACAAATGTCAGTTTTCAATGACAATTCGGTGTCTATTGCTGACTCGAAGAGCTTTTGTTTTAGCGCGCTTCATATTGGCAAAGAAATGTAGTTCGAATTGTCATATAAAACTGACATTTGTAAAGTTGATGAAATAAGGGCCTGTACACACAGAAATTATAATTTAAAACTTATCTAAAGACAATATTATAGGTAGTTAATCTAAAAACAAGGCGATACCAGTGGACAATATAATACATAATAATTAAGATCAGACCATCCATAGTGGAGGAGTGCCCCAACAGGCGTTTTGCGGGAGGTATGAGCGACCTGCTCGCGCTTACGGCGAATGCTAGGGATTGGCTACTTAATTTAGATGTTAGATTGTAATTTTTTGTTTTATGCGGAAAATGCCATACGAAATAATAATAATTATGCTACCCCAAAATACTGGCGGCATTGCCACGTTGAATGGCACTGCTAAGCCTTTAAGCCAAATACGGGAGAGCATTTTGGTCACGTGTTTTATTGAGGGTATGTACGGTCTAGGAAATTAATTCCTGACCCACCATGGAACCTTTTCACAGTAAGCGTCATAGTGACATCGCATAGCTTGACAAGGAAAATCGTTATGACGTTTACTATGAAAATGTTCTATGGTGGGTCAGGAATTAATTTCCCCGACTCTATGTATGTATGTATAAGTATCTCTTTATTGCACATAAAACATAAAATAACAGATAACAGAACAAAAGCAAATGTACAAAGGCGAACTTATCCCTTAAAGGGATATCTACCAATTAATCATCGGTTTTAGGGTTTCGGGTTTTAGGTACCAGTCGAGGAAATTAATTCCTGACCCACCGCGAAACCTTTTCACAGTAAACGTCATAGAGACATCGCATGGCTTAATAAGGAAAATCGTTATGACGTTTACTATGAACAAGGACCATAAAACCAAGAGGACTGCCAGTGTCTATACGATGTCGCGTTCCTTTGAAATAATAAGCGTGCTGTAGCTAGTTTTACTACGGAGGGGTCTCTGTACCATTCATTTGGTATGACATTTAGATCTCTGATCTAAATTAGTTTTTTCTTTCAGTTCATAGATGGCGCTATTGTGTTAGCCAGAGGTCTAAGTGTCATACAAGATTAATGGTCCAGAGACCTCTCTATAGTGAAACTAGCTACAGCAGGGACATTATTTTACAGGAACGCGACATTGTATAGCCATTGGCAGTCCTCTTGGTTTTATCGTCCTTGCTATGAAAATGTTTTATGGTGGGTCAGGACAGGAATTAATTTCTTCGACTGTACCATTATAGTTACTGTGTATACGTGTTTTAATAAAGAAAAGATTTAACATGAAACTACCGTGAGACTCAATCATAGCGAAATAAAACGAATCACTCACGTACATAAGTCGAGTTTAGCCCGACATGTTTCGGACTAATTCGTAATCCTTCCTCTGGGAGCGCACGACCCAGCGGCAGCGAGACGCACACTGCGCGCCGCGGCTCTGCTCGCGCTACTACTATACGACTTATATACGGGAGTAATCAGTTTTAATTCACTATAAAGAAAATCTTTATTGTCATAGAAGTTATTTCGAGTTTGTCAAAGTCAGCTAAAACCACTGCATTGTTGCACATAAAAAAAAGGTTCTCAATGGCCTTGGTTTACAGCTATCTTTTATATAAGTTGGCATCCTTGTTGAATATTTATTGTGGGGGGAGGTGAGGAGTGGGAGGGGGGCGTCTTGCCCATTATTAGTAGGTTGTTTCACTTTACTTAATTAAAGTGGGCTGAGTAGTAGTTTTTTTAGGGTTCCGTAGCTATAATTCCAAAAACGGAATTCATAGTTTCGTAATTTATGTCCGTTACAGGCATTTTATTTAATTAGAAAAGTTGAAAAACCCCCGACATTGTAATTTAAAAGTTCAATATTTCAAAAACGGGTAAACCAATTTTAATGAAACTTGGCTAAGAACTTTCGATTTCGAAGCTTTCGATTGAAAAAAACCGCATTGAAATCGGTCCACCCGTTGGGAGCTATGATCCCACAGACAGATACACAGATACACAGACACACAGATACACAGATACACATGAAATTTGGAGTAGGATCTAGAAACTCGACGACTCGAGTCGACGAAAAAAAAATTTTTTTCAAAGATATAGGTACCTACTTACCTTACCTTATAGGTGTGGCACATTATTTCGACTGTTTGAAAAAAAAACCGACGAATTAAGAACCTCCTCCTTTTTTGAAGTTAGTTAAAATAACTTTAAGGCTTCTGATATTTTTTTTATAAAGTGAGTTTTATCTGAAATTAAATTAAAGACAAGGGGATAAGGTGTCTCCATTGGTAAGCTTAGAGTTGGACTCGCACCCGAACTGACATGAATGATCCGTTTATTTGAACAAACTGACATACTTACCTATTAATTTATTGCTACAAGGAGCCTTGGCTGCATAGGTACTTATACATACAGCCTTGTATATAGCTATATGTATATCATTATAATGTATTTATTAATACAAACACAACTACAACATGATATAGTCCTGATACATCTGAACGCACTTAAAGTTCATTGCCTTTACATTGATTAAGTCTGACTCATCCTGCCTTGCTAATGCACAGGGTGTTGCGGCTGAATCGTATAATAAGACTACACAGGATGTTCCGTATGAACCATTATAGTAGAATTCTTATCTAATAATAAAACATCATGAGACAATTTTGACACTAATCGACCTAGTTCCAAACTAGGCAAAGCCTGTACTATGGCTACTAGACAACGGATAAACAAATTGATATAGATAAATACATATTTATATACATATTAAACATCCAAGACCAGAGAACAAACATTCGTACTCATCATACAAAATATACAGACCGTCCTCCGTTTTCTATGAAACGTAACATAGATAAAACACGAAGAATAACCTAACCAACTTTAAAAAGTTGAAAACCCCCGACATTGTCATTTCAAAGTTCAATATTTCAAAAAAGGGTTAACCGATTTTAATGAAACTTAGCTAAGAACCATCCCGATTAAACTAGCTTTCGATTAAAAAAACCGCATCGAAATCCGTCCTTCCGTTTGAGAGCTATGATGCCACATACAGATACAAAGATATGCTTACAGGTCAAACTTATAACACCCCTCTTTTTCGTAGGGGGTTAAAAATACAGTGCATTAAATCAATAGCCGGACTTGAACCCGTGACCTTACGGTTTCACGGGCCTTCATCTTATCATACTATCAGCGTCAAGCTCGGTAACTTTACCACCGTTTACAAACTTCGACCATGAATATTGAATAAATGTCACAGGGTTGATTTTTGAAAAAAAGAAAGAAAGAATTGATGAAGATTGAAAGTACCAACCTCTCGCAGTAAATTGTAGTGGGAGAGCCATACTGTAGTTATTTGCTGCCGTACGAATGGGGCTCGTCCGGGGAAGTACCACCCTCTCACAGAGAAATGGCGTGAATGGGTGTCTATGGGCAGTGGTGATCGCTTACCATCGGGTGATCCACTTGCTCGTGTGCCTTCCTCGTCCTATATAAAAAAAATGGTTATAATTTATCACGAGCTTTTTCGGTGAAGGAAAACATCGTAAGGAAACATTATTATGTATTTAATATACCTTACATGCCAGAGTATCTCGTCGTCCGAGTTATTAAAAGTATTGCTCTAACTTATCTCAATAACTATAGCAGTAACGCTGATTGGGTAAACAACTGTGGCACATGTTTGTTGCTTACGGAACTCGCTATTTATGTATGTACTCGATAATCCTGCCGCTAAGTAGCAGTGCAAGACAGTCGAGGATAATACTGGTACAAGAGGCATTTCATCTTAGCCCTCTAGGTTAGCAACGCATCTGAAAACTCCCGGGGTTGCGGGTGTTTATGGGCAGTGGTGATCACTTTATCATCAAGCGACCCACTTGTTCGTTTGCCTTCCTTATACTATAAAGAAAAAACTACACACATACACACACATAATGAGTTCATGGTATAAACTTGGCATATTTAAAAAAAAATGTGAAAAACATTTTTAAACGCAAAAATTTCCTAGTCATCCAAAAATAGCATCATCGTCATCATCAACATCACAGAAGGGAATTCTTCAAAGGTTAATGGCATCGACTTCAAATTGGTATGGATGTGTGAGATGGATGACAGAACAAGTACAGTCGGCAAAAAAGCTTGTAGGTACATATTAAATATGATTTTTTTGTCAGAAAACTTAATCTAGACCAATATCGTTTTCCAATAACTAGAAAATCTAGGTTAACCGGAGTGAGCATAAAAAATCGGCAACCAGCGGTTTTGCGGTCTGGTTAAAATGACGGCTCTTTGATTTAGCGAGGACGATGGAACCATATCCGTCTCATCGTCTTTGGGTTTAGCTATATTAACTTAGCTATATTATTATTATAAAAAGCCGTGATAGCCTAGTGGTTTGACCTATGGCCTCTCTCAAGCAGAGGGTCGTGGGTTCAAACCCCGGCTGTCACCTCTGAGTTTTTCGGTGAAGGAAAACATCGTGAGGAAACCTGTACACTCCTGCGAAGCAATTGAATGGTGTGTATGAAGTTTTCAATCCGCACTGGGCCCGCGTGGGAACTGTAGCTCAAGCCCTCTCATTCTGAGAGGAGGCTTGTGCCCAGCTGAGGGATGTAAATAAGCTGATGATGATGATGATGATATTATCTTCATTATAATAAGTACTTACGTAGTCAAGCCAAAAAGCAAAGACGTTTTCACAATAAACAAATGTTATTATTCTATTGACAAAATAAACAATTTATTTAAAACAAATGCGCAATGCACTAACACTACCTACAAAGTAAATTAAAATATTAAAACTAAAACTAACTTAAAAAATTAAAAATTAAATACCTACCAAACCTGGACCTGGATTGCGGGTGGTAGGACCTTGTGCGAGGTCCATCCGGATCGCTACCACCATCTTGCTCGTTAATCCTGCCGCTAAGCAGCAGTGCTTGCACTGTTGTGTTCCGATGTGGAGAGTAAGACAGCCGGTATAATTACGGGCACAAGAGGCATTTCATCTTAGCCCTCTAGGTTGGCAACGCATCTGCAAACCCTCCGGAGTTGCGGGTATCTATGGGCAGTGGTGATCACTTACCATCAGGTGACCTACTTGCTCGCTTGCCTTCCTCGTTGTATAAAAAAAAAACCTCTCGGCAGGGTGCACATCACGCAGGCAGCATTCCCGCGCTGAATTGCAATAGCAATTCTTTGCGCGAGAAAGCTGCCCGCGCGAGGGTCGCCTGTTGCCTCTTTCAGGCGTTTGCTCAGCTCTTTGTGGAGCCCGAGCGCACCCTTACCCCAAGGACCCAGCGTCTCGACGCCAAACGGCAAGAACTCGTATTGGGCGCCGAGACAGCTGTACTTGCTGACCTTCAGGCGCTCCCGGGCGTCCGCTGCCGCTCCTGCCCGTTTGCTTGTTAGTGGGACGTAGGACGCTGCCAGGGTGTCCGTACAAGTGGCGTCCCACACCAGCGCACGGCCCATCTTCCAGGGGATTAACGACATCCCATCAGGGCGCTTGCCATCACCCCGCGCAATCTGGGGCTCCAGAGCAGCGGGGACGTTGGCGCTGACGAGTGCCCTTCTGAGGATGTCGTTGAGTGCAGCGTGGCGTGACAGGCGGCCGGCGCCCGAGGAGCAGGAAAGGCCGTGGTGAGCGAGTCGGTCTACAGGGGCCCCACAAGAAGTGCAGCTGTGGCTTGTGCAAATTCCAGCACCGAGCCGGAGACCGACAGCTATGCGGAGTGTGGCGGGATCTAAAAATGTTCCTGTGTTAGGCGAGGGATAGGCATGGAGCCAGTGACCTGACTCTGGCTTGGACACTGCTAGCAGCCTTGCCAGATCCCTGCTTGACGATGTGTCTTTGAGTGAGTTGAAAGTGGTGAAAGAGGCTATTGTGTTCCCAGGCTCTTTGCCTTTTGGGTCTAGTTGGGATAATTGAGCTCGGTCCAGCTAGCCAGGCATTCGTGGCCTCATCCAGGCTCGCGATTTCACAGTTTATACCCGTTGGGGTGTTCAGTATGTTACCTGCGAGATCTAACGTGCTGTGGATGGAAGACAGGAATGCCGGCAAAGCAATACTAGAAAATTTGCGGGTACCCAAACCGCCGTGCCTTATCCGTAAAGCGGCTTGGGTCCATGCCTGCTCGCTAAGGTGGATGTTCAAAATAGTTTCACAATAATAGTATCTAACATTAACATAACGATTTTCTGGCTACCGGATACATTTCGCCGACTTAACAACAGATAGACAGTAGAATAGTAAGATACACAGACGGAAAACAAAGTCGTCCTATAAAGACATAACCTAACCAACTTAGAAAAGTTGAAAACCCCCGACATTGTCATTTCAAAGTTCAATGTTTAAAAAACGGGTGAACCGATTTTAATGAAACTTAGCTAAGAACCATATCGATTAAACTAGTTTTCGTTCGAGTGAAAAAACTGCATCGAAATCGGTCCACCCGTTTGGGAGCTATGATGCCACAGACAGATACACATCTGACACAGACACACAGATACACATGTGTCAAACTTATAACACCCCTCTTTTTCTTCGGGGGTTAAAAATTGCACATTCCAATACTAAATGCTCTAAGCACAGGACCCACCAATCTTCGCCGCTGTCGGCTAAAAATGATAAGAAAGCCCTGTTCCAGGCGGCGATCAATAAGCGAATTAGTCCTCCCATTGCCACAGATAAGATAGCTCGACGAATAAACACACTGGCACTCCAAATACTCTTTATGACGACACGACAAATGTAATTTTGAATATGAGTATGTGTCCCTAATTGCGTAACTATTTTTGTTGCATACTAAATTGTTAATGCAATAGCAACACCAAATTTGTTACATTTTACATTACAATGTGGTAACACTCCCTCTTCTGTACCAAGCATTGGAACGATCATTACACGCAAGTTGATTAATTTATTATTTCATTTATCTCCACTTCCACCACCAGCCTATCAAACAACATCACAGACTACTGTTCATGGTTCACAGACACTCGTCATCGGAACGAAATGTCAGTTTTTGTAGGACTGTGAAAGGTGTGTGAGGTGATAGTGATCCGGACGGACCTCGCATAATGTCCTGCCACCGGAAAACCTTAACCTTTTGATTTAAATACCTACTAACCTAACCTATTTATAAACTAAAATGTAAATATCTAAAACTAATATTTACATTTTAGTTTATAGCATAACGTGCACTTAATTCTTTTGTTATTAAAGTAACAATGAATAACCTATGTATACAACAAACAATAAAATTATCCTGAAATTTTAACATGAAACTACCGTGAGACTCAATCATAGTGAAATAAAAACGGATCACTCACGTATAGGGTAGGGTAGTTGTGTGCCGTTATCAGCTGCGTCTAGTAGTCGCGCAAGCAGAGCCGCGGCGCGCAGTGTGCGACTCGCCGCCGCTGGGTCGTGCGCTCCCAGAGGAAGGACTACGAATTAGTCCGAAACATGTCGGGCTAGAAGCCATGATATAGATATAGTGATAGCCTAGTGGTTTGACCTATGGCCTCTCAAGCAGAGTGTCGTGGGTTCAAACCCCGGCTCGCACCTCTGAGTTTTTCGGAATTTATGTGCGAAATTACATTTGTAATTTATCATAAGCATTTTGGTGAAGGAAAACATCGTGAGGAAACCTGCACACTCCTGCGAAGCAATTCAATGGTGTGTATGAAGTTCCCAATCCGCACTGGGCCCGCGTGGGAACTATAGCCCAAGCCCTCTCATTCTGAGAGGAGGCCTGTGCCCAGCAGTGGGACGTAAATAGGCTGATGATGATGATAATGATGTCGGGCTAAACTCGACGTATATACGTGAGTGATCCGTTTTTATTTCACTATTATCCTGAAATTATCATGATTTTAGCTTAAAATAGCTTTCGATGAAATTAAACAGTTATGTAACGTTTGTGGACGATATAGGACATAGGCCTCCCCCGCGGCTCTCCACTCGGACCAGTCTTGTGCTGTCCGCATCCACCGCGGTCCCGCGATCTTTACCAGGTCGTCGCTCCATCTTGTTGGAGGCCTACCGACAGCTCGTCTCCCGGTCCGTGGACGCCATTCGAGAACCTTATGACCCCGTTATTTGTGATAACTATGTGTAACATGAAGTTAGACCGATATTGAGTAGATGTCGCCATGAAAACGACATGGTTTAGTAGAAGTGAGGTGGGGTGAGGAAGGCGCGAAATGCTCAAGGTTATCCTCTCAGGGAAGCATCTTAAATTACAATGCACGCAAGGTTATTAGAAAAACGCTCGGCACGCCGCCGGCCGCAACTATACGATACTTATGTTTTGGGCTACGCTATTATATTAAGTAATATTGATTTCTTCAAAACTTGACATCGAAAACAACATGAATGATCGAGGATGTTTAGCTGCGCCTCAACAAATATTTTATGGAAAGTCAACAGCTAGAAGTGAGATGTTTTTTCTTGAGTTGCGAATTATTGCGTGATTATCAGTTTTTTTAATACTATAAGGAACGCAAACGAGCAAGTGGGTCACCTGATGATAAGTGATCATCACTGCCCATAGACACACGCAAACCCGGGGGGTATTCGGATGCTTTGCTAACCTAGGGCTAAGATAAAATGCCTCTTGTGCCAGTGATGTCCTCGACTGTCTTGAGACACTTCAGGCCGTCACTTTTTTCCGTAGAGTTGTTTGAAGTGAACTGTCGGAAAGACTGGTCAATTGGGTCTTTTAAGAGTCTTCAACTCAGGTCGGGCGGAGAAGGAACATATAACTAACTAGCTGTTGCCCGCGACTTCGTCCGCGTAGAATTTGTTTATTGCTATACCGCGGATATATTAATTTCAGTATAACATAGTGAAATAAACGGATCACTCACGTATGTCAGTCGAGTATAGCTCGACTGTTTCGGACTAATCCGTAGTCCTTCCTCTGGGAGCACACACCACGCCGGTGGCAAGACGTAAACTGCGCGCCGCGGCTCTGCTCGCGCAGCTGCTCGGCGCAGCTGACGGCGGCTCACAACTACCCTCGTTTTCAGTATAACAATTCAATAGTCCAATCATCCCATGCGTTTAGGTCTGTTTATTTTGGGAAGCCATTCTCAAGAATGATAGCTTAGAGCCTAGATGTTATTTTTGGAACTAAAAACAATTACTTTGCTCACCCGCGACCTCAAGTGAAAAACAGTTATATCTGTGCGGCAAATGTATGCTTTCATGCAACACCTTACTTTATGAACGGGAATGTCATGTTGTTGCATGGGTGCCCTCCCCCCCCGAGCCCCTCTCTTTGTTTGCTGCAAAATAGTGTTTCACTACTTTTCAATGGCTTAAAGGAAACAGTAGTGTTTGTGTTATTTTTATGGTGGGGGGCTGCGCACCCCGAACCCCCCCTCTTTTCTTTCGGCTGCGTCCCCCGAGCCCCCCCCTGTGTTCTTTCGGTGGCGTAGTGGTTCGCTACCTATAAATAGCTTGGAAGAAAGAGTACTATTTATATCCTTTTTATGGCGGGGGGCTGTGCCCCCCGAGCCCCCCTTTCTCCTTCCGGTGGCGTAGTGGTTTGCTACTTATAAATGGCTTGGAGGAAGAAGTGTATCCTTTTTATGGCGGGTGGCTGCGCCCCCCCAACCTCCCCCCTTTCCTTCCGGTGGCGTAGTGGTTAGTGCTTATATCCCTTTTATGGCGTCCCTGAAGTTGAATTCTTGCATTGCATTTTAACTCTTTAGATCGATTTAATAAAAAACTTTCACTAATAGAAAGCTACATACAGTTCTTGACTGACATTGGCTACCTACTTTTTCCTCGGCAAAATGCAAAATTCCCGTTGGATAGAAATAAGTGAATTTTGCATTTAGACCAATAAAAAAAATATTTTCATTAATAGAAAGCTACTCTGTTTCTGATTGACATAGGCTACTTTAACACCGTAGTTGAATTCACTTGTTTCTATCCCGCGCGAATTTTGCATTTTCCCGGAGAAAAAGTAGCCTATGTCAATTAGGGGTAGTGTAGCTTTCTGTTGGTGAAAGTTTCAGAGATTACCTCCCACAAACAAAGAAACGAAGTTAAGATATTTCTCTATCCCATGGGAATTTCAAAAAATCCTTCTTTAGAGCACCTCTATGATACTCTAGGTACATGTATTACGAATTTCAGGTCTCTAGCACCAGTAGTTTAGGCTGTGCGTGTCCTCTATATCCGCTAGTCAGTCATTATGAAAATAAACAGTATTTGGTCTTTATCTCAAGGGAATTTTAAAATCCTGAAAAGAGTTTTTAGCTGTTATTGTTACCTACTTGCATGCCAAATTTGAAATGTCTAATAATTATAGTTACGGAGATAGAGCCACTTTGATCCGAAAATATGAATCCCATTTATTCCCTATCCCGTGGGAATTTCGAAAAAACCCTTCTTAGTGCACCTCTAGGATACTCAAGGTTTATGTTTGCCAAATTTCAAGCCTCTAGGTCCAGTGGCTTAGGCTGTGCGTTGTCTGTCAGTCAGTCAGTCAGTCACTCAGTCACGGTACTGTTTTATAGGTATAGACTAATGGTAACGGTAGTAACATAAAAAAACCTTGCTGTTTTTTTTTCGTGATAGGTTTATTCAAGTAGTATACATAGGTATCGATAAACAATAATACCCTAAACATAAAATAAATCAATTGATATTTACAAAGATACGTATACTCGTATATATACAGATTACAAAAGAAAAACTAGCCTTAAAAATAAACACTACAGATAAAAAAATTGCCCCAGATCTCTCTGCCTGTGGTAGCGTACCCAGAAGGCTGGCAGGATTACCACGTTGGTTGGCAATGCTGATCCTCTGTACCAGATATGATCCAGCCTTCTGGCCACGCGTCAGCTCCACCAGCCGTTTGGAACATTCTATGAATACTCTGTGGGCGCTTTCCCCCCAGGGCCCCAGAGTTTCAACCCCAAACGGCTCAAATAGGTGGCCATTATTTATTATATCATACGTTATAAAAGCCGACAAAATACATAGCAATATTATAATTATGTGAGCTTTTTTCTTAAAGAAATACAAAGCGAAGAAACTTGGCTCATTTTCAATTTCTCAATAGAAGAGCCCTGTGGCCATTGAATGGACGATGAGTCAGTTACCTCTCGAGGGACTTTAGTCATGGTTTAGAGTCGAGCCAAAGTCGGCTGCTTGCGAGGTGGCTTGCTTCTTGGCTAAAAGTCATTAGACTCATCCAGCACCCGACCAGAGCTTTTAGTGTAATTTTTAACCCCCGACGTGAAAAGAGGGGTGTTACAAGTTTGACCTGTGTATCTGTGTATGGATGTGTATCTGTCTGTGGCATCGTAGTTCCTCAACGAGTGAACGGACTTGGACGGCGGCGGAACTGTTGAAAAACCCCCGACACTGCAATTTCAAATATGAATTAACTAGCTAATGCCCCGCGGCTTTGCCCCTGTGAAATATTTCAAAATGGGTTAGTTCCTTATCCCGTGGGAATTTCGTAAAATCCCTTCCTAGTGCACCTCTAGCATACCCAAGGTATATGTTTGCCGAATTTCAAGTCTCTAGGTCCAGTGGTTTAGGCTGTGCGTTGTCTGTCAGTCAGTCAGTCACGGTACTGTTTTATAGTTAAGTAAAGATATTTTTCACCTCACCGGCTCACCAGCACTTTACCATGGAAAAACTACTTAAAATTCTTTTTTTTTTATTTGGGCCAAAATCTGGTTAATTTGCCTCCCATTGTTCCAAAAGCTGGTTACGCCTTGTGTGGTGGCCCAGTTTATCTGGTCAAACCACAGTTTCCTTCCGCTCCGCCAGCTAAGCGCGTAGTAAACATATCCTTTTGGTACACGCTTGCTGTTCGGGTATCTCACATGTTCGTTCGCGAGTGTACCAGGCCATAATATCGGTTATAACGAGGGTGTAGCACGTACTGCGCTCGTAAACCCGAGGTCGCCGTCTAGACGCGGCATGCATTATCGTTTAGTATTACAATAGCGGAGTTATTAAAATATGGTTTTACCCCCTAGCGATGAAAGGGATGTAGGGATGTTACGGAAAGGTCGGAACTTCCGATTACAATACAATACAAATATTCTTTATTGAAAACCACAAAACAGTACAAGGAGATTACAGAAAAACTGGTACGGTAGACCAATAGGCGGTCTTATCGCTTAAAAGCGATCTCTTACAGACAACCAAAATACAGAAACCACGATGAAGAGGCTTATTTAGGTGGCAGAAATGAACAGAAAGGATAAACGTAAAATTGATATAACTATAAAATTAAACTACATATAAATATACTACGAGGGCAGCCTTTTATATTTTGGGAATAGAAATAACAAACAAACATTTCGCAATAAAAACGTTTCTATTGCTTTTCAAGGTCCTCTCTTGTCAAGTCTACGTATTTTTTCCTGCGGTTGAACCAATTTTAAAAGCAATTCTACCACTCCGATTGGGACATCTCCAAAACGTGCATTTTGAACTCATCAACCGTTGCATCAGGTGTCAAAAAACGTTGCCCTAGTAGTTTTTCCTTGATATGAGGGAATAAAAAAATCGTTAGGGCCTAAATCTGGCTTGTACAGGCGGATGGCCCAGTAAATCGACGTTTTGAATATTCAAAAACTTGGAAGTTCATGCAGACTTATGAGAACATTATCGTGGTGGAGTATGATCCGTTTACGGCGGTTGGTTTCTCTGACTTTTTCAATGACCCCCTGGCAAACAAATGGTCGTGTACCAGTCAGAATTGACCGATCTACTTTTTTCAAAAGGAACGGTTGTAATATGCCCAGTTTTACTAAAGAAACAGGCAACCATTTGTTTTGAAACGCTTCGTCCACGAATAATTTTTGTGCGATTCGCTTCATTCTGAAAGACCCATACAGTGGACTGCTGTTTGGATTCGGGTTCATACGCGTAGATCCATAATTCGTAGCTTGTCACAATGTCATACATATATTTTGAAGCTCCGCCATTGTATTTTGTAAGCATTTCGTTACACCAATCTACACGAGCCTGTTTTTGAGCACCTGTTAAATTATGTGGAATCCAGCGCGAACAAATCTTCTTGACTTCTGAAAATTCATGCAATATGGTAAGGACGCTGGTCCCACTAATGCCCAATGATGCCTCAATCTCCCGATAGGTCACTTGACGGTATTGCAAAATTAATTCCCTCACAGCTTCAATGTTTTTCTGAACAACCACAGATTTTGGATGACCTTCGCGAAATTCATCCACATTCGAGCTACAGCCACGATAAAATACCGCAAACCATCGATAAACACTCCTTCTTGATGGTGCTTCATTACAAATGTAGAACTAAAATGTATACTGAATTAAGTTCACCAACGCACTGTTGTTGACTTATGCCGCGTTTAAAATTGTAAAAAATATCGCACGAAAATGTTCACGGCTCAACTCCATGTCTATCAGCTACAATTATTTTTCAACTAACAGAAAAAAAAAACAAAATACGATCGCGACTAAACTTTTTTAAGTTTATATTGCCGCCAAAAGGTTCAAACTGTACTACAGAAATATCACTTGACAGGTATCAGCACTGGTTTGGTCAAATCCCGAAATATAAAAGGCAACTCTCGTACATGAATAAACATATACATTATGCAATTAATTGGCCGATTGATATTATACCTCCGATTATGATTTGGGTTCTGATAATTTCAAATCGGAAGTTATATCGGAAGTCGATCAGAAGGTCGAGCACGACTTTACGAATGCTGCGTAACGCAAAATCGAATAGTAAACGTTGTCGAGTTTGTATGACGTCTGGAACAGCGCCCGCCCGTGAGCGTATTTTGAACTAAAATTTAGTATGAGGTTTCTCGATCTCGATACGATAACCGTAACGTTACGCAGCATTCGTAAAGTCGTGCTCGACCCTCCGAAGACAGCGGCGGCGGTGGGCGTGCGCAGTCAGTGTGTACGCATCAGCTATTCTTTATTTGCTGATTTATTTCACACACATAAGCAACTATAATTACAGGTTATAACTCAACGCAATAGTGCCTAAATTATAATTTTACATTTGTTTAAAAAATTACTTACCCTAAAACATCACATAACATATGCATAACTACATTTACTAATATTATAAATGCGAAAGTGAATCTGTCTCTCTGTCTCTCTGTTACCTCTTCACGGAAAAACCGCTGCACCAATCTAAATGAAATTTGGCAAGAAGATAGTTTGAACATTGAAGAACAAAATGGGCTACTTTTTATTCGGGAAAATTGTATGGTTCCCGCGGGATAGCGATAACCGAAATCTACGCAGACGAAGTCGCGGGCAACAACTAGTACGGCCGAGGAAATTAATTCCTTACCCACCATGGAACCTTTTCACAGTAATCGTCATAGTGACATCGCATTGCTTGACAAGGAAAAATCGTTATGACATTTACTATGAAAATGTTCTATGGTGGGTAAGGAATCAATTTCTTCGACTGTACAGTATACAGTACAAGTCTATGCTTATCGCGCGAGGAACACCTCAACTCGTGCTATCTTGACTCCAAATCCATTTCCGATTTCGGTTCCGATTCCAATTTCGGTTCCGACTAACTAAATTTGTAAATTCCGATACGGGACTGATTTCGGTTTCGATAAAACCGCTTTCGGTACATCCCTAGTTTGGAGTAGGTATCTTGTGGGCTATTACTTGTAAGTATCATGTAATGATAGTTTATAGTGGGTTGTCGTTGAAAATTATCACGTTGGATAATGGTGTGGACATTGCTACCGTGATGTGGAAGCTAAAACAAAGGTTGATTGGTATCAAAGCAGACAGACGGGAGGCGCCTTTGGCTTATCTATGGACTACAATTTTTCTGCCACCTTTTGAGGTGGACGAGGAACATACACGTACAGCACACGTCTGCGCTTATGCTAAAATTTGTTACGTTCGTACAAACTCACACTAAAACAAAACTGTCACACAAATACCAAAAACACGCACACAATCAACAGACCCTGATCATTTGATCAGACTTATGTTACAGTTTTGATACCTTTGATTATAACTCTGTGCGATGCGTAGAAAATTACTTTGTCAATACGTAATAATGGGGCAGCCACAGTTCTCATGTTTTTCTTTTTCGTCTTTCTCGAGTTATCTTTCGACGTCAAAAAGTAATAAATCAGACATGTTTTTGATTTATTTTTATTTTAACCTCTACCTTTAAAATAAAGTAAAAAACTTCTCTATTCGTCTAAATGACGACACTCTGTAAGCCCTCCCTTGCTCCTTTTCACACGTTTCTCTCATGAATACAACTGACTAATAAATTCGTCTTTCTAATTAATTATTGCCAGGGTCAAACACCTCATCGACCGGGTTCTTCAAACGATACACATCTGACAGTGAAATAAATAATATTAGTTTTCCTTAGAATTTAACCAGCAGTCGTAAACACGTGTTTACGTTCTAAAACCACGTGAATGGAAACTATAAATAGACGGACGGGATCAGGACATTTACATACTAATACTTTGCTATGGCCACAGTAAGTATAGACCGGTACGTAATCTTCTAACAACTCGCCAAATTTTGCTCATTTGTGGTGCGTGCATACGAAAATTGCATTTGTGCGAGTATAAATTCTGAGCGTTGTTTTGTTGATTGTATTCTGATTTAAGACAGATCTAATAATTATTTAAAAACAAAGATATTATAAGTAAAGATCCATCATATTTATGCTCACAAGACAACCGATTTTGTGAATATAATTGATGATGCTTGATCGGCCTGTCTGCGAATATTCTATAAAGCCCAACGCACAAAATTATCAATATAAATGGATAATAAAGTAATCCCATTTTCGTGGCTACTCGTAGCTCCAATAGCGCGAGGTTTTACTGACAAGTAAAATTTGTTTCGACAATTACTGATATGATGACTTACGGATCTGAGACGTGGGCGCTAACGATGGGCCTCATAAGGAAGCTCAAAGTCACTCAGAGGGCGATGGAGAGGGCTATGCTCGGGGTTTCTCTGCGGGACAGAATCAGAAATGATGATTATCCGCAGTAGAACTAAAGTTACCGACATAGCCCGAAGAATTGCGAAACTTAAGTGGCAGTGGGCGGGGCACATTGCTCGCAGAACTGACGGCCGATGGGGTCGGAAGGTTCTCGAATGGCGTCCACGGACCGGGAGGCGAGCTGTTGGTAGGCCTCCAACAAGATGGAGCGACGACCTAGTAAGGATTGCGGGACCGCGGTGGATGCGGAAGGCACAAGATCGGTCTGAGTGGAGAGCCGCGGGGGAGGCCTATGTCCAGCAGTGAACGTCTTTCGGCTGACATGATGATGATGATGATGATGAATTACTGATAGAACAGTTGCAAAAACTTCGATGGACTAAGAGGGTAACTCGTGATCCGACATTATTCCCACAATAATATTTCGCATTTTCGGTTTATACGGAATGTTTGTAAGTCGCGAACGGATTTTATTCGTTAAAACATTTTACTTCAAACCCTTACTTACTGTGTTTTCATACTGTGTATCTTTATTAATTATCAAAATTTTGAAAAAGTAAAAATACAGTTCTATAGGGTTTCATTTCATTAGCTTAATGATACGAAAGTCACGAAATATATTATTTTGAGTTACGATATTTTATTGACATTTATATTAAACTATACACATTTGTGAAACCAACCAAAACGAGCCACTCGACTTCATAAAAACGTACTGACAGACAAACGGCAGACGTTTTATATTGTATATCTAAAGCTCCAGATAAATTTCAAAGTATTATCAGCGCGACCTAGTTAGCGTTTTCGAGCGGTAGTAATAGTGATGTAACGAGTACGCGATTTTCCATATTCGACTCAACTCCAATATTTGGGAATGCGAATGCAAATATCGGTTTTTTGAATATGGCAACAAAAGTATGTATGTACTGGTAGGTCTAGGACCTAGCACAGCTCACAGAGAGAACAACTGCCCTTCCTTTTCTGTCACTCAGAGGCCCGAGTAGGAATATTCGAAACCTGCGTCACGTAAAAACGAATAGTAAACGTTATCGAGTTTGTATGACGTTTGGAACAGCGCCCGCTCGTGCGCGTTTCTCGATATCGATACGATAACCGTAACGTTACGCAGGATTCTAAAAGTCGTGCTCGACCCTCTGAATGCAACGGGACGGGTAATATAATCTCGCGCGACAGTCAAAGTGGCGGCCAGTCGTGCTAGATCTACAGATAATGAATAATAAGTATTTATATTATTAATAAGACTTTACTACAGCGAATTAAACGGATCACTCACGTAAATAGCTAAGTCGAGTTTAGCCCGATATAACAATATTTCTGACTGATTCGTAGTCGTAGTTTCGGAGTAATTAGTGTGTCGTGTGCTCCCAGATGAAGGACTACGAATTAGTTCGATACTATGTCGGGCTAAACTCGACTTATATACGTGAGTGATCTGTTTATTTCAGTATGACTGAATCTCTGGTAGTTTCATGTTAAAAGTAAGTTTATCAGTTGCATTGTTATTTAAAAAATAAATCGCGGAAATGCAAGTATTAAAAAAATACACCAACATTTTACCTTTAAGGGATAAGTTCGCCTTTGTACATTTGCTTTTGTTCTGTTATCTGTTATTTTTTGTTTTATGTGCAATAAAGAGATACCTAATACATACATACATATTCTCGAATGAGAATGAGGATGCGTTACATCACTAGAAAGCAATAGTGCTTTATTGCGCTTTGCTTTTAGCTTTTTTTATCGGAGGAGGAAGCTATTAAAGTGAGTTTTATTTATTATAGAGGAGTGTAACGGAGATTATTTATTCGTTTCTTGACCTATCTTCTTTCCGCATGCTTAATGATTATAAGCACAATTTTTAATGTTTTTAATACGATTCAAGCGCATCAAAAATCAAGCTTAATTCAAACGACTTAGTTCGAAATATGACGGGCTATATTCGACTTCATCATCATCATCATCAGCCTATTTACGTCCCACTGCTGGGCACAGGCCTCCTCTTAGAATGAGAGGGCTTGGGCTATAGTTCCCACGCGGGCCCAGTGCGGATTGGGAACTTCACACACACCATTGAATTACTTCGCAGAGTGTGCAGGTTTCCTCACGATGTTTTCCTTCACCGAAAAGCTCATGATAAATTACAAATGTAATTTAGCACATAAATTCCGAAAAACTCAGAGGTGCGAGCCGGGGTTTGAACCCACGACCCTCTGCTTGAGAGGCGATACGTCAAACCACTAGGTTACCGTTATCACGGCTTTTTTGACTTTCGATATTCGACTTATACGGGGTTCATTTTAATGATGCGTCAAATACTTCAGCCAGGGGTTGAGTGAATCTAAATAAACAGCTCTGTTAAGTAGGTATTTACTTTAAAAAAATATCCCGTACATTCATAGCCTCTGCTGGTTGACAAATATGTAACTAATAGCTTATGCCCCGCGGCTTTGCCCCCGTGAAATATTTCAAAATGGGCTAGTTCCCTATGCAGTGTTAATTTCGAAAAATCACCTAGAAATGCACCTCTAGGATATTCACAGTATATGTTTGCCAAATTTCAAGTCTCTAGGTCCAGTGGTTTAGGCTGTGCGCTGTCTGTCAGTCAGCCAGTCACGGTACTGTTTTATAGGTTTATACCTATCTCTATAGATATGGAAGATTTTTTTTTTTTCAAGTAAAAAAAAAACTTCACAGGGTTCACTTAGTCTTACTCATCCCGTGGAAGTATTGACGGTTCATTAAATCGTACCATACGTGAGTGACCCAGTATTTGACACTTAGCGCATACGTGTTTTTTGGGCATCGAGTACACTAGGCGCTCGGAAAATCCTAACTATATAATTGTAATATAATATACATATAATATTATTGATATCCTAACTATCCTAACTAATATTATAAATGCGGAAGTAACTCTGTCTCTCTGTCTCTCTGTCAGTGTGTTTGTTACCTCTTCACGGGAAAACCGCTATTCTAGATGAAATTTAATAAAAAGATGTTTGAATATTGAGGAATAACATAGGCTACTTTTTATTCGGGAAAATTATATAGTTCCTACGGGGTAGCGATAACCAAAATAAACGCGGACGAAGTCGCGGGCAACAGCTAGTATAATATTATAAATGTGAAAGTAACTCTGTCTCTCTGCCTTTCTGTCTCTCTGTCTGTCTGTTTGTTACCTCTTCACGGGAAAACCGCTGCGCCAATCTAGATGAAATTTGGTAAGAAAATAGTTTGAATATTGAGGAATAACATAGGCTACTTTTTATTCGGGAAAATTATATAGTTCCCGCGGGATAGCGATAACGGAAATCTACGCGGACCAAGTCGCGGGCAACAGCTAGTACTCCATAATTTTTGGTAGCTATTGATAGATCGTACACCGTATTAATACCATTGGGATTTTCCTCAGCCAATGACGTTTTTAATGATTCATCAAGTACCTCAATATAAGGGGCATTTGTTTAAATGGGAACCGATACGCTCTTTAGCGGAGTGAAGTGTTGACGTTAAGCTCAAAGACTTGCTTTAACCAACGGCGTGGGGGGAAAGGAGGTTAAGTGTGTAAATCCTCTTATCTTGGCCAAAATGAATAGCGGCCAAATCTTCGCGTAGCTTAAGTGTTTATAAGGCTTCTGGGTTATTTACCACAGCCATTATTGAAGTAAAAGTCTGTGACTTATTTGTGCTGATTCCGGTCGAACGCGTCTGATGCAAAGATATGAAGGGTTTGACTGAAAACCAGCGCTGTGGCAGGCAGGCACCTACTGCAGCATAGTGTTTTGTTTTTTGTTATATAGCACATACAAGTTACATTGAGTTTTTGAAGTTTATTTTCGAATTGATTTACTTATTTTTTCTTGTACATCATGGTCCCTGCGAACAACAAACACATCGAAGTGGTCCCTGGCCAAGAAAGGGTTGGGAATCACTATTATAGCTAAATGGAAACTAGAGGTCAATGGCATTGGGCACGCTATTCGATGTGTAGTGATAGAAACACTAATAGAGTAGATCTGTGTCTATATTGTAGTGCAGGTATCTATTTTTAATTCTCTACGGGAAAGTTGTGCTGTCTTTGACTAAATGTTTTATTTTTATCATCCAGCTATCGTATATCGCCATCAGACGCCACAGTATTCGTAGCAGCGCAGCATTCTAAGATACATTGACACTGCAAAACTGACCCACTGTCGAGTTTTACCGCGGCAAAGATTACCGCTAACTAGGCTGCCCTCTCACAAGACCGCGGTTTGCCGTGATACACGGGCGAGCTTTACCACGGCAAAGATACCACTAACCTGGCTGCCCTCTCAGTGAGACTGCGGTTTTGCCATGATCCGAAAGATACCGCATGTCTGGCTGCCCTCTCACAAGACCGCGGTTTGCCGTGATACACGGTGTGAAGGTGGGTGCTTGAGGGACAAGTACACTCCCACAATTACATTATAAATAGATAGGCACTCTCCCACAATTACATTATTTACTCGCAACTCCCGTATCGGACGGGACGCAACGGGAGTTGCGAGTAAATAATAATAATAATAATAGTTATTTATTTCAGACCAGGTCCATATTGTGTTAGTATTACAACCTATAGACTATGTTAGTAGGTAGTATAAATTACAACAGTATAAATACTGTCTATATTAAGTAAAGCCTTACATCTATTTATAATGTAATTGTGGGAGAGTGTGTGTGTGAGGCGCAGCTCACACTACAACGGGCGAGCTTTACCTCGGCAAAGATACCGCGAGCCTGGCTGCCCTCGCACAAGACCGCGATCTAGCCGTGATCCACGAGAGGGACGAGCTTTACCGTGGCAAAAAAAAGAAAGATAAATTATGTTATTTCAGATTTCAAACATCCATAGATTGTTAGTTACGCCAAGGATCATGGAAAGGCAAAACACTTACAAAACTACGTTAGTACATTAATATCAAAAGACATTACATCATTTTAAGGTCGTAAGACGTGAAGGTCGGTGTGTAATTTTCTTTAGTCTCAGCTGATATAGTAAGACATATAAAAACATATAATCCTCTCTAAAAGCACAAGCATCGATCTGACACAGCGGGATACTAGCTAAGTATAGCATACTATATGCCATCACTGATTACTAGGGTTTCGAAACAAAATGGTAAAAAGGAACCCCTGTGGTGTGACTCGGTCCGTCTGTCTGTCCGTCATAGCTGGTTATCCTAATGCTATTGAATAGAAATTTCGAATAGCTTTAGAAAATAATTAAACATGTAGGTACCTATATACTTTATTGCAACGGGGGAGGGTTTGACGCCCGTTCGGGGCAGATATTTGCATGATGTATTCGGTATGATACATAAATATACAAATATTTGCTATCGTGTCTTGAATGTTTATTATATTAGCATTGCTATTATTTAAATACTTATTTTTCTATACACTTCAGTATGTTTAAAATCTGTGACCCTAGTAGTCATAACACAAGCTCTGCTTAATTTGGGACTTGGTCAATTGTTGTCAATTCTCCTGTGTTATTTATTTAATTATTATAGTTTGATTAAAAATATTTTGGTTTTATTAAAGAAAATAAACTTATATACTATGTATAAACTGATGTTTTAGAAACAGATCTTTGATTGTAACGAATTATTATCCATTAAAAACTACAATTGGTAGTGGATATAATATTATTAAAATTTTAAACATACTGAAGTGTATAGAAAAATAAATATTTAAATAATACCAATCAAGACACGATAGCAAATATTTGTATAATTGTGTATTATACCGAATACATCATGCAAATATCTGCCCCGAACGGGCGTCAAACCCTCCCCCGTTGCAATAAAAGTGCATTCGTATAGGTAAACCACTTGAAATTGGCACTTCGCCAACAAGGACAGAAACTTCTATTCCAAATCCTTCTCTGTGCACGCTGCCAGGCTGTGGAACCGGTTACCGATGTCCATCAGGCAATCTTCGTCTGTGTATTCTTTCAGGGAAAGCTTGAAGAAGATGTGGCTCACCCCTTCTTCTTAAATATTTGGGAGTTCTCCTTTAATGTTGTGCTTGTTATTTATTGTATGTATTATATGTATATATATATATATTTATTTATGTATTGGTATTTACTTCTACTTTGCATTTAGCATTTGCATTTATATTGTAATATGGTAGGTTTTTGTATGTGTGTGTGTATTGTATTGTCTCTCGATATTTATAATGATGAACTCACTTTGTCTCTATCCCCAGTGAACTATTCCTCTCCACCACTCAAAGGTTGACTGGCAGAGATCCCTTAAAGGGACAAGTCCGCCTTTGTACTCAAATGTTATTGTTGTAACTTGTGTTTTATCCTATTTTTTGTACAATAAAGTGTTTACTTACTTACTTCTCGTCTTTTTCTATCCGGGTCGCAACCGAAATTTTCCACCTTACCTTGTACGTTTTTAATTAATTCAATAGTACATTTATTTTCCGAGTCGCGCGCGAGTCCAACATGTTTATTAATATACGGAACCCTCTCTGTTCTATTGAGAATGTTCGTGACTTTTTTTAATGCTCGCGGGGTTTCTTACATACAACCATACATATTAAGTACTTTGTTTATATATCGTCTATAAGTAGCATTAGGGGCCTTATACACGAGCGAATCTTTGCCAACAGCAGAGAAAACTGCCGCCGTTGCTATCAATGCCCTATTTTACCATATTTACAACTGTCAGTTTTCAATGACAGTTCGGCGTCAACTGCTGACTCGAGGAGCTTTTGTTTTAGCGCGCTTCATATTGTCAAAGAGATGTAGTTCGAATTGTCATATAAAACTGACAACTGTAAAGATGGTGAAAAGGGACCTGTCGACTGCAGCTGTCGATCAATTGAACAGTGACGTTTGCAATTGTCAGATCTTTTACTGAACTAAAATAGTTATTTGTTATACAAAGGTGCAAAGTTGTATTTTCACCCGTTTATAATTTGTTTTGCCCATTACTGTTTGTTTATAATTATAATGGTTACGGCAAGATTTTTCTTGTATGTGTAAACTGGACTTAAGCTCACTTGCGTACTCGGTTATATATTTAGTTTACATTCCTGGTTTTTTATTTACTTTACAAATTGACTGCGTTCCGGATCTTTTCGAATGAAATCTAATACGTATTATACTCGTATACGTTTGATTTAGTTTTTTTGATTAACTATACCGGTCAGCAATGATCTATTGTTAGGGTACCGCACCTCAAGAGGAGAAACAGAACCCTTATAGGATCACTTTGTTGTCCGTCTGTCTGTCAAGACCCTTTTTCTCGGGAACGCGTGGACACAATACAGTCATTAAAAAAATTGTTTCCATACAGATTTCCGTACTAGGAAAACCTAAAGGGTATGAAGGTAGCTCTTATAGCACAACCACTCAGAAAAATCTCAAAATCTCAAAATTTTATTTCTGTCTGTATAGTCACAGACCAATATAAAATGACCCCACACTGCGTACATTCTGCTTAGGAGCAGGGCTCTGCTAACACTGGACAACCAAAAACATTGGGAAAAAGCTGGAAAAATCTTTGTACGGAGCCCTCGCACTTGGCCGGTATTTTGTTTTGGGTATAATTATTTGTGTACATAACCCTTTTCGAGTACCTAGTTGACATGTTTAAAAAGTAATTGTGTTAATCTTTAAATTTTTTCAGGATAAAACGTAGCTAACCCATATTCATCTCCACGTAATGTTTATGCTAAATCTCATAGAAAACCCCACCATCAAATAAACAAACAAACTTCAAAACACTTAAGTACGTAGTAAAACATTGACTATTACTAACGCTACTGACTTTGGGTTTAATATAAATTCACGAAAAATGTGTTCCACACAACACGGCATTTTCCGATGACAGCCATACGTCATAGCGCTGTCGCTCGACCAAGCTAACACTGACTGACGCTCGATTAGTAGCTCTTTTTACAAATTAGTGGTTTTTTGGAATGCACGTTTTCAAGCGGAAACCACAAGTCCATGGTGTTGGTAAGTCAATGTAGTATTAGAGTATAGTTCCATTACTACGTTAAGTATTTCTATGTTTTTAATACTGTCCGGCCGCAGGAAGGAAACTTGCGGCCCGCGTGCGCCCCGCGCCCGCAGTTCGCGACCGCTGATAGAGCATAGCCCAAACTAGACACACAGCAACTAAAAATATCTGTCGCGGATAGACGAATAACTACCAAATCTTCTAGCAGGTGCGGTTTTATCTGGCCGTCTTAAAATAGAGTTAAATGACATACTTAACAAATTAGGTAGTTTAATAAAGATTATCGTATATTATAACGGTTAATTTAGTATCGTCGTGTGCCGATTTTAATTCTAGACTTCGAGAGGTCACATACCTTTATACTAGCTGTTACCTGTGAATTAGTCTGCGGGACTACGAGGGCTGTTTGATAAGTACCCGTTTTCTAAATATATTAATATCACTGGCCGCAAATAAGTATACCACCTTTTTAAGCCATTTTTCAGAGGCGGGAAAATAAAAAAAAAATGGCATTCTTTTGTTTTTTTCTCATTTGACAACGATTCAGTGAAGGCGTGAACTTAAAATTGTTAAAATGGAGAAAGAACAGTATCGGTCTGTAATTAGATTCTTATTTTAGGACGGAAAAACATGTGATGAAATAAAAGTTAGATTGAATTGTCTCACCCCCCGTATTCTCCAGATTTGGCCCCCAGCGATTTCTTTTTGTTTCCCAACCTAAAAAATGGCTCGGTGGCAAGCGATTTGGATCTAATGATGAAGTCATTGCCGCCACAGAGGCCTATTTTAATGACTTTCCAAAATCATACTTTTTGGATGGTTTATTGAAGCTTGAGTATAGGTGGAACAAATGTATAGAGTTAAAAGGTGACTACGTAGAAAAATAAATGCATATATACAAAAAAAAAAAATGTTTTTTTTCCATAAACGGGTCCTTATCAAACAGCCCTCGTACTACGAAATTCTAAAATCGAAGTTCGTATCGTATCGTCCCGCTCACTCTCGTGTTAAATAATATTAGCTTGATAGGGGCGGCACGATACGAAGTTCGAATTTTGCACTTCGTAGTCGGGGGGCTGAGTAGGAGTTGGTTGTCGTTATACGCGGAACCTAACCCTGTTATTCATAAACCTATATTAACTAATATGCCGTTAAAGTTCGTTTGTCCCTTTTTGTCACATTGACATTTTCTCTAGTAAGAAGAAGACAGTACCTATTTTAGCTAATAGATAATAATAAACATACAGGCCCCTATTTCATCAACTCTGCAAATATCAGTTTTCAATGACAATTCGGCGTCAGTTGCTGACTTGAAGAGCTTTTGTTTTAGTGTACTTCATATTGGCAAAGAAATGTGTCTCGAATTGTCATTGTTAACTGACAATTGCAAAGTTGGTGAAATAGGGGCCAGATATTAATTTTTCCGTGTCAAAGGCAGGAATCGTGACCCACTGGAACCTTTTCGCAGAGAATGTCATGGTGACATCGCATTGCCTGACAAGGAAAATCATTATGACACTTACTGTGAGAACGTTCTACAGTGGGTCAGGCAGGAATCTAACAGTTCGACTGTACACGCCAAATTTCGTCAAACAAAGACAAATATAAAAGATACACTGTTACGTTTACTTACACGTAAAACATTAGTGAATATTTGTCTATCAAGAAATTGCTTCACCGCCCTAAAAAGTTCATACTCAATTTTGTACGTCACAAAAAGCGTCATGGTTTATTTTCGCTCTGACGAGATGACAAACAATGTTTTTGTAAAAAAACCGGCCAAGTGCGAGTCGGACGAGGGTTCCGTAGAAAGATTTTAACGCTTTTCCCCAGTGTTTTAAGAAGTCTAGTGTAAGCAGAGCCCTGCTCCTAAGCAAAATGTACGCAGAGTGGGGTCAACTTATATTGGTCTGTGAAATCTACAGACAGACATAAAATTTTAAGATTTTGAGACTGTTTCGAGTGGTTGTGCTATAAGAGCTACCTACATACCAAATTTCAAGTTCCTAGGACATCTGGAAGTACCCTTTAAGTTTTTTAAAATCGGCAATTTGTATGGAAATGGATTTTTTAATGACTGTATCTTTTGATTGCGTTGACTTAGAAGGTTGATTTTTTCACGGCTTTAATTTACCGCAGGCTTGAGTATTTGATATTAATTTCAGCATGGCAGCAGGACAGACGGATGGACGGACGGACGAACAGACGGACGGATGGACGGACGGATAGACGGACAGACGGACGGACGGACGGACGGACGGACGGATGGACGGACGGATAGACGGACAGACGGACGGACGGACGGACGGACGGACGGATGGACAGACGGACAGACGGACAGACAGACAGACAGACGGACAACACAGTGATCCGATAAGGGTTCCGTTTTTTCCTTTTGAGGTACGGAACCCTAAAAATTGTTAATGCTATAGGATTGATTCTCTTTTTTCAGATTTTCAGGATTTTTAATATAGAAAAGTAAAAAAAAAACGTTCAATACACCTACTTAAATAGTACTTAAGTGTAAATAGGCGGAGTCCTTTGAATCGTAGATAAACGTTTTATAACTGTTCCATTAATTTCATCGCATCTTCATTTCATCGAAAGCTATAACTTTCTGCTGAAGTCAAGTTAATTTCAGGCCCCTGTTTCACCACCTTTACAATTGTCAGGTTTATGTGACAATTCGAACTACATTTCTTTGACAATATGAAGCGCGCTAAAACAAAAGCTCTTCAAGTCAGCAGTTGACACCGAACTGTTAAAAAACTGACAACTTTGTTGTTTGTTGTATAGGTTAGGTTTCAGTAATACTTTATTTACATAATAAAAGCAATTTACAATGACATTAAATCTAAGCTTAAACTAAATAAACTACAACTTAAAACTAAATTAAATCTAAATAAGGCCCCCGTGGCATAGTGCCCAAAAGGCTGGCAGCGTTGCCTCGCTGAATAGCGATGCTGATTCTTTGAGAGAGAAAACTGCCAGCCCTTTGGTCACAAGTTGCGTCAACTAAGCGCTTTTGTAACTCAGAAATAAGCTTGTAAGCGCTGGGACCCCATGGACCCAAAGTTTCAAACCCGACAGGAACAAAATTATAATTCGGACCGAGAGATTGATACTTAGAATTTTTTCTATTTTCAGCCGTTTCTGCCGCCGCACCAGCTTTTTGTGTGGTTCCCTGGAGATGTGAGGGTGCTACTGTATCGACACAGGTCGCATCCCAAACCAGAACCCTACCCATTCTCCAGGGAATCAGAGACATAGGTTAGGTTAGTTTTTAAATCAAAAGGTTAAGGAAATATGTATGTTGCGTTGTTGTATAATGTTTTTTTAATTCTTTTTTCTAATAAAATCTTTACAGCGGCGTTCACTGAAACTTACTCAACCCCTGGCTGTAGTCGTGATGGTTCAACAAAACGTATAACTATATCTATCCGTTGTCAAGTAATAGGAAGTGTCAAATCCTAAATTAGGCAAAGCCTGTAGGATCAGCGTCAAAAGTCGCTCATCACTTTTGTACCTTTTCGCTCTACAGCCAGATACAGCCCGTCATATCGTGTTGTTTGACGACCGGATAGCCTAGTGGTTAGCGACCCTGACTATGAAGCTTGAGGTCCCGGGTCCGATCCCCGGTCGGGGCAGACGTTTGTATGATAAATACGAATGTTTGTTCTCGGGTCTTGGATGTTTAATATGTATATAAGTATGTATTTATCCATATAAGTATGTTTGTCCATTGTCTAGTACCCATAGTACAGGCTATGCCTAGTTTGGGACTAGGTCAATTGGTGTCAATTGTCCCATGATATTTATTATTATTATTTTTTATGTGATTGACAATGTATGTTATTGCGACAAGGTTCAAAAGTGATGAGCGACTTTTGACACTGACTGTAATACAAGGACGATAAACCCAAGAGGACTGCCAATGGCTATACAATGTCGCGTTCCGTGACCGTGGAGGCGTTTTACACCTCTGCTGATTTTAAATTTAGTTTAAATTGACCCTAGAGACTATACATCTCTAAGCCATTTAGATTAAGTATTATATTATAGTATTAATTCTGGGACCCTATACATCCCTTTGTAATTTAAATTTTCACAGATATTTGACCTGGAGACCCTATACATCTCCTGCTCAATTAAAACGTGCCAGTAAAGTAAAGTGTTCTGGTTTTGCTGTTTTAATAATTACTTTTTACACTTGTTTCTAAAATGCGGTATTTTTTTTTCTCTCTTAATCTTTTAATGACAGAGTGAGGTTTCTTTGTGTAGTTTGTCTGTGGTTGCGTATTGTAAGAGCTAATGTAACTTGTTTTTAGAAAAAATGACTTTGTGCCAAGTTTCTTGCGGCGCATTCTTCTTGGCAATCATGGTCTTTCCGAAAGCGCTGGTAGACTCAAAAAAAGTGACGTGTAAAAAAGCATTCAACTGCCTATTTGCTGAATAAAATTTTGAATTTGAATTTGAATTCCTGTAAAATAATGAGCCTGCTGTAGTTAGTTGCACTATAGAGAGGTCTCTGTACCATTAATTTTGTATGACACTTAGACCTCTGGCAAACACAATAGCGCTATCTATGAAGTGAAAGAAAAAACTAATTCAGAGGCGCCAGAGGTCTAAATGTCATACCAAGTGAATGGTACAAAGACCCGTAGTAAAACTAGCTACAGCAGGCTTATTATTTCAAAGGAACGCGGCATCGTATAGACACTGGCAGTCCTCTTGGTTTTATGGTCCTTGCTGTAATATAAGCTTCGCCTAATTTGGGACTAGATTAATTGTTGGCAATTGTCTCACGATATTTTTTTTATTTTCCTGGGTCAAAGGCTGTCCATTGCCGTTGAGCGCGGCAACGCAGCAAGCGTGTTGAGCACCTTTGCGCCAGGAATGTTGCGGGGTGGTTTATTTATTAAAAATGATTATTTACGTTTAGATATATTTAAATTGTGGTTATTTATAAGCCGTGACAGCCTAGTGGTTTGATCTATCGCCTCTGAAGCAGAGGGTCGAGGGTTCAAACCCCGGCTCGCACCTCTGAGTTTTTCGGAATTTATGTGCGAAATTACATTTGTAATTTATCATGAGCTTTTCGATGAGAGAAAACATCGTGAGGAAACCTGCACACTCCTGCGAAGCAATTCAATGGTGTGTGTGAAGTTCCCAAGCCGCACTGGGCCCGCGTGGGAGGTATAGCCCAAGGCCCTCTCGTTCTGAGAGGCCTGTGCCCATCAGTGGGACGTAAATAGGCTGATGATGATGATGATGATGTTATTTGTTTTTGTTATTCTTTATTACTCATTTAAGGCTTATTATTATTAAAATTTATTCTTCTTGACTGCAACTACAAACAGCCCTTGATACAAATTTAAGACTGGCCCACGCAGCATTATGCATCACGTCTCGCCAACATTAGCGCGCCAATAATACAACATTTATGTCTTAATTTTATGGACTCGCATCGCTTCTGCTTTATTGCAGTCGTTATCGTAAACGTATACGAATTCAAATTCTGGATTCTTTATGCCTCGTCCAAACAATAACTTAATTTTTTGTGCCGTATTTAGATTTACATAATTATTCTGTTTTTGTGACTTATGGGTGACTAGCTCACGCCCGCGGCTTTGCTCCCGTGGCAGAGCTCTCTATCCCGTCTGAATTTTAAAAAATCCCGCTTTATCCAGCGCGTACGTTATAAAAGGAACCTCTATGCCAAATTTTAGCTTTCTAGGTCCAAGGGGGCTAGCACGAGCGCCATTTTGTCGCTTGTCGCTCAGTACGTCCTTCATTGGTTCCATCACTATGAAAGGGACGCACTGCGCGACAAGCGACAAAATGGCGCGTCGGCTACATGTGTAGGGGTTTGGGCTGGGAGTTGATCAGTCAGTCAGAACTTGTCTTTTTGTGTAGGTACCTATAAATTGATGACGAAACAGTGGTGAAATAACTGGATTACTCACGTATCACTGAGCAGGGCCTTGGCACGTAGTGTGTTTCGCTGGGTCCCGCGCTCCCAGCGGAAGGACTACGAATTAGTCCGACACATGTCAGGCTAAACTGCAACTGCAAAATTTTCTGTACACAAAACATACAATAGAATAGTACTTTTTGATATAAGTGCGTAAAGTATGTCATTATGCATGAGTCCCGAGGTGTCTAGGCCCGAGCCGCAAGGCGAGGGTCGAGTCTCGGGACGAGTGAAAATGACAATCCCGCACGTGTAGGTACCAAACGACGCTTTTAATACATTTTCGAAAAAAATGCAATGAGGCGGCGGGCCGCCCCACCACCACCCGCCGGCGCCCAGGCGGAGGAAGGCGGCCCGATACCGCCGGTGCCTTGGAAAAGTAAAAAGCACTAGTGCGAAAAACACAACTTTCCGTATGAAACGTAGGTACAAAATGTACCACTTTTTGAGCAACTGCATTAAAAAACTTTTATTTCTTTTTTTCAGTAATGGCGGACCCGGCGCCCGCGCAGCCGGCGGCGCCAGCGACGCCGGCGACGCCGGGCGCGGAGGCGGACGCTGCGCCCGCGCCGCGCAAACAGGCCCGGCCGCGAGGCAAGCCGCAGCCCGAGAAACCAAAGAGGAGTCTGTTTTGTTTGGGGTTGAAGAACCCGTTGAGGAAACTGTGCTATGCCATTGTGGAGTGGAAGTATCCTTTTTAAATGAAAATAATCGATTTATTGATTATTTTTGTTTTTGTTTTTATGAAACATTCATAGAATGAAATTCAGCATACAATGACAATGCAAAGAAAAATCCGTTAAGCAGCTGGACATCTTCTTTGCATTGTCATTGTATGTTGTATCCTTTTTAACCGACTTCGAAAAAGGGGGAGGTTCTATGTTAAACTTATTTTGTTTGTGTGTACACCGATTGTAGACAGATTTTCAAAAATATTTTTAATTCGAAAGAGTATACTCTCGAGTATACTCTATATTGTCACCAAGTCAGGATCTGATGGGATCCCAGGGAAATCGAAGGCAACCTTCAAATTTTGTAGGGACGTAACGTAACCAGGCCCCTATTTCACCAACTTTACAATTGTCCGTTTTCAATGACAATTCGGTGTCAACTGCTGACTTGAAGAGCTTTTGTTTTAGCGCGCTTCATATTGTCAAAGAAATGTAGTTCAAATTGTCATATAGAACTGACAATTGTAAAGGTGGTGAAACAGGGGCCTGGTTATCGTTATACACACAGCACACACAACCCCCCCCCCCCCTCCCTGTCCCTGGCAAAATCCGTTAAATTAAAAAACAATTTCATCTCTCAAGTCCAGAAATAACCGTCTTAATTCTTCCCTCTAATTAACATAAAAATACACCGTCCTACCAAGTCCAACAATTATTAAAAAACAAAAATATGAATAGAAAATTACTAGGGTAAGTAATTTTTGAAGTATTCTTTCATACTGAATAACAAAACTATTTAACAAATAAATGTTTTTTTTTTTAATTTGGGTTAACCTATTGTGACAACCCTACCAAAATAGGTAACAATGTTGCACGCTCTTAAGAACATTTAACTCTGTTCCGTTTATCTACTCTTGTGATCCAACGCTATAATTGGCAAACAGATTTAAAAAACAAGATTATATTTATTCTTCCTGCATTACTTAATTCTGAACAAAGAAGATATTTTCAAATCATTTGTTAGTGATCTAATTTTACCGTTTATGATCTACGTCAGTCGATGTGTGTAAACAATAGGAGTCAACAGAACAAGGTTGCACTTTTTCATAAAGAACTTTGGTTCTTTATAAACAGTTCCAAGAAAACATGTAAAACATGTGGGTAGTTTTATGCTAAATAGTGTAAACGTATTTTTACTTAACGAAGATAGATAAGTTAATTGCATTAGGTACTTTTTGTTATTATTAAGTACTTAAGTTTGAATGTATACATATAACTACCTACACACAATATACATGCATCTACAAAGCCTATAATGTGAAATTTATATGCTAATACATTGTAATGTGATATTTTGGGTTGTCCCATTGACTTAGTAACTCCATGGACTGGGTCTTATACGAAATGCACGAAAAATGCATCCCAGTACAATACGACATTTTTCGATTACAGCCACACGCCATAGCGCTGTCGTTCGACCAAACTAAGACTGACTGGCGCTCGATTTGTGGTGTTTTTTGCAAATTAGCGGTCTTTCGGTTCGGACGTTTTCAAGTGCTAACCCGAAGACCATGGTGTTGGTAAGTCAATGTGTTGTCCTTGGTAATTCAATTCAACCAGAGGATTGATAATTTTCATATAAGAACACAAAGTTGAATCCTGTAGGTATATAGTCGTCCCACGATAACTCTGCAACGAACTGACAACAGTAGAAATCTAAAGTTTGTTTATGGCAACACTGATTTATAGTCAAACAACACGTTTTGAACTTTTGATTAGATTAAACATGTCATTGTTCATTCACCATCCACCATTAAAATGCCTCTCATATTTCATTTTCTACATATTTTTTACCGTACAACGGCAAAACCTTCTAAACACTGGCAAAATTGTCCTCCAAATGGACAGAGCCATATTTAAAAAAAAAACAGCAACTTTTGATTGCTACTATCATTATTATTTTTAATTAAAGAAATGTCAGAGTGACATGAAAAAAGTATTACCACAGCGTGATTTTTCTGGGTTGCCAATTAATATCTTATGCAGAGTTATCGTGGGACGATTAAAGTAAAAAAAAATATATTTTATGACCATACCACAATAATTATAGCGTATGAACTGGCCCTTCGGTACTCCGGTTTCTATTCCATTTTTTTGGCTCTATAATTAGAGCCGGCGACATGAGCCGCTCACCGCCAGCGGGCTTGCTCCTGTGCCCTAAGCACGACTTGTCGAATCCTGCGTCACGTAAACTCGAATAGTAAACTATAACGAGTTTTTATGACGTTTGGAACAGCGCCCGCCCGTGAGCGTATTTGGAACTAAATTTAGTATGAGGTTTCTCGATCTCGATACGATAACCGTAACGTAACGCAGCATTCGTAAAGTCGTGCTCGACCCTCTGGTGTCAACCGCTGACTTGTAGAGCTTTTGTTTTAGCGCGCTTCATATTGTCAAAGAAATGTAGTTGGAATTGTCATATAAAACTGACAATTGTAAAGATGGTGGAATATGTAGGAGCATGATGTTTATGACCCACTCTTTTAACTAACCGCTAAATATCCTTAACAAGGCAACCTTAGACCGTTCGAGTACATGATATTAACGACGATATTCGCCAACTGTATCGCCCTAGCTGTATTTACGCCCTTTCCGTCCGGAGACACGAATAACACAAATGGAGTTTTAGTAAGTACTTTCGTTTGCTTAGGATTAGGCTAACTCACAACCGTACCTAGCACTGCACCGCACCGCACCGTACCGTACCGTACCGTACCATACCGCACCGTACCGTACCTACCGTAGTACGCACGCGGAGGAGCTAACTAATTTAATCCATTACTTGTAACATGGACCTCCGCAAAGTTACGCCTGAATCCAATGATGTTACAGTCAAGTTCTCCAATATCTATACATACATACATACAGTCACGCCTGTTTCCCGAGGGGTAGGCAGAGACCACGGACTTCCACTTGCTACGATCCTGACATACAACCTTTGCTTCCCTTAATCTCATAACATTCTTCATACATGCTCTCCGGTTTTGGGTACTCATGACCTGTCCTTTTGCCAAAATATCACCAATTTGATCGGAGTACGTTCGCAGAGGTCTTCCCTTTCCCACTTTTCCGTCCTTTCTCCCTTCATACACCCTTTTTGTAAATCTGCTTTCACTCATTCTCTCTACATGCCCAAATCATCTTAACATACCCTTCTCAATTTTCGTCACTACATCTTCATTCACACCAACACACACCAACACCAATATCTATACAGAAAACATTAAAAAAAAAAACTGCACAGACCTTATTGCCAGCTACATAAGGTCTGTGTTTAGATATTTATGAACCGTTGGCTGTACATCTGTTTGGAGAACTGGACTGTACATACACATAAAAAAAAAAGATACTGTAGCCTCTTTGGCCTCAGTCAATCGCTTTCAAATAAGGTCTTATGTTGCGTGCAAATTTATGTCAACATGTTCAGACCATGTTTTACGATTGCTTTGTGAGCATTATGACTGTAATTTTAATATCGTTGCCTGAACCTGTACAATATTTTCAAATATTTCCCGTGAATTATTTTAGGAAAACGTGGAATGGGTATTTATGGTGATATTCACGGGGGAGTGTATCCTGAAGATCATAGCGTACGGCTTCCTGATGCACCCTGGGGCTTATCTCAGGAATGCTTGGAACAGCTTGGATTTCCTCATCGTCAGTATAGGGTAAGGCATATCATTATCCTAATCCTAGCTAATATTATAAATGCGAAAGTAACTCGTCTCTCTGTCTGTCTGTTTGTAACCTCTTCACGGGAAAACCGCTCCACCAATCTAGATGAAATTTGGTAATAAGATAGTTTGAATATTGAGGAGTACCTAACATAGGCTACTTTTTATTCGGGAAAATTATATAGTTCCCGCGGGATAGTAATAACCGAAATCTACGTGGATGAAGTCGCGGGCAACAGCTAGTCTTTTTATATGTTAAAACAGTAACGCGACTGACTGACTGACTGACTGACAGACAAGACACAGCCTACTGGCCCCTACTTCAGCAACTTTACAATTGTCAGTTTTCAATGACAGTTCGCTGTCAACTGCTGACTTGAAGAGCTTTTGTTTTAGCGCGCTTCATATTGTCAAAGAAATGTAGATCGAATTGTCATATAAAACCGACAATTGTAAAGATGAATTAAAAACAATTACTTTGCTCACCCGCCACCAAAATAACTTATATATTGTAAAGATGATGAAATAGGGGCCTGTAGTCAGAGGCTTGAAATTTGGTAGACATTTATACCTGAGAGAGTTGAGTATCCGAGAAGTGCATTAAGAAGAGATTTTTCTGAATTCCCACGGGATAGGGAACTAGGCCATTTTGAAATATTTCACGGGGGCAAAGCCGCGGGGCATAAGCTAGTTTACCATATAAGGTCAACCGGGATAAAAGCGTCACCGTTTTTTTGGTATTTTTTAAATCCGATATTATGAAATATGTATTAAGCATATTAAAATACTCTTTCGCTCTGTGCATTGTACAACTCTTTAGCTATTAAATTCGTAAAGTAACTTTTTCGCTACACTGTAATTAAAAGATATGTGTATAGGCCATTTTTTTTAAACTGAATTTTAGACGCTTTTACCCCATTTTGGGAAAATGCGTCTTTTAAAAAATAACTGTTAAACGATTGGGATTAGGCCTTTGAAACATCATGGAACGTGTTCACAATACAGTATTCTAGAAGGTATTGTTAATACAATAGACAAAAAAATACTAAAAACGAAATGAGACACAAAATAGTATAATTGGGGAAAATGCGTCTTCAATTTGCAGACGCATTTATCCAAGCCTAAATGTTGCAAACGTTTTTATTCGATCGAAAAGAGTGAGCTAGATTTTTTTTATTATTACATTTACGATATTTTCCCCCATATCAGTGACCCACTCTACGGGTAAAATAAAATACTTACCTTTTGTTTTGTTAAATCTAAAGCATAGATCAAATAATTAAGTACTTTTGAGCATATCTGAATTTGAAATGTTGCTGAAAAATTAATTAACGCACTTTAGAATTCAGTCATATATTTAACATTGTGTTATTTTTAATCCTTAAATAAAAAAACTTGGTAACCTACATTGTACTAAAACTGTTAAAACTAAAAATTCGGAAAACGGTTGTCGACCACTGACATTGGGGCATATGCGTTGCACAGACGCAATTACCTCAAAGTTGCTGACGCATTTAGCCCAATTTGAAAATTTAACTCGTAACATTTTACATGCATATAATTCTAAGAATAAAGCATTTTTAATAAAAAATATAATTCGGGCGCAGGAGCCAACTAATACTGATTCTATTGATCAAAAATTAATATCAAAAACTGAAAGAAAAATGAGGATGTAAATGGATTTTGTTCACTTCCCCCACATACCGAGTTGGTCTGGTGTGACAGAAAATTTCAACATGGCCGATATCTTGAATACGATTCGCTAAAACGCTCTCTATGGTACGTGCTGTCCTCCAAGTAGTTCAGGTGTCTATCACAAGATGGCGGAAGCTGTTGTAACTCACGTGGTTTAAAAAATAACTCTAATAAACGCAATAGCCCCATAGTCGCCTTTACCCCGGGTGACCTTAAACTATTTGTTTGAAATTTGTTTGGTTATTTACTTTTTAACTCCCGTCGCAAAAAGAGGGGTGTTATAAGTTTGACCTGTGTATCTGTGTCTGTGTATCTGTCCGTGGCATCGTAGCTCTTAAACAGATGAAACGGATTTGAACGTGGCTTGTTTTAATAGAACGCTAGTTTAATCGAGATGGTTCTTAGCTAAAGTTTCATAAAAATCGGATGGGCAGTTTTTGAGATGTTACATTTTGAAAAGAAAATGTCGGTGGGTTTGTCAAGTTCAGATCCCAAATGTGAGGGCTATGTCTTCAGGATGGCTAAGATGAGTTCTGGAAACCCGAATCCAGGAGCTAGTTGATATCTTGGAAAGTGAATTTAAAAAGTGACAAAGAAATTAAATAAAAATCCCCATACATAAAAAAAACTTACGAAAAGAAAAAATAATAATTTTATCAAATTTTAACGGTGCATTTTGTGACATCCAATATTTATTTTATTTTATTTGAGTAACTCTTGCTTGACTATTTCAATATAAACACTAACTTGACATTGTACATGTAGTAGGATCGCCAGTGTCGAGTGAGGTATCTGTCAAATTCCACCAATCATAGGCCAGTAGCTTTCCTCTCATTGGTGGAGAATGGAAGGTAGACCTCACTCGACAGTAACGATCCTTGCGGATTTTCGACTCGCGATTATTTGTTTTATTATGTACCCTTGGGAGCATTGAAAACCTCCATCTCGATGACCATTTTCCATAGCGCTGTATTGTCATCATCATCATCATGTCAGCCGAAAGACGTCCACTGCTGGCCGGCGGCCTCCCCCGCGGCTCTCCACTCAGACCGGTCTTGTGCTTTCCGCATCCACCGCGGTCCCGCGATCTTTACTAGGCTGTATTGTACAATGTACTATTTTTTCCCGTTTTAACATGTACCTTTTCTTAATTACAGTATATTAAGTCAAGGGATGCAGTACTGGGTCGGTGACAAGTTTGACGTGAAAGCACTCAGAGCTTTCAGGGTATTGAGGCCGCTTCGACTAGTTTCTGGAGTACCTAGTAAGTTATTAGTTCTACCATTTTAAAATACAATTTCATATAGGTACAGATGGTTACAATAGTAGTTTATGCAACTGCTACATAATGAGGGTCCTTAAAACACGAGTGTGTTTTTATGAAACACGAGTGTTTTAAGGCCTAATTATGTGGAGTTGCATACATTACTTTATCTACACACATACACATAAGTACTCTAAGATGGGTTCAGAAGCCGAAGGCATATGTCGTACCCATAGCTGTCACGAAATTGACTGTTTTTTTTTTATCATAGACAAACATATCGACCTGACGTTTCGTAAACCGTTTTTATTTTATTGTAAAAAAAAAAATCACATTATTATGTATACATGTTGGACTGAACTCGACTTATATACGTGAGTGATCCGTTTTATTTCACTATGATTGTAAATTACGTTGGTTTTCAAATTTGAAACATCGAATTCGATATCGAAAAGTTATTACGACATCGAATTCGATGTCGTAATGAGTATTACTTTACTGGAGGTGGTGGTGGGTGGTGCTGGGGCTGGCGCTGTCGGCGAGAAGGCGTCGTCGTGCTGCAATGCTGGTCATTTTCTACGGTTTCTGAACGCATTATAGCGGACTTATGATATGTGTGTAGATAATAGTAGTTTATCTACACACATATCATACATAAGTCCTCTATTACTTATAGTCGTCCCACGATAACTCTGCAATGAACTGACAACAGTAGAAATCCAAAGTTTGTTTATGGCAACACTGATCAAACAAACAACACGTTTTGAACTTTTGATTAGATAAGTACTTACATTTAAATTAATATTTGATATAATAAATGGTAAAAACAATTCAAATTACAAAACTAGCTATAAATAATTAAAACAAATAAAGCTAATCTAAATCTAAATATGGCCCCCGTGGCATGCTGCCCAAAAGACTGGCGGCATTCCCCCGTTGAACAGCGATGCTGATTCGCGGGAGAAATAGCTGCCAGCCCGTTGGTCGCCAGTAGCGTCGACCAAGCGCTGTTTTAAATCTCTAAAAAAAGCGTGCGCACCGGGACCCCATGGACCCAGGGTCTCTATTCCTGCACCAACGAAATGGTATGCTGAACCGAGACCCTGATATTTTGGCTTTGTTAATGGTTCCGTGGAGGTGAGACGGGGCTAAGGTGTCGACACAAGTCGCATCCCAGACTAAGACCCGACCCATGTTCCACGTAATCAAAGACATACCATCCGGCCTCTTGCCATCGTTCCGTGCAATGCCGCTTGGCTCTAAATGGCCGGCACGTTCGCGGTGGCTAGAGACCGGCGGATAATGTCGTTAAGCGCAGCATGACGGGAAAAGCGGCCGGCGCTCCTTTGGCAGGAAAGTCCATGGTGACCCAATAGATCGACGTCTGTACCACAGGGGCAATGGTGTGGTGAGCACAACTTGACGCCCAGCCTCAGACCTACGGCAATTCTCAAGGTTTCTGGCTCTAGTAAAGTTCCGGTGTTGGCAGCAGGGTAGGCGTGAAGCCAGACTCCGGATTCCTTCTTTCCTACAGCCAAAAGCCTTGCACGGTCTGGGCCTGAGCTAGAAGTAAGAATTTCCGAATAAGTTAATTTAGTCAAAACGTCGTCCCAGCTCCTTTGAAAATTTGGATGAGTGGGAGGATTTTGACCCGGACAAGCCAAAAGTCAAGCGTTCCTAGCGTCGGTCAAACCCGTCGTCTCGTAGTTTAGAGGAAGGTCCTGTAGGATTTTACCTACGAGATTGGACGTGCTGTGGATAGATGATAGGAAAGCTGGCAAAGCGACACTGGAAATTTTGTGGATTTTGATTAGATTAAACATTGACATCGTTCATTCACCATCCAACATTAAAATACTTCTCATATTTCGTTTTTTTTTATAAAACGAGGAAGGCAAACGAGCAAGCGGGACACCTGATGGGAAGTGATTACCACTGCCCATAGACACCCGCAACCCCGGATTTTCTAGATTTTTTTTACCTTACAACAGCAAAACCTACTAAACACTGGCAAAATTGTCCTCCAATGGACAGAGCCATATTAAAAAAAAACAGCAACTTTTGATTACAACTATCATTATTATTTTTAATTAAAGAAATGTCTGAGTGACATGAAAAAAGTATTACCACAGCGTGATTTTTCTGGGTTGCCAATTAATATCTTATGCAGAGTTATCGTGGGACGATTTTATGCGTTCGGAGACCGTAGGCAATGACCATCATTACGACAGTCAATTGTCGTGTTCAAAAACCAATACAATTTAAAAATAGTCGATACAAAACGTCAGCTCGATATGTTTGTCTATGATTTAAAAAAAACAGCCGTGCTTAGGTATTCCGTGTAGACATTCCGTTTTAGCCATTTTGCTTCGTAGACGTTTTGATTTTTAGGCAGCATGATCAAAAAGGAATTAAACATAATAGTACACAGGTTAGACGATTCAGGCTACCCTTCTGGCCCCTATTTCACCAACTCTACAAATGTCACTTTTCATTGACAACTCTGTGTCAGCTGCTGACTTGAAGAGCTTTTGTTTTAGCGCGTTTCATATTGCTAAAGAAATGTAGTTCGAATTGTCATATAAAACTGAGAATTGTAAAGTTGGTGAAATAGGGGTTAGGTGCTTCTAATTTACTAACTATTTGACACTCGTCATCGGAATGAAATAACAGTTTTCGTATGACTGTGACAGCTAAGCTTTCCACCAATCACACTCCACTAGCTTGTCTCTCATTGGTGGAGAAAGACAGCCCTCACTTGTCACTAGCTAGCAATCCCAGCGGGTTTTTGATTACTCTCTGTTTCCAGGTCTCCAGATCGTGCTGAACTCCATCCTCAAGGCCATGGTCCCGTTGTTCCACATCGCGTTCCTCGTTCTCTTCGTCATCATCATCTACGCCATCATCGGCTTGGAGCTGTTCTCTGGAGCCCTTCACGAGACCTGCTTTGATGAAAAAACCGGTAACCTTTTTTTTATTTATTTATTTAGTTTATTTGTCAAACATAGGTATACAATAGTTGTACAAGTTTCATGTTAGTTCCACTATGTTTTGCCTAATGGCGTGCAAATAGCATGCACTAATGGCATGCAGCATGGTGAAAATAGGGAAATTAAATTAATGTAATGTTAATGAAAGTATACAAATTACAATAAAATTTAAATCAAGATTAAAATGTCATGTCAGCGCTTAGTTGATGCAACTTGTGACCAAAGGGCTGGCAGTTTTCTCTCTCAAAGAATCAGCATCGCTATTCAGCAAGGCAACGCTGCCAGCCTTTTGGGCACCACGCCACGGGGGCCTTATTTAGATTTAATTTAGTTTTAAGTTGTAGTTTATTTAGTTTAAGCTTAGATTTAATGTCATTGTAAATTGCTTTTATTATGTAAATAAAGTAGATGTTATAAATGTCATGTTAATGTTTAGTATAATTACAATAAAATTTAAATTAAGGTTAAGATGTCAATATTAAAATTAAAAATCATATCACATTATTCGTCAAACAGTGACTAGCCTAACTAATGATGTCCTTAATTATGGTCTTACACAAAACTTAAGCAATACTAAAAACGAAGTTGAATCATCATAACCATTTAAATTTTTTAACGGACTTCAAAAAAGGAGGAGGTTCTCAATTCATCGGTTTTTTTACGTGTGTTCCCCGATTACTCCTCTCTTATTCTGTTTTTGTTTGAAAAGGTATTAATAAAAGAATAAATAAATAAATATCACGGGACAATTGACACCAATTGACCTAGTCCCAAACTAGGCAAAGCATGTACTATGGGTACTAGACAACGGATAAATATACTTATATGGATAAATACATACTTACATACATATTAAACATCCAAGACCCGAGAACAAACATTCGTATTCATCATGCAAACATCTGCCCCGACCGGGATTTGAACCCGGGACCTCAAGCTTCATATTCAGGGTCTCTAACCACTAGGCTATTCGGCCGTCAAACCGGCCGTATACTTTCTAGTTGTCTCTTTGCCACTAAGTCAGGATCTGGTGATGGGACAGTGGACATTTAAGTAAATGTTTCCAACTAAATGTCTACTAGAGCCAACTCTTCTTCTTCCTTCGTTATGGCGGCATCGGCGGGTGGTAGGACCTTGTGGGAGGTCCGTCCGGATCGCTACCACCGTCTTACTCGTTAATCCTGCCGCTAAGCAGCAGTGCTTGCACTGTTGTGTTCCGGTGTGGAGAGTAAGACAGCCGGTGTAATTACGGGCACAAGAGGCATTTCATCTTAGCCCTCTAGGTTGGCAACGCATCTGCAAACCCTCCGGAGTTGCGGGTGTCTCAGTGTTGATCACTTACCATCAGGTGACCCACTTGCTCGCTTGCCTTCCTCGTTGTATAAAAAAAAATATCTAGGGCTTGTGCCAATGTCAGTAATATGATGTAACACGTATAACAATGTGGGAGCGCAGTCTGTGCGTCGTGAGGGCGCTTGCAAGGGCCTATTGCAAGGTTTGCTCAGCCTCGTTGGCGAGCGATGAGTTGCTCCGCTGTGCTGGCGGAAGCGATGAGTTGTTCCGCTGTGCTGGCGTGAGCGATGAGTTGCTCCGCTGTGCTGGCGGAAGCGATGAGTTGTTCCGCTGTGCTGGCGTGAGCGATGAGTTGCTCCGCTGTGCTGGCGGAAGCGATGAGTTGTTCCGCTGTGCTGGCGGGAGCGATGAGCTGCTGCTAGTCTGGATCCTCGTCGGAGTGCGTAGCAGTGTAGGTGAGGGTTGCACACTGTAGACACCAGGCATGGAGATATAGCAACATGCTAGTGGTGCACAGTGTGGTAGTCTGGCGTTGCTGTGAGACTGCGTCATTGTCGTAGGTCTTGGAAGGTTGCGTTTTTTGTCCAATGTCGAGGGTCACCAGTTTGGGGAGGACTCCAATAGAGAGATCTCTCTCCAGGCAGGTGTTATGCCTGGGGACCGAAGTCCGAAGGAAGAGAGTTGGAAGTTGTATTTATGCAACCGACTTGAGAAACTTCGTTAGCGCGATGTAGAACAGTGACGTAGAACAGTGACGTCACTCGCGTGTGGCGCTAGGGTCGCTACACCAGCCCCCCTTTTTAGACTGGAGGTCGGTGTGGGAGCGCAGTCTGTGCGTCGTGAGGGCGCTTGCAAGGGCCAATTGCGAGGTTTGCTCAGCCTCGTTGGCGAGCGATGAGTTGCTCCGTTGTGCTGGCGGAAGCGATGAGTTGTTCCGCTGTACTGGCGGGAGCGATGAGTTGCTCTGCTGTGCTGGCGGAAGTGATGAGTTGTTCCGCTGTGCTGGCGGGAGCGATGAGTTGCTCTGCTGTGCTGGCGGAAGCGATGAGTTGTTCCGCTGTGCTGGCGGGAGCGATGAGCTGCTGCTAGTCTGGATCCTCGTCGGAGTGCGTAGCAGTGTAGGAGAGGGTTGCATACTGTAGACACCAGGCATGGAGATATAGCAACATGCTAGTGGTGCACAGTGTGGTAGTCTGGCGTTGCTGTGAGACTGCGTCATTGTCGTAGGTCTTGGAAGGTTGCGTTTTTTGTCCAATGTCGAGGGTCACCAGTTTGGGGAGGACTCCAATAGAGAGATCTCTCTCCAGGCAGATGTTATGCCTGGGGACCGAAGTCCGAAGGAAGAGAGTTGGAAGTTGTATTTATGCAACCGACTTGAGAAACTTCGTTAGCGCGATGTAGAACAGTGACGTCACTCGCATGTGGCGCTAGGGTCGCTACAACAATATTAAATGCAAGTGTAATGTAATATAACAAAATTGTCATTACAAAAATGATGTCGGATAGGCCAAACTGAATAAACCCTCCTCTCCTTGTCGGGTTCATAGTAGAGACGCAACGGATAGTAAGTAGTTTGGCAGGATACCGGATACCGAAACTTTTTACTTAAGATACCTACTTAAATGGTGTAAATTCGACGGCGCACGGGTGCGATGGGCGGTGCAAGTTGTAACGTGTTTCTACTTGTAGGCATGTTGTAGCCATTGTAGAGGCATGCTACCCGTTGTAGGCAATTTGTGATTACTTTGTGGTTTGATATTTATGTTATTCAAATTTTTTCCTTATAATTAGGTTAAATTACTATCCGGTATCCTGCCGGATACTACGCAACTATCCGGTGTTCTGCCGGATAGTAAAATGTGGCCGGATAGGCTGTGTCCCGGATAGTGGCCAGATATCCGTTGCATCTCTAGCTCTTAGCCATCGGCCAATGATGTTCCATAAATTCTTGGCCAAGAAATCATTGACCGATGCCCAGGGTGCACCGGCCCGAGCACTGCTCTTCCCCCTGGACGGATCCAGAAGGGAACCGCAGCACTTAGGCACACGAGGAGAGTTGTCCTAGAAACTTGAAATTTGGTATGAAGGTAGCTCTTATAGTACAACCACTCAGTTTTTTTTTTAAATCTTAGATTTTTATGCCTGTCTGTAGATTTAACAGACCAATATAAGTTGACCCCACACTGCGTACGTTTTGCTTAGGAGCAGGGCTCTGCTAACACTGGACTTCATAAAACACTGGAGGTAACCCGACCCGTACCCCAGGGCCAACTGAAAACAGTCAGACTCTAGCTGTCACAGTTGTACAAAAACTGACATTTCAATACGACGACGAGTGTCAAAACTCAAAATATGTAGTTTTACGAAATTACCCTGCGGGTTTATTTTGCTAAGGTGTTAGTTAAATGCAAAACTCCCGTTTTCAGGCAAAATGATGGATGACCCAATCAACTGCAATAGTGACCCTGACGTTGGCGCAAACTGTGAAGAGGGCATGGTCTGCAAAAAATATTGGCAGGGCCCAAACTTTGGCATCACCAACTTTGACAATATCGGCTATGCCATGCTGACCGTTTTCCAATGTATTACGCTCGAGGGCTGGACGGACATCATGTATGCTGTAAGTATTAGGTATCTTATTATTATTAGCTTTTTAGCCTCATATTCTTCTTCAGGATTTATTATGAACCTCAGCTCAGAAAGCCCTCGATGTTCGACTTAGAGCTTTCATCATCAACATCATGTCAGCTGAAAGACGTCCACTGCTGGTCTTGTGCTTTCAGCATCCACCGCGGTTCCGCGAACTGTACCGGGTCGCCGCTCCATCTGGTCTACCGACAGCTCCTCGGTCGGCTGTTACAATTACAACAATTATATGTATTACAATTTAGGGTACAATTATATTCGAAACCTGCGTAACGAAATCGAGTAGTAAACTTTACCGAGAAATTTGTATGACGTTTGGAACAGCGCTTGCCCGTGAGCGTATTTGGAACTAAAATTTAGTATAAGGTTTCTCGATTTTGATACGATAACGTCGTTCGGTTTCACTTCGTCCACATTCCCATTTCGACAACTTTCTAGCTCGTCAACCATTTTTCCACATTCAATTCCCAAATAGTCCACTTCCTAACTTGTCAACATTCCCAAATCGTCGACTTCTTACCACGTCCACATTCCTACCTCGTCTACAGTCCCAACTCGTCAGCATTCCCAAGTCGTCTACATTCCCGATTCATCCACATTCTCAATTCGTCCACATTCCTAATTCGTTCACATTCCCAATTCGCAAACTTCGTGCTCGGCCAGTAGGCCAAGAACAGTAAGTTCTTAACCGACGGTCACAATTTTCAGATTTCCAACGTGAAAGGCCATTCTTGGCCGTGGATCTACTTCGTCACGCTTGTCATCTTCGGCAACTTCTTTGTCATGAACCTGATCCTTGGTGTGTTGTCTGGGTAAGTGTTTTATGAAAGCAAACGAGCAAAGTTGCGGGTGGTCGGACCTTATACGAGGTCCGTCCAGATTGCTACCACTATCTTACTCGTTAAATCAGCCGTTAAACAGCAGAGCTTGCGCTGTTGTGTTCCGTTGTGGAGAGTACGACAGCTGGTGTAATTACGGGAACAGAGGCATTTCATGCATACAAAATACAAAAAAGCTGTCACACTTTAGCGATACTAAAGCTTGTTTCTTTTTCTCATTACAGAGAGTTCTCCAAAGAGAGAGGCAAAGCGAAGAGTCGTGGTGACTTCCAGAAGTCTAGAGAAAGACAGCAGTTCGAAGAAGACATGAAGGGCTACATGAACTGGATCACGGTGGCTGAAGAGTTAGATCTGGAGAATGATCAGGGACAGAAGGAAGAGGACAAAGACTCTCAGGGTACAATTCATCATCATCAACATGTCAGGCGAAAGACGTTCACTGCTGGATATAGGACTTCCCCAAACCTCTCCACTCAGACCGGCACGGACCAACCACCCTCTGGACACCACATCTTCTAAAATTTACTTGGAAAGTCATTACGAAAAAAGCCGCGGTGAGCGGGCCGGAAGAATGCGTCGTGATTGGTTCATAGCTTGTCATCTCGGTTGTCATCTGGGTAGTGTTTTATAAAGCTACAAGTTGTAATTTACAAGCGGAAGTCTCTTTCTAACGGAAGGTGATAGAATGAGACTTCCGCTTGTAAATTGTAACTTGTAGCTTTATAAAACACGGTACTGGTCGAAAGTGAGCCGCGATTGGAGGCTAGAGAGATTTATAGGTGCAAATGAGCATATGCGTTTCGGAAACGTTCGCCCTGACATTTGGTATCCAGGGGTGGTTGGTCCGTGCAGACGTACAGAGCGGTCTTGTGCTTTCCGTATCCACCGCGGTCCCGCGATCTTTACTAGGTCGTCGCTCCATCTCGTTGGAGGCCTACCGATAGCTCGTGGTTCGTTTGTTACAATTACAACAATTGTATTACAATTTAGGGTACAATTATTATATTCTGTTCTGAGCCTATTGTGTTTGTAACGTACGTATTTGGTCACCTGAGAGAACGGCTTCATGCTTCTACTAGAGCCTTGTTCGTAATTGACTGAGCGAAGCGTCTCAGTTGCAGCTTGGACAGAAATTCTTTCGTATGTCTGTCCGGCTGTTCTCCTCTACATGTCGCATTTCCTAACCGATTGTAGTGAAATTTTGTGAGCAGGTTCGCTAATTAAGAAAGATTTTTTGTCGATTCATCTTTCCGAAGAATTGGGAAACTTAAGTGACAGTGGGCGGGGCACATTGCTCGCAGAACTGATGGCCGATGGGGTCAGAAGGTTCTCGAATGGCGTCCACGGACCGGGAGACGAGCTGTCGGTAGGCCTCCAACAAGGTGGAGCGACGACCTAGTAAAGATTGCGGGACCGCGGTGAATGCGGAAAGCACAAGACCGGTCTGAGTGGAGAGCCTTGGGGGAGGCCTATGTCCAGCAGTGGACGTATTTCGGCTGACATGATGATGACGATGATGATCTTTTTGAAATTAAGAAAAAAGAAAAACTTTTGAAAATGAGGTCGCGAGGTAGACAGCTCACAGAGCCACTACATAGTTCTTTACTTACCAATCTTAATTCACAATGTCCAGCCCTAGCTGTCTAAATATGCTATAATATGTAACTGGTATTCTGCAGGTAATAAGGATAGAAGAAGTAATGATGGCTCTCAAACGTACGTGAATGTAGCCGGAGAACAAGCTGTTACTTGTAAGGTGTACTGCAGAAGGTTTGACAAGGTGAGAATACTACAATAATACTACAATCATTACTTAGTGGTTAGAGACCCTGACTATGAAGCTTGAGGTCCCGGGTTCGATCCCCGGTCGGGGCAGATGTTTGTATGATGAATACGAATATTTGTTTTCGGGTCTTTGATGTTTAATATGTATTGTATACAATAAGTATGTTTTCATCTATGTAAGTATGTTTGTCCATTGTCTAGTACCCATAGTACAGGCTTTGCCTAGTTTGGGACTAGGTCAATTGGTGTCAATTGACCCATGATATTTATTTATTTATTTATTTTTTTATTTAGGTACTTATTTTTCATCTCATCATCATCATTTCAGCAAAAAGACCCTGCCTATGCCTACCATACCTACCTGTTTTTAGGGTTCCGACGCCAAAATGGCAAAAAGGAACCCTTATAGTTTCGTCATGTCCGTCTGTCTGTCTGTCTGTCTGTCTGTCTGTCCGCGGCGTAGCTCAGAGACTATTAGTACTAGAAGGCTGTAATTTTGCATACATATTAATTAGGCCGTAAAAGTGCTGGGATAAAATCTTGAAAAAAAATTTTTTTGGGGGAACCACTACGCGTAAAGTGGGGATGATTTTTGTATTTCTTGCCCACCTCATAGTATGGGATATCGTTGAATAGGTCTTTCAAAAATATTGAGGGTGCTCGGGGATCATTTTTCGATAAAGTTATTCGTTTGCGAAATATTTAGCTTTGAAGTATTCATTTTTGTTGGAGTTCAGTGTCCCCCCCCCCCCTCTACCAGAGAAACTGTTATATTTGGAAATGCGAAAAAAATCAGAGCAGTAGCGCATATAGTGAATTTAAAAGAAAAGCTATCAGAGATAAGCAGGCTTTACAGGTTTGGGAGTAATAATTAATTGCGTGTCTATGTCAGTAACCTATATAAATTGACCTCTACACTGCGTGCAGTTTGCTTTGGAGTAGGGCTCTGCTAACACTGGTTTCGAATAGGTGTGATGTAAATACCTTTAAATTAGGTATCTATGCTATGGCTATTTCGTAAAGTACCCTCGGAACGTTACACTGAGTACACGCTCAAATACTAACTTAAAATAAAAAAAAAAATACAAATAGGAAGTTTTAAACTCCGTTAGTTTATTGGATTTTACAATAACAACCTAATAGATAACATTCATTGCTCGCGAAGTTCTTAGTGCAGTGTATACAAAGAAAAAACCACAGTCAAATTGTATTGACATAGTTGTAGTTTGAAGGTACCCACAGTTAAAAAAAAAAAAAAAAAAAAAAAAATAGCAACCATGGCCACCAAGTGCGCGGCTTGTGCTAAGTTTACTGGACGTACTGGAACCGTCGTGTGCCCAAAATGCAGCGGCCACTACCATTGCGCTTGCGTGGGGTTACCGGTCGGGACGGCGGTCCCCCGGAGTGGAGCTGCCCGTCGTGCAAGCGGTTCCAGCCGCGAGACAACCACGCCGACACGCCGGTGAAGGGCTTGCTCTCCCAGCCCGCCGCCGCCGCGAAGCCTGTGACCGCGAAGCCTGCTAATGCACAGGCCGCCGCATCGCATTCCGCCAGTGCATTGCCTGCTGCCCCGACGACGTCTGCCGCCGCCGCCGCCGCCGCCCCCGCTAGGTCCGCGTCCACAAAGCCTGCTGATGCTCAGGCCACCACTTCACGTTCCGCCAGCGCTTCGCCTGCTGCACCGGCGGCCTCCGCCAAGCCGGCGGCGCCCGCCGCTGGTAAGGACTCGTCGGGCGCGGGGACGGTGGTCCCTCCCGTGTCTCCGATGTGCGGGGGTACGGCGCAGTCGTCGCTTGGAGACGAGATTCAGCTGTTCCGGGTGGAGCTCCAGGCCCTGAGACAGGAATTAAGGGAGTTCCACCAGGAGTTCCGGGATGTCAGGGCTGGTATGGCGGAGATCAGCGCAAAAGTGGATGCTCTAGAGAGTCGCGTCGACGCTGTGGAAAAAGCTGTCGACGACAGCACAGTGTCGGTAGCAACCAAGGTGTTGGAGGAGGCCATCGCGTCCCTACAGGCGGAGCTGAACGAGCGGGACCAGGAGCTACTGGCGAACGACGTGCAGCTGTCCAACATGCCGGAGGAGCCGGGCGAGAACGCGGTCGGGCTGGTCACGCGGGTCTGCGCCAAGCTGGGCGTGGAGCTGGACGTGCGGGACGTGGTGTTCGCGCACCGCGTGGGCCGCGAGCGCGAGGCGGGCCGGCCGCGGCCGCTGGTGGTGCGCATGGCGCGCCGCGCCGTCCGCGACGAGCTGCTGAAGCAGGCGCGCGTGCGCCGCGGCGCCACCACCGAGGGCCTGGGCCTGGCCGTGGCGCCCCAGCGCTTCTACGCCAACGAGCGGCTGACGGCCGCCAACCGCCAGCTGTTCCAGCGCGCCCGCGAGGCCGCGAGCGCTGCCGCATGGCGCTTCGTATGGACCCGGGGCGGGAAGATCTTTGCCCGTAAAGCTGACGGCCAGCCGGGCCACCGCTTGCGCAGTTTGACCGACCTGGGTATTTTTACTCCGGCCACCGTTGCCCAATCAAATATGTAGTTGTTGTTATTTGTTTGTTTTTTATAGTGGAGTCCTGAAAAAAAAAAGTGTTTTATTATTATTATTATCATTTCCGTCCTTTCAAATTGTGTTTACAAATGCTATCTACTTATATGTATACAACAGACATGCTTACCGTAATTTTGTGGTACCATTGTGTTGTGTCGTCGCAAAAGTGAAACGAGTGCCTATTTTTGTCCCGTTCTGCGATTTGCCTATAAACAAAGTAATATATTTATCTAATATGTATTGTTGCGGCTTCGACCTCTTGAGGGGAAGCGGGGACGGGCTCGTCCAAACCGGCCTAGCCGCCGCTACGCTCCGCTCCAGCTACTTGCCATCTACTCGCCGCACGCGACACTTCGCTTAATAATAACAATCGTGTGTTTTCTTTATCATACAAGTTCAAATTGTGGAACCATAATTATAAGTAGTTGTCCTGAGAACAGTTTTAATTTCATTTTTCTCTGTACTAAAGACCCCTAAATCTCAAACATGTATTACATGCATATATTTCATAAAGCTCTCACCACATTATATATAAATATCACATTTACCTGTATAAAGCCATTTCTTTGTTATTGTTTTTACGTAATGTCTTTCTGTTCTTGCCATGCCTCGTTTTGGTAACTTCAAAGTTGGTCTATTTAATGCTGGATCTCTGGGTACGGGACACGACGAGTTGATTACGACTGTGACGGCGACGAAGGCCGACGTCGTTGCTATCAACGAGACCTGGCTGCGCGCCGGCCAGGAGGGGCGAGCTCCCGCGGTGGCCGGCTACAGACTGCGGCACGTCGCGCGTCCAGCCGATATCCGTGCAGGGCGCGGGGGAGGCGTTGGTTTTTTTATTCGTCGCGACCTCACCGCCCGCACTCTTCCGCACCCGCTGGCCGCCCTCGTAGAACAAATGTGGTTAAGAATAAATGTAAACTGTACACGGTTAATAATTGGAACCGCATACCGTCCTCCTTGGCTTAATGTTGACACTTTTTTTGACGCCATTACGAACTCGATTACTTCTTTTGTTAATTACGACCGTTTGATTTTACTTGGTGACTTTAACATAAATTTTAATTTTACTGACAAAACTGACTCAAAATTAGAATGTCTGATGCATTTCTTAACTTCAGTTAACTTAACTCAACACGTATGCGACCCGACGCATTTTACCGAACACAACGAGACGACCATAGACCTGATTTGCACTGACGCTCACGTTGTGAATATAGACGTGAAGCACATTCCCGACCTGGGCAGACACGCATTCATTACGGCCGAGTTTGACATAAAAAAACAGAAACCGACGCCAAGACGTATTACCTACCGACCTCTTAGAGACATTAACTTAAGTGACTTCGGCAATGACCTTGAATCTATAAATTGGGACCAAATACTTTTACTTAATGACGTGAATGACATGGTTCGAAAATTTAACGAACTTGTACTTCAACTGTTCGACAAACACGCGCCTGTAAAAACGATCGTGGTGAAGGAGGCACTCAAACCATGGCTGACGAGTAATGTGAAGCTTATGATGCATCTCAGGGACAAAGCCTACGCCAAATACAAGAGGTCCAAGACTGATGCTCATAAGCAATACTACCTGGACCTGAAACACCTAGTGATCGCAGCAATCCATAGCGAGAAACGTGCCTTCTTCGAGCACCACATCAACGACGTTCCTGACTCAAAGACTCTCTGGAAAAACTTAAAGCGCACTGTCCTTCCAGACTCACAGACACAGAATGACCTCCCGTCACACTTTAACGACCCCGACTTAATTAACCGCCATTTCTTAAATGTTCCTGGCAAACCAGCCGTATCTATATCTGACCTGACACGATATGAATTTGATAGGCATAATGACAAAACTTTTACTCTTTCACCAACAACAACAGAAACTGTGACAAAAATTATGACCTCTATTAAAACGACTGCAAAGGGACACGATTCAATTGCTATTGACATGCTACTTATGACTCTTCCAGTGACTTGTAAGATACTGACATACATTATCAATATGAGTTTTGAGACTATGACATTCCCGACTGACTGGAAAATCGCTCAAGTGACCCCGACACCCAAAAAACCTAATCCTACTAATCTGTCTGAACTCCGTCCTATTAGTATCCTTCCCTGTGCATCGAAGATAATTGAGAGGGTGGTTTGCGAACAGCTGTAGGAATACTTGGAGAAATACAGCATCCTACCTGAACTGCAATCGGGTTTTCGCAAGGGTCGATCGACAGTTACTGCGTTACTCGATGTAGTCGATAATATTTTGCAGGCTCGAGATGCTGGTAAAGGTACCATTCTGGTGCTTTTAGATTTCTCCAGGGCTTTTGATTGCATTAGCGTTCCCTTGCTGTTATCTAAGATGTCATATTACGGATTTGATGTAACGGCGATAAAATGGTGTAGCAGTTATTTGACTGACCGTGCGCAGACTGTCGTATTGCGTGGGTTGGATGGTGGTGCTCTGCGGTCCTCTCTTTGCCCTGTGACACGGGGAGTGCCGCAGGGCTCGATACTAGGTCCCCTGCTCTTTATATTGTACAGTTCTGATATTGTCAACAGTATAAAGAGCAGTGGATACCATCTTTACGCGGACGATCTGCAACTGTACGTCTCCTGCGCGCCGTCGGAAACGTCTATTGCTGTAGATGCCATCAATGCAGATCTCGATCGTATTTCGGCTTGGTCGGAGAGGAACTGTTTAGTCCTCAATCCCGGCAAGTCGAAGTATATAGTTTTTGGGTCGAGACATCAAATTCGGAATACTATTGCTGCTCTGACTACCGGGGATGTTGCCGTCATGGGCGAACCAATAGAACGGGTGGTAGAAGCCAATAACCTTGGTCTACTTATGGATGGCAAGCTGAGCTTTGAGAACCACATTCTAAAAGTTGTGAGTAACTGCTTCTACCGCCTCAAAGTTCTGTACAATATACGCGATTACCTTAGTGTCGACTTGCGTGTTGACCTTTGTGAATCGCTTATATTGTCCAGATTAAACTATTGTGATATTGTTTATGATGGTTGCATTGTTGGTCGTTCTAAGAGGCTTTTACAGCGAGTGCAGAACGCGTGCGCTCGTTTTTGTTTCCGCGTCCCTCCCCGCTCCCATATCACTCCGTTCCTGAACGCTGCTGACATGCTGAATATGCCTGCACGCAGGCGCATGCACCTCGCCACTCTGCTGTTCGGTGTGAGACGCTACAGGACCCCATTCTACCTCTACAATAAAATTGTTTGGTCGAAGAGTGAGCGCAGAAACGCAATGGCTCTTGTGCCTAAGCACCGGACAGCGGCATTCCGTGGCAGTTTTAAGTTCGCGGCGTCCAAGTGTTGGAATGATATTCCTCCCCCTATCCAAGGAGCGTCGAGTGGGTACACTTTCAAGCGCAAGTTGAAGGTTCACTTATTGACGCTCAAAAATCTTTACAATAAGCCAGCACTTGCACGCCGATCGGTATGCCAGCCTGTTCTTCCTTTTAAGCAATTATTTTCCCTTCTTTTATTTTTGTTTATTGTTATTTATTTATTTATTTATTTATTTTTGGTTAAGTATTCATAATTAAATCTATTTCTATCATGTATTTGTAGTTTATAAAGGTACATTTGTGTATCGTTCCGTGAGTCACAGACGGTTCTGACGGAAAATCAGCGCTGCAGGCGTCTAACGCCTCAGCATAATGCTGAGTCAGCGACCGTTTCACTTTTGCGAGGACACACTCCCTTGAGAAAAAATGTGTGAAATTGTGTGTATTTTCTTGTATTTGTGTGTCTTCTTGTGAAAGTGAATAAATGTCTTCTTTCTTTCTTCTTTCTTTAAAGGTTTAGGAACCCTATCCTGGGCGTGTCCGACACGCTCTTACCCGGTTATTCTGGAATTTCCTTGTACTGTTTTGTGGTTGTCAATAAAGAATATTTGTATTGTATTGTGTTGTAGAACGTCCACTAGTGACAGTTGACGTAGTGTTTAAATACCGCGAGACACGGTAATCATTTTTGACAATGTCAAAAGTGACAGTTGACGTAGTTTTTTTTAATTCTAGGCTAGTGCTAGGCACTAACCAAATCAGCCATTAAAATCTCACAAACGTCACCACGTTCATTTAAAAAAAAAATGGAACTAATGAAAGGAAATAAAAATAAAACAGCTGCAGTTCCTCAATAACTAAGATGACGACTATCGAAAAAAGCATTTTTTCACATCTTTAAAAAACTTTATTTACCTACCCAATTTACAAGCGGAAGTCTCTTTCTAACAAAACGTGATAGAATGTGATTTCTGCTTGTAAATTGTAACTTGTAGCTTTATAAAACACGGCCCAGATGACCAATTTGATCGTTTGCCTTCCTTTTATAAAAAATATTTTTTCTTGCAATTTCAGATAAACCGTCGCATGCGCAGATCCTGCCGAAAGGCCGTCAAGTCCCAGACATGCTACTGGGTCATCATCATTCTAGTCTTCCTCAACACATTGGTACTTGCCACTGAACACCACAAGTGAGTGAAAAAAATCTTACCCCCTTATCCTACTGATTAATTCTGCCGCTAAGCTTCTGCTTAGCTGTGCTTGCTGTTGTCTGTCTGTCAAGACCGTTTTTCTCTGGAACGCGTCGACGTAGCAGGCTGAAATTAATATAAAATATTTATACCTGCAGTCCCTTGAAGCTGTGAAAGAATCAAACTTCTAAGTCAACGCAATCCAAAGATACAGTCATTAAGAAGGTTGTTTCCATATAAAATAAATAAATAAATCGCCGTATTGTGAATACCTAAAGGGTAGGTACGTCCAGTCGTCCTAGTAACTTAAAATTTGGTATGATGGTAGCTCTTATAGCACAACCACTCGGAAAAAACTCAAAATCTTATATTTTTATGTCTATCTCTATATGTCATAGACCAATGTAAGATGACTCCACACTGTGTACATTTTGCTTAGGAACAGGGCTCCGCTAATACTGGACAACTTAAAACACTGGGGAAAAGCAGGGAAATCTTTATACGGAACCCTCATGCGCGAGTTCGACTCGCACTTGTCCGGTTTTTTTTTCAGACAACCCGATTGGCTGAACGAATTTCAGAACTACGCCAACTACATTTTCGTTGTCCTTTTCTCCATGGAGATGTTGGTCAAAATGTACGCGCTAGGATTTCAAGTGAGTGGTATTTATTTTTTACCTATGCAAACCAAAAACTCTGACAAAATATAGTAGCCCATCCTGTGGTCTCGAGCAGAGGGTCGTGGGTTCGAGCCCAGGCTAGCCCTCTCTGTTTTTGGAATTCTACGAAATTACATTTGTAATTTACACATGTGATCGCGGAACAGCGAGGTAATTCAAAAAGGGCTACTGCAAGTAAAAAAAATCCTAGGATCATCGACTTTAAACATTAAGACACGCCACGCACCTCTTTAGCGCTGACAAAATGCGGCCTTCACTCATTAGCTGTCATTAGACTGACATGTCCAACCTCAAGGGAATATACCACCTGGATAATTAAATGAGTATATTGTTTACTTACGTGTGGAATGTGATTCCTTGTGCTTTGTTTTTCTTTTGTGAGTTATTTGTACAGTTCAAAAATGTGCACGACGTCATTTTGAGCATTTGAAACTGATGTAATTGGACAAGTCGACGAGATGTCACCCGCGCGGCGGCCGTTGGCGACTAAGTCACCGAGTAACCTAATCACCTATATTGCTTGTCCGCGCGCTGTGAAGGGGTGGCGTATCCGTCACTATTGGGTACACCAATGTTACTATCGCAAAAATGAGATAGCTTTTTTTGTATACAGTATAGAACTAAAGTTAACGCGGGTTACCGAAGCAAAGTAAAGCTTGATCCAAGCTACTTAAATTTCAGGGTTATTTCGTCTCCCTCTTCAACCGTTTCGACTGCTTCGTCATGTTCTGTTCCATCATGGAGCTGGGTCTCACCATCACCGGCACCATCCCACAGCTGGGCATATCCGTGCTCCGTTGCGTGAGGCTGCTCAGGGTGTTCAAGGTCACCAAGTAAGTTGTTTTCAATACCACGTCGGTGGCATGCGGTTCGCCTAGTGGTAAACTATTACAGCAGTAATAGTTTACCACTAGGTTTGCCTAGGATTCTTACATTACCAGAGTTGCTGACCCTACGGAAACCTTTTTATACCTTTAAACGATTGCCATACTGTAACTCGCTGGGAAAACCGCGACGTTTTGTAATATCGTTATTTATTTGGATGCTTTGAGATTTAGGTCTCACGGGTAGTAGGACTGTAATTTCTTTCCAATAGCTCGACTGCCTTCTCTGTCTTAGGGCCTATTTCACCACCCTCAGATAAGTTCTATTTAGCAAATAAGTGTGATGACATCTCTGTTGGTTCTAATAAAATAAACAGAGACGGTATAACAGATATCTGTCAGATAGTAAAGTATTTATTGGAGGGTGGTGAAACAGGCCCTTATTAAAGTATAGATTTATTACATCTCTTACAATGTAGACGAGGTTTTTATCATCTAGATAGAAATAACGTTGGTAGCCTTAGAGACCAGTCAATAAACTCTGAGTTCAATAGGAAGTTCTCGTACAGTGCTAAAAACATAATTTTTGGCTAGGTATAGTTGTACTTATTGTAATATACGGGTAGTTTCATAAGTCATTTGTTATGCATCATTGGTTGAGGGTAGTTAGTTTATTCTTTTGTTCTGCAATACAAGCTAGAAGCAACGGACGTGTTTTACTGTTCCTCCTTAACCCTGACCCTGGACTGCAGCAGATACTCGTCACTTATAAGTTGCATGCACTTTACTTTTTTCATCACCGCTGTAGGTACATAGTCACTCACAACACCAAAGAGGTTGCAGATGTATTGCAGTGCTGTAAAAGTTAAAAGTAATTCAATTGAAGTAAATATTACCTATTATATTTTTAATAAACTCACCGAAACATGAATACACAGAAAAACCAGAAAAAATACCAACCCCGGGAATCGAACCCGGAGTGTCGAGTTTCCGGGTTCGATTCCCGGGGTTGGTATTTTTCTGGTTTTTCTGTGTATTCATGTTTCGGTGAGTTTATTAAAAATATAATTGATACCCACGGGAAGACCGTAAAAATAAAAAATGGAAAAAAATAAATAAAAAAATACAAAAAGATTTTCCAATTGAGATCATGAAAATAAAAATAGGTAATAACCTATTTTCAAATAATAGCAAAAAGGTCAGAAAATCATTAATATACCTATCCCAAGTTAAGGTTGCTCAAAGAGCAATAGAAAGAGCTATGAAATGAAACAGTAAATGAGGAGATACGTAGAAGAGCTAAAGTTACTGATATAACTCAGAAAATTGCATACCTTAAGTGAGCGGGGGCACATTGCTTGTAGAACTGATGGCCTCTGGCTGCGGGTAGCACAGAGCCGACCGTCGTGGAGATCCTTGGGGAAGTTCTATCTACGTCCAGCAGTGGACGTCTTCCTGCTGATATAATGATGATGAACTCCTTAAAATCTTCTTAAGGCTTACTACTTCTCACTAACTTAATAACTTGTTTCTGTCTTCGGTCCATCTCGATTCTTACTGTCTCTGTTATATCTAGTCCTTTGAAATCCTTTTCACCTGTGGCCTTTTTGACATTTTCACTCATGTTTTTTATAAGTAGTGTATGTATTGTATATGTAGGTATATGTTTATTTATGTAGTATATTTAGTATATTAATTTAATTTAAGTTGTTGTTAATTTTAAGTTTCTCCTTTCTGTTCATTTCTGCCACCTAATTTAGCTTCTTCATCTTGGTTTCTGTATTTTGGTTGTCTGTAAGAGATCGCTTTTAAGCGATAAGACCGCCTATTGTCTACCATACCTGTTTTCTGTAATCTCTTTGTACTATTTTGTGGTTTTCAATAAAGAATATTTGTATTGTATTGTATTGTTGTATTGTATTTCCAGGTACTGGAAGTCCCTCTCCAACCTCGTCGGTTCCCTCCTCAACTCGATCCAGTCCATCTTCTCTCTCCTTCTGCTCCTCTTCCTGTTTATCATGATCTTCGCTTTGCTGGGGATGCAAGTCTTCGGAGGGAGATTCGACTATGCCCCTGAAGATGAGAAGGAGAGGCACAACTTCGATTCTTTCTGGCAAGCTGTGCTGACCATGTTTCAAGTAAGTTAACTATTTTTTGATTTTATTAGCGGAATCTCTACATAGTTTCATTTTTGACCGAAGAAAACGTCTCGCTCGCGTTCGCGTTAATGTCTCAATATCATATCGAGAACAAACTATTCTCATTTTTGAAACTTTAACGCAAACGCGTTCGAGACGTATTTTTTAGTTGTTGATTACACTATGCGCTCAGAACGTTTGCTCAACCAATCTTCGATTCTTACCACACCGTGATACACCTGATCAACAGAATAAGTTTTATCGTTTTTTTCAGTTTCCGCTAGTAGAATGTTAAAAAAATATGAAATTCGGTATTGCACATTTTAGTCAAACCAGCAACTTTGTATGAAGTGTCAAAACCATCGTTAGTTTATAATTTTACGCTTATCTATGAAAAACTGATATTTGGTGTCATGATTTCCACAGCACAAATCAGCCGGTTTTGAATTTTGTTAAATTAAAAATCGTCCAAATCGCGAAAGATTCTGGTTTTCATTTAGTGGAAAATATTACTCTTACGCTTATAGTCAGTTAATGTACCTAATTATCCTGTCAATTTCCTTTTTTACTGTTTCCAGATCTTGACTGGCGAGGATTGGAACGTCGTCATGTACGAAGGCATTAAAGCCTACGGCGGAGCCCGAACACCAGGAATGCTGGCCTCTATCTACTTCATCGTCATCTTTGTCTGTGGTAACTGTATCCTTTTAGTTACAACTGGCAGTACCTGTAGTCACTAATTCTGATGTTAAACAGCAGTGCTTGCACTGTTGTGCTTTGATGTAGAGAGTAAAACAGCCGGAAACATTACAGGTACAAGAAGCATTTCATCTTAGCGCTCTAGGCACAAAAGACATTGCATCTTAGCGCTCTAGACACAAGAGGCATTTCATCTTAGCGCACTAGATACAAGAGGCATTTCATCTTAGCGCTCTAGATACAAGAGGCATTTCATCTTAGCGCTCTAGGCACAAGAGGCATTTCATCTTAGCGCACTAGATACAAGAGGCATTTCATCTTAGCGCTCTAGACACAAGAGGCATTTCATCTTAGCGCTCTAGACACAAGAGGTATTTCATTTTAGCGCACTAGATACAAGAGGCATTTCATCTTAGCGCTCTAGACACAAGAAGCATTTCATCTTAGCCCTTGCAACCCTGGCAACGCATCTGCAATCTTTCTGGTATGGCGATTGTCTTGGGTAACGATGCTCATTGATCAGTTGTTAGTTGGCCTTCAGTCTTCTCCAAAATATCAGATGTTTATTTCCTTAATAAGAAATATAGATATTCTACTAAATGTGTTCTTGGCTATCGCTGTCGATAATCTTGGAGATGCAGAGGATGACGAAGAAGAGGTTGAGAAAGATACACAGGTAAGTAAATAAATAGACAGGCAGATTCATACTAATGTTATGAAAGCGAGAGTATTACAAACTAGCTGTATACATGCATGGCGTGATGAGTTACCGACTGGCGCTCTTTAGTTATTTTCCACTCGAATGTATCTGGCCCCTATTTCACCAACTTTACGATTGTCAGTTTTCAATGACAATTCTGTGTCAATTACTGACTTGAAGAGCTTTTGTTTTAGCGCGCCTCATATTGTCAAAGAAATGTAGTTTGAATTGTCTTACATATTATAAAACTGACAATTGTAGAGATGGTGAAATAGGGGCCGTCCTCGAATAATCATAAATTGTCCCACAAGCTAGAATGTACAATTGTTTTGTATAAAAACACCTGTTTACCAATCTCACGATTTACTGTATGGGTAAGCACCTGACGTGGAATGTCAATTATTTGGGTTCGATCACCATAATAAGGCTTAATTTTTCTGTTGTTTTCTGTACACTGTTGTTTCTATGTGAATATTAAGAAATTAATGCTATCATCATCATCACCTTTTTTACGTCCCAGAATGAGAGGGCTTGTGCTATATTTCCCACGCGGGCCCAGTGCAGATTTTGAACTCCACACACACCATTGAATTGTTTACACACGCACAGGCACGCAAATTTTTACAAACGTGATTTCTCACATAAATTCCGAAAAACTCCGAGGTGCGAGCCGCGGCCCCAACTCACTACCCTCTGTCTCAAGCATAGGTAGGCCATCCATAGGTCAAACCACCAGACTGTCACGCCTTTTTCTGATGAAGCTAGGAATATCTAAAATCAAATGTGATTTAAGGATGCTGACAACCCTGAAGCTGGTAACCCACAGCTTGATGAGGATACTGAAAGAGGGGAGACTGATGATGAGTATGTTCAAGAGGAAAGCTATTCCAATGAAGAGTGAGTAATTAATCAAATCATTAGGTCCTTATTCTTTATTACTTCGTTACTTTACGTCTACACGTATAAAGCTGCAACATCTATGCGACAAACTCGCACTCAAACTTGTCTGATTTTGTAGTGAAATAGTAGCAGATAATATTGCAATTTTAATTAGCAAGCTAATACTAATCTCGAATTTATCGTTTTGAAAAAGCCGGCAATACCAGAGGTATAAGAGGGTGCCAAGGTAAGAAATATAGATTTAAATAACCTTATTATTTCTTTGACATAGGTACAGGTACAGGTAGGAATCTTGATCATTCAGATTTTTGGCACACATAAGGATTGATATCTGGAACTCACTCCGGGACCGACGTTTTGGGAGTATCTGTCGTGGTCAGGGAGTAGACTGTTCTATTACATTCAGAAGTGCGATTTTTAATCCTAACTAATATTATAAATGCGAAAGTAACTAACTCTGTCTCACTGTCTGTCTGTTTGTTACCTCTTCACGGGAATACCACTTCACTGCACCAATCTAGATGAAATTTGGTAAGAAGATAATTTGAATATTCAGGAATAGCATAGGCTACTTTTTATTGGGGAAAGTTATATAGTTCCTGCGGGAAAGCGATAACCGAAATCTAAGCGGACGAAGTCGCGGGCAACAGCTAGTATTAAATAATAATGAAGTCTCCCTAAGAATCTTAATGGTAGATTGTTGTCTCAAAGATTCGAATAACCAGGTGTTGGTTTGTGATATATGTTGTATGTTTAGGACGGATCGAGAATATGACGAAACAGAAGAAGAGGAAGAAGTAATTGATCAGGACGCAGAAGAGAGAGGAGACGCTGGTGAAGTTCTCGTTACTGTGGAGAAGATACAGAACGGTAAGCATGGCTGTTATATATAAAAAAAGATTAGAAACTAATTCCTGACTGGTAGAAATAAACCTTTGATGAATCCAATGATCCTATCTCATTTATTGTCAAAACCATTCAGGTTATCTAAGCTGTAACAGAGTATTTATACATTGATGAAGATGTAAAACGTAATTCTCTTTTTGGGCTGCGCCGCAGTCAGGCAGAAACTAGATAAAAATAGAATAATAGAGAGAGAGAACAGAGGTTGTGTGAAAGCTGATTTGTTATGATTAAAAAACATTAACAAACATATTTTCTGCGTTAAACGCCGCAACAAACGAGATTTTTTTTTAAAGTAACCCTCAAAAGTAATGATTAAGTGTGTATTTGTAGTTGGTATTACTGACTTACATTTAGAAATCTTAATTATTTCGAAGTTCTCGAAAATTAAAAAGTTGAAGAAGTTAAAGCAATATCAAATGGTACCTGCAGGTGATATAAAAAAGGAGCCATCACCTATGAAGAGGCAGCCAACTATGTCAGCGCGCCCGCGGCGCCTTTCCGAGGTCGAGATTAAGGACGACGAGAAACCTATTCCAGAAGGATCTAGTTTCTTCATATTTTCACAGAATAATCCGTAAGAATACCTCTGTTTAAATTTTTGGTTTCCGTACCTACCTCAAAAGGGACAAGCGGAACCCTTATAGTGTGCTTATATGGTCACTTTATCTACTGTCTGTCTGTCAATCTAAAGTCAATCAAAGTTATAGTCTTACTTATAGAACAAGTAAAGGAGAAAAACAGTTTTTTTATTGTTATAAACTTATCTGCGGAAGGTAAACTGCTGCACCAGGACTGCAGTTTTCCGACGGAAAATGTAGGTTTGTACGAAACCATACTTGTACGTTTTAAAAATAAAACTTTCACCAAGAAATTGTAGGAATAAACACCGTTAGATATTAAAATTGTCCCTGGCCGCGCATAGGCCGTTCCATACGAAATTGCACATTCTGCTTTATTTTTTATGTCAATAGTTTTCGAGTGATGTGCTACAACATCCAAAACAACTCGTGGTTCAAGAACTTCATCCTCCTGTGCATTCTGGCGTCGTCACTCATGCTCGCTATGGAAGACCCTGTTTCCAGAGAGAATGACCCTAAAAGTGATGTAAGTTATTTTGCACACTTATTATTGCGGGTGGTAGGACCTACTATCATCTTATTCTGCCGCTAAGCAGGTGCTTGCACTGTTGCGTTCCGTTGTGGAGAGTAAGGTGCCGACCATTAGTTATGTGATGCGTTAATTTTATTAGTCGAGCCAAATGCCATTCAACCTCACGTCCCGGGAGCGGAGGCGTCTCGGCAAATAAATGTCACGTTATTTTTTTATTCACAAGAAACAGTTTGTAAAAATTGCGAGAATTATGATTTAAGATACAACTCCTTACCGGCTAGGAGTTAGAGGATAATTCTTAATATATTTAAACAACATGAAATTGTGAAATAAGAAACTAGAAAATGAAGTGAAACCGATTTAAAAAAAAACATTAATTAATCCTCTAAAGTCATGAGTTTTATGGACTAGCAGAAATATGAAGTCGGTGCTTCATTCTGAGAATATTCCGCTGGCACCGCACCGAGTATTTGAAGAGGGCTCAACTCAACCTTATTATATCTTATTTCTAATAATTATGTTATCCAGTGACATGAAAAAATTGCCATACGATAAATAATAACCGCACCGACTTCATAATTCATGGTTGGCCATAAAACTAATGGCTTTAGAGGATTGTTTTATGTTTTTGTTGAAGGCAGTTTTAGTTTTGTTAAAAGATTTTGTGCAAAGATATCAGGCGTAGGGCATATGTACAATGCTACAGCGAAGAGGGTATAGGGCCCGTTACACCTGTAAATGTGTTGTTACTGTTAGACTTGAGAATTCACTTGTATGCGTTCTAGCGAATAGTTTCTTCGTCAAATTTTAGGTTCTCAAAAAGATCGACTACTTCTTCACTGCCATCTTTACTATGGAACTGGTGCTAAAGCTGATCACCTATGGCCTGATCTTCCACAAGGACGCGTTCTGCAGATCGGCGTTCAACCTCCTGGATTTGTTGGTGGTCGCTGTGTCACTGGCTTCTATGTATGGGTAAGTGTTTCTAACGGTTTACCCTTCAATTGCCGACACACGTTTCATAGCTGTTTCATTTCATCGAAAGCTATTTTCCGACGTATTTTCTTAACCATTTGATTTAAAAATTAACCTAACATAACCTGTACAACAAACCCGTGGAGCATCCGAGGCGCTTCGGCTGACAATGTATAACAAGCAAAATGTACACTACACTCAAAATGTAACAAGTGATAAAGTATAAAAATCGCAAAATGTACACAACGCATATTGTAAAACACGCGAAACATACAAAAAGCTACAGTACAGTAAAATGTACAAATCGGAAAATGTACACTAAGTGCGTACACAGAATGTACAAAACAGTGTACGTTTTCCGATTTGAACAATTTTCAAATGTATTTTTTGCTTTGTGTACTTTCCGCGTGTTTCACAATATTGCGTTGTGTACATTGTGCGTATTGTTGATTTTGCCATTGGTTAAATTTTGCGTGTAGTGTATACTTTGCGTTGTGTGCATTTTACTCCGAAAGGATCCGTGGTACTATGTTACATTAATCAAAATTAGTTATGAAGTTGTTTTACTTATGATTTAACTTATTAAGGTTGAAGTTTTTTCGAAGTTTGCTGTCTCCGCACTTCAGTAACAGATTCCGTTAACTTATTCATAAATGCTTGTCAAGCACTTCAGTTATTATTACCTACGACACCTTATGTCAAGTTTTAGCTACAATGATGACGATGTTGATGTTGAATTACAGTGCTCATTCGTGCAAGTCAAGAATCCGCTAGAATCGCTAGTGTCGGGTGAGGTCTATCTCTCAATTTCCACCAATCATAGGTTAGTAGGTCAGTACCAACTTACGACTTTTTAAGGACTCCTAGCGCCATCTAATCATCGAACGTTCTTCGCAGTTTCAGTTCTACATCGCGCTGACGAAGTTTCTCAAGTCGGCTGCATAAATACAAACTCCAACTCTCTTCCAAAGGACTTTGATCCCCAGGCATAACATCTGCCTGGAGAGAGATCTCTCTATTGCGGTCCTCCCACACCCTCACTAGCGATTCTGGCGGATTCTTGAATCGAACAGCCCTTTTTACTCTGGGTCTGTGAGATACACAACGTACTCGATGCCCACTCAGCCCACAGAGGGCCGGGTACGAATATTCGAAACCTGCGTCACGTTAAATCGAATAGTAAACGTTGTCGAGTTTGTACGACGTTTGGAACAGCGCCCGCCCGTGAGCGTATTTGCAACAAAAAAGTAGTATGAGGTTTCTCGATCTCGATACGATAACCGTAACGTTACGCAGGATTCGAAAAGTCGTGCTTGACCATCTGGTGTCATATTTGCTCATTCATTAGATACCTACGTTTTTTGTCTCACCTGCCGTGTGGTTCACTTTCAGTATTCCTTTTAAAACTTTTCTATTTACTCGTATTTTCAGACCTAGTGTCGGATTTATCAAGGTTTTGAGAGTGTTCAGAGTATTGAGGCCGCTGAGAGCTATTAACAGAGCCAAGGGCTTAAAGGTCGGTATTTTATCTTTTTTTAATTTATTTTTTTAACATTCTTTGCGTTTTGACGTGAATTTTAATAAGTAATTTTACACTTAAACGTGCTTTCTTTTGAACTTATTAAACCAAATTTTTATTCAAACTCACGTCAACGTAAAAATACAATTGATATTGTAAAGAACATGGAAAATTTGGGCTATTTTTCAAAAAAGGTATTTTTTTAAATTTCTAGCACGTAGTGCAATGTGTGATCGTTGCTATAAAAACGATTGGCAACATTTTGTTGGTGACAAACCTCCTTCAGTTCATGTTCGCAGTCATGGGGGTGCAAATGTTCAAGGTAGGGGTAACAATGGTACAAATTACATTCTCAAAAAAAAAAAAACTTAAAATTACATAAAAAAAAAAAACTTAAAATTCATTGTGTGCTAATTTTGTCAACAACGACACCTTTGGGTACTACAAACAGTGATTTGATTTATTTGTGTATTTTATTCACTGCCACTTTATTTCAAATTTAATAACTTAAACACAATCACCTGATTTCGTTTTGTGTGAGGCTTTGGTCGTGCCCTTTGAAAAAAAAAAAAAATGGAATACTAACAATTTTATTTCGCTTCGCGTGTGGGTCCAAAAAATTTGCTAACATAAAAAAGGAGCATGCCGTTATTTTTTTCTTTATTTCAATCAGCCCAAAGGTGTTGCGTTTAATTTATAATTGGACTTTTCACTGATTTTTTGGACTCAAAACGAGCTTATGTGTTTTTTTTTGCCCGAAACGCCCTACCTTGACATTTTCGCTTCTGCTCTAGGAGAAAGGTACATGGTTTAACGGAGTGTTATTTGTTTAATTTTTTTAAAGCTTTCAAGTCAGATCAGGACACTGGCAAGTTAAAATAAAAAAAAAGTGTTTCTTTTTTCAAAACCAAGGACTAACGAGAGCCGTGTATGTAATATATTTTTTATTCCACTTTCATTAATACGTTTTAATTTTTTTACACACAAACTGTACTACGACAACACATTGGGCACACTGATGACAATTATTGTTAAAACACTGTGACTTTGGTAAATTAAATGTTTAATGTGACATTAATATTTTTAATTTAATTGCTTTTATGTCCAACGTTGTACTTACACTGACACTTACTAATAAATATACTTATTGGAATGTTTTTTTTTTATGCATTGCCACGCCGCAGTATGTTGTGAAATGTGTGATTGCTTCTGTTAGATCCATTGGTAACATATTTCTTATTAATCACGTATTACAATTCATGTTTGCTGTTGTAGGAATACAATTATTTAAGGTACATTTAATTGTATTTGTTGTATTATAATTATTCTCATGTTGTCGAAAGTGTATGTGAAATTTAGTATGTTCTTTTTCGTTTGCTTATTTTTTATTTTTGCTAAATTTATGTTATTGAAGCGCATGCCATTATTAACTATAATTATAAAGAATTATTTTTGATAATGCAAACGAGATCATGTGATTTTTATATTCAAGCATGCACACGGTGAAATTATGCACCAAAATAAAATCGCACATTTTCTGACTTTGCCTTAAAGTATTTTAGTCGGCAACATGAGCTTCTAGTGTAATCGACGGCCAAAAAATACGTCTCGAACGCGTAACGCAAACGCGATCGGGAAGTATTTTTAGTCGTTGACTACACTAGACGCTCTTCTGTTAAAAAGTACTTGAATTTCGTATTTTGATCGGTTTCAGGGCAAATTTTATTATTGCACAGACCCGACGAAGATGATTAAAGAACAGTGCGAGTAAGTGACATTTTATGATTTGTTTTAATTCTAAAAAGTTTTTTTTTTACGTATCGATCAACGTGCCGGATTTGGCATTGCGATGTGTACAGCGAGGAAATGCAGCCAGCATCTTTGGAGCCAACCAATAATCAATGATTTTAGTGTAGAATAAAAAAAAAAATGCTTCACTGTTGTGCAGTCACATTTTTAATTCAGAGTTAGCTGTTCTTTTAAAGCATTGACATTAATGTACCCCGTGTCAGCCATAATCAGGGGTTGGACGGAGTATAGTCATTGCTCGCAATAATGTGGACATGGCTTCAAATTTAACCATTTAAGCAATCTATTAATTAATTTTTTGAAATTAGATTTGAAATCCTGGAGATAAGAATTCTCCCACACATGCTTTCAAAATAATACCCGTAATAAAGTATTAATAAAATTAGTACTTGTTGTCGTTGTCGTAGATATTTTTTTGATAATGAAACCTTCGCTGATTTACTTTTTCGTAAAAAAACATCAACGACATCCGCTGAGGATGCCCCGGAGAGAGGCGAAACACGTGTCCGGTACTGTTTTAGTGATGGTGGTAGTTTTGACTGTGGGCTTAGTAGCGTTTGCGTTAATTATTTTATTGTCTATTTGCGGGGGCAGGGCGGGAAAAATAATTGCATGAGTGCAGACGAGCTTTGCTCATCCAAGTAGTTGAATGGTCAAAGCAGACGAGGCTATTTCGCATGACTATACTGCGTTTGGCGGAGGAGCTAAGTAATCTAATCCATTACTTGTCCGCAAAGTTACGATTGAATCTATACAATATTGAAAAGAAAATACGGCTGATTTTATCACTATTTATGTTTTACGGTACCTAATTATTTTGAAAGCATGTATTGTGTAAATTATTATCTCCAAGAATTCAAATCAAATTTCAAGAAATTAATTTTCGAGTCATGTCCACATTATAGCTAGCAATGACGCTACTCCGTCCATTCCCTGTCCATAATAATCGGATACAATCTTCACAATGATTAATAAAAATCCACGATAAAAGACCCGGAAAATACACTTCTATTGACCTCATTCTACACTAGCGCTTCTAGTGGTCAATTTTAGTGAGGTAAGTAGCTCTCATTTTTTTAGAGGGGGGTTTAAATTTGCCGCTGCCAAGATCTTGAACGACTTACCACCACCATCACGAGAACCTATGCTGTTATTAAAATTCAAGCAGCTACACAGAACACACCTACTTGGCAAACAAAGGGAATTATAACCCCCCAGAACGGAACATTCTCGCTCACAAACACACATACACAACACAATGCATGCTAACATAATTATTTTCGATGTTAACTATCCTTGTTTTCAGTTTTTAATTGTTTGTAATAATACATATTTTTTTCTTTTCTCTTTTTTTTTGTTCGCTATTATTATTATTTTTTTGTTTTTTATTCTTACTGTATAATTTTAGGCACTAGTCTCTTTTTTTCTAATTTGTATTTTTAATTTAAACGTGGGGAGCGCTGCGACCGTCCGTCCTCACAGGGACCAGGCTGAAAACCAGCGCCAGGCAACCAAGTCCAGCACATGCTGCGACTGGGGACCCATTGTCCCAACTTTTTTGTTTTTATCTAACTAACATGTTTGTCTAGTTTTAAGTTGTGGCAATAAAGATTTTTATTATTATTATTAAAGATAATGAATGACCAAAGATAATGAATGACCAAAAAGTGATTTCGTAGAATTCGAATTTACATATTTTAATTTTATGACGTTTGGTTTTGTATGAAATAAGGTAGACCAGAGTTCATTCACCTCCCGATACGACCCAACGTCTATCTTTTGTCCCGTTAGAAAGCCCTTATTAACTTTATTTGATGTTTTTAGAGGCACGTACCTGACGTTTGAAAATAACGTCCCTGTCCAAAATGAACGGGTGTGGAAACTACACAAGTGGAATTTTGATGATGTGCTGAATGGCATGCTAACGCTCTTCACAGTATCCACCTTCGAGGGGTGGCCAGGGTAAGCCGCATCCGTAGACGTTAATAACTTTTGTTATCATGATACTCGGGACTTAATCGCGTAAAAAATATATATTTAAATTTGAATTTATTTGTGAAATGAACATTTTTAAAATAGTATTTGTCATTCCATTATGTTTGTCAAACATCAAAGTTCCTAAATGTATATTTGTCGAGTAATTATTTATAAAATGAGCATTTTTTGCAACAACATATAAATTTGTGAAATGAATAGTATATGAAACGTTAGTTGTGAAATGAACTTTTGTTAAGCAGTTTCGGTAAAACATTAGTGAATCCTAATTATGTGATACAGGGTGGGCAACTTGGCGGTTTACAATTTTTTTGCCGCCATTTTAATTTGACAGCAATGTGTATATAATCTTCCTGCAGAAATTCTTAAAAAATATCGCTAAATTTTAGGTTAGAAATCAGTTTTCCGCAGTCTCTTGTTTAAATTGTTATTTTTAGTGCTTAATTAATTTTATTATTGTTGAAATTCTCGCATGATAAAGAAACGAAATTGACTACCTTATATATTTGCATGCTGTATGTATACAGTTGAAAAAGATGGAACGTTTTCTAACATAATACTAAGACATGTAACTAACCCTTTTTCTGCAAATAAACATGATCTTATTTTATCTTATCTTATCTCTTTTGGCGGCTTCTGACTTTTTTCTGTGAGCGCTATTGAAAGGAGCGTGTCTTTGGTCGAGATCCACAATTAATAAGTACAGAATAGCCGACACACAGTTTTACTGAGATAACGCCGGAAATGTGCAAAAATGTAATGACAACCGCGATGAAAAAGGCTCACATTTGCCATGCTTATGTGAGCGTATTTGGGACTAAAATTTAGTGTGAGTTGTACTATGTATTCTGTGGTATGAAGTTTCTCGATTTCAATACGATAAAGTAACGTTACGCAGGATTCGAAAACTTTGTGCTCGACGTACAGGTCTATAAATAGATACGCTTATTTTCTAGCTTGCTGTCCGTCTCTATGGATTCCGACAATGAGAATGAGGGCCCAAGGGAGAACGCAAGACCACTAGTGGCCTTCTTTTATATCAGTTACATCATCGTCATCGCGTTTTTCATGGTAAGTACTGAAATTTGTAGATATTTGATCCGGAGGAGACCTGGGTGCGTCGTGCTGCAATGTGGTGAGGAAGTGGACAAATAAGCCTAGCCTTGGCTAGTCAAAACCCCTGACGCGTTGCGGCGAGAAATATAATCGCTTAGTGACGCAACAAGTTAGTTTATCTGTCAGTGTGTTAGTTTTTCTTGCGACTGATCATCTCGCATCCGCATCGCGGGGGCCAATAATGTACGACCCGGAATGTACGGCCAATAATGTACGACCTGATAATTGGAGTCCACTTTGGCTTCCGATTATCAGGTCGTATGATACCACGGTCGCGCATTATTAGGTCGTACAATATTAGGTCGTACATTAACTACACCCCGCATCGCATCCGATTTGCGTAGTAAAACAAGGCCGCCGCATCGATCTGTGCCCTTAGTGTAATCGCCGACCAGGCCAAGAAATACGTCTCGATCGCGTTCGCGTTTAACAATTCTCATACTATTTGACACTTTGATGCAAACGCGATCGAGTCCTATTTTGTGCTTTTTGATCACACTTAAGTGCATAGGACGTGCACCGCACCGCATCGCGCCCCTCACAGTACCCTGTGGCTGATCAGCGAGGTAGGCGGCTCAGGCCTAATACTACGAAGTGCAAAATTCGGATTTCGTATCGTGCCGTCCCGCTCACACTAATATTATTTATTACGAGAGTGAGCGGGACGATACGATACGAACTGCGATTTTCGAATTTCGTACCCCCTGTTTAGGTACGTCCGCCTTCCATGCCATACCAGCTGGCCGTATCAAGACCCCTAACCGTTAGGGTCTTGATACGGCCAGCTGGTATGGCATGGACCCTAATCCTAACCCTGGCCTAACCTATTACATCTCCTGGTCAATGAAATCGTGCCAGTAAAGTGTTCTGGTTTTACTGTTCTATTAATTGTTTTTAACACTTGTTCCTAAAATACTGTAATTATGTTTTTTTATGATATAGTGAGTTTTAATTGTATAAATGATTTTCAAATTCAAATTCAAAGTTATTTTTTATTTTTTTATGAATATTGTCAGTGAAAGACATTATAATTTATCTTTAGTGTATAATTTCATGGTGTTCCTTTATTTTAAAATGTTATGTTACAAGAGGAATTACTTTCTGTCATTTACTCTTTCGATTGCCTTCATAAATAAAAACACGTAATGTTTTTTTTTCACATTTAATGTTGGTTCGATTCCCAGATGAGGCAAGCACTTTTTTTTTAAACTGTGAATGTACTTAGTATTATTTAATTTATAAAACAAATGTATGTCTTCATAAGGCAAAATATTCTATCTACAATACCTATCGACGGTACTCTGACTCAACCTCGTATATAAACTTTGACAATGATATTATAAGTAAAGATAATTATGTCATATGCTCACAAGACAATCGAAAAACATGCTCCGAATATTTTGACATTTGCGCGCAAGTTTTGACCTTACTTGAGAGAGATTGTGGCCAAAGAGCCTACAATTTGCAGTCTTTTCTGTGCTTCATTTTCGGCGTGCTGATGACATATCTACCTCTCTTTAGATGCAATATCATAGAACTTTGACGAAATTGAAATAACCACCTTAGGTTCGCGGTCTAGAGTGGTTATTCCAATTTCGTCAAAGTTTATCATAAAGCAGACACACGGGTCGCCTTTGGCTTATCTATGCACTCCAATTTTTCTGCAACTTTTTGCAAATTTGTTACGTTCCTACAAACGCACACTAACACAAAACTGTCACACAAATGCCAAAAACACGCCCAATCAACAAACCCTGATAATTTTGATCAGGACTTAATGTTAGAGATTTGGCTGAGGGGAAATCGCGCGTTAACATCTTCATTCCTTTCCTGCTCTAAGAAGTTTATATACGAGGTTGAGTCAGAGTACCGACGATATTTAAGGTACTTCCCCTCCATGTGGCAAATCCCTGTATATTAAATAAAAATAATCGATTTATTGATTATTTTTGTTTTTATTTTTATGAAACATTCATAGAATGAAATTCAACATACAATGACAATGCAAAGAAAAATTCGTTAAGCAGCTGGACTTGAACCAGCAACCTCGGTAATCCGTACCACGCTCCACCAATTAAGCTATACTTAACGTTGGTGTACCTAACGAATTTTTCAATGCCTTGTGTCATATTTTATTTGGATAGATGGCGCTGAGGAGAGATCTTCCAAATAAAATATGACACAAGGCATTGAAAAATTCGTTAGGTACACCAACGTTAAGTATAGCTTAATTGGTGGAGCGTGGTACGGATTACCGAGGTTGCTGGTTCAAGTCCAGCTGCTTAACGAATTTTTCTTTGCATTGTCATTGTATACCCTGTATATTATGTGAATACAGTAAGAACTTCTGTTTCAGGTCAACATCTTCGTAGGTTTCGTTATAGTCACGTTCCAAAAAGAGGGTGAGCAAGAGTTTAAGGACTGTAAACTGGAAAAGAACCAGAGGAACTGTCTAGAATTTGCTCTCAAAGCGAAACCAATTAGAAGGTAAGTGATTCATCTCAACAACCATCTTTTTTATCTAATAATAATAATATCATGGGACAAATTGACACCAATTGACCTAGTCCCAAACTAGGCAAAGCCTGTACTATGGGTACTAGACAACGGATAAACATACTTATATAGATAAATACATACTTATATACATATTAAACATCCAAGACCCGAGAACAAACATTCGTATTCATCATGCAAACATCTGCCCCAACCGGGATTCGAACCCGGGACCTCAAGCTTCATAGTCAAGGTCGCTAGCCACTAGGCCATCCGGTCGTCATCTGTTTTCTTTTTTATACGACGAGGACAGCAAACGAGCAAGTGGGTCACCTGATGGTAAGTGATCACCACTGCTCATAGACACCCACAACCCGGGAGGGTTTACAGATGCGTCGCCAACCTAGGGTGCTAAGATGAAGCCTCTTGCGCCCGTAATTACTCCGGCTGTCTTATTCTCCGCACCAGAACACAACGTTGCAAGCATTGCTGCTTAGCGGCTGGATTAGCGAGTAAGATGGTGGTCCTCGCACAAGGTCCTACCACCGGCGAATGTGAAAAATCTTGATGTTTTAAAAATGTTTTTTGTGATAAGTATGTTGTACAGTCACCAGCAATAATATATGATGATGGACAGCGCTGCAAAAATATCTGATCACGTTAGAAAGCAAAGTATAATGACGACACTCGACGGCATTAAGATCTAATGGGTTGCGGCCGGTATAAATATCGTTCTTGGTTACTGAGTCACTTAAACAATATCTGATACTCCACAAAATCAAAATTATGTGACTCATCACCAGCATAAATATGTATTCACTTTGGAAGCAAAAACATCAGATCACACGGACGGCATAAATATCTGACATGTTATAAAATCGAAAATATATCATCAATCAGCAAATATGAACTTAATTCGCTTGCCTTACGAATCTAATTTGAGCGCAGCTATCTAACGCTTCTTGAAAACAGTGCATACTTGTCACTACATATGTCTATCTCACGTTTCTCAGCTTTTAAAATAAGAACAATACTTTTGTGCTTGAAGTTTTATATTAGCGGTTAAACTCCTCGGTAAAATATACGGTTTTTTTTTATCAGGGTATGTCATATTAGAAACGAAAAACTGAATTTGTTGGATTTAGATAAAACAAAACATGAGACAGACATATGCAGTGACAAGTACGTACTGTTTTCAAGAAGCGCCAGATCGCTGCATTCAAATTAGATTCGTAAAACTACTGAATTAAGTTCATGTTTGCTGATTGATCACGTATTTTTGATTTCGTCAAGTATCAGATATTTTTAAGCGACTCGGTGTCCGATACTTATGCCGTTACCCAAGACCGATATTTATGCCGGCCGCGACCCATCAGATCTTATTGCCGTCGAGTGTCGTCATATATTTTTGCCTGCTACCATGATCAGATATTATTGCAGCACTGCCCATAATCATATATTATTGCTCGTGACTGCACAGTCGAACCATTTCATACTTGACCCATCGTACAATACAATACAATACAATTTTTAAAATATGGCTCCATCGATACAATCGATGATTTCGCCAATGTCGAGTATAAAGACGCTATCAGTGTGTAAGACGTTGTTCGGTAGGTAATGTTAACGTTGTGGTTAGTTAGGTTAGACTTCACAGCCTAACCTAAAAACCCAACCCCCTCCCCCCCTTCGTCGGATATTAGCCAACGGTTAACTATTTTATAAATAAAATAGTTAACCGTTGTTGCCCAGGGTGCACCGGCCCAAACGCTACTCTTCCCCTTAAGACTCTTAAGAGGGAACCGTAACGCTCGAGCACACGAGGAGGTTATCCGACACGCACCCCGACCCATCGTAGAACGTTCTCACAGTAAGTGTCATAAGTTACTCATCAGACAGTGCGATGTCACCTGACATTTTCTACAAAAAGGTTCCACCGTGGTTCAATGTACATTGAAAAGTGTTTCAAAAGTCGTAGGCATTTCATTTGCTTATTTTTTTTTTTCAGGTACATTCCAAAGCACCGCATCCAGTACAAGACATGGTGGTTCGTGACGTCAGAGCGGTTCGAATACGTCATCTTTTTCTTCATCGTGATGAACACCATCACCCTGATGATGAAATTCCACGATGCTTCAACGGAATATAAAAGGGTAAATGCCATAATGAATAATAGTAATAATAATGGGTTATAGGCAATAAAGAAAAGTATGTACGTCGAGATCAGTTTCAAACTAACTGGCAACATTTCAGATTTTTAGGGTTGCGAAGCCAAAATGGCAAAAAGGAACCCTTGTAGTTTCGTCATGTCCGTCTGTCTGTCTGTCTGTCTGTCTGTCTGACGTCTGTTTGACGTCTGTCTGACGTCCGTCTTTCTGTCTGTCTGCCTGTCTGTCTGTCTGTCTGTCCGCGGCATAGCTCAGAGACTATTGGTACTACAAAGCTGTAACTTTGCATAGATATACATATTAATTAGGCCGAAAAAGTGCTGGGATAAAATCTTTAAAAAAAATGTTTTGGGGTACTTCCCCTACACGTAAAGTAGGGATGATTTTTTTGGGTCCATGTTGGCTCACCGAAAATTCATTACCCGATTTTATCTCTTACTACCGATTTGTATTCAGAATTCCTAAAATTTTACTTCATAATTTTTTTCTTCATAAATTTGTAGTCCTACTGACGCAGTTCATAACAGTCGATGTGCAGAAAATTTTAATTCATAATGTCGCTACTGAGAGATATTTGTATTCATACCGTTGTTTTTAATAACATTTTTAATCATACTCATATTTTTTCATAATATTCTTACGGGTCTATACTGGCTCACCGAAAATTGATTACCTATCCGATTTTTTCTCTTACTACCGATTTGTATTCAGAATGATCACTCTTCCGAAAGTTTTCATTTTTCGTGTTCGTTTTGGTCGCAGTTATAACCTAACCTATATTTCTGGTAGCAATTAGTTTTGTGCACGGGCAAGGGATTCAAGGGCGAGTCGACGAAGCCCCGCTATCGCGGGGCTTCTATTTCCGCTCTGAGGGGTCTCAACGTAACTAACGAACCTACCCAAGTGGTTGTACGAGTCAGTGTAGGTAGTTTCTTTTAGTGTGGGGGGCTTCGCCCCCGAGCCCCCTTGTGGGGGGCTCCGCCCCCCCCCGTCCCCCCTTACCTCTTCTGCCTAAGTAAGTTTTGTGGGGCCCTAACCTAACCTGTAGAGTTCAGAGTGACCATTTAAAAATTTCAGAAAAATACGTAGTTTCGGCGGGAAAAAAAACCGGAACAACGATGATTATGAATAGCATTACATTCTGACCTAAAAAGTTATGAGCGAAAACAATTCTACATAAAAATATATATGACCATGAAAAATAGTATTAGAAACGATTATGGTGAGAAAATATATGAAAACAAATAGTAGTATAATAGATTTTAATAGATTTTATTTTTTAACATTATGAAGTTGAATGATTCGGAATTGAGAGCGTTCGGAACAGATTAGTTATGATCAGTGATCATTATGATGAAAAATTGTATGACGAACATTTTCGGACTTCCAATAATCGGTATTGGAAAATTCGGTGAGCTTTGGCGCACCCGATTTTTTTATTTCTCGCCTAACCCATAGTGTGGGATATCGTTGGATAGGTCTTTAAAAAATATTGGGGGTGCTCCAATATCATTTTTCGATAGAGTTATTCGTTTGCGAAATATTTAGCTTTGAAGTACTAATTTTTGTTGGAGTCAAGTGTCAATAATATAGGAGAAAAACTTAAATTAAGAACCAGGGGGGCTAGCACTCGCGCTATTTTGCCGCTTCTCGCTTCCATCACTCTGAAAGGGACGCACTGCGCGACAAGCGACAAAATGGCGCGCCGTGCTACATGTGCTGTTGTACGTGTGAGTAATGCATGCGAATAGACATTCCGTTTTTGAAATTTGTAATATAACGTACGGTTTGCAAACTAAAGTTCGTTTATTTAACTAAAAAGCCATAAAAATACAACAGCCTACCTATGAAAACTGTAAAAAAAAGCTAACTTATTCTAAACCTAAAAATCTATATAATATACAAATATCGCCCAGATCGTTGTCACTGGGCAGGGTGCCCATAAGGCTAGCTGCGTTTCCTCTTTGTATGGCGATGCTGATACGATGCCCGAGGAAACAGCCAGCCCTATGGTCACCTGTGGATCGCGCAAAAAGTCGGTTAAAAAGCTTCCGGTCCCCACGGCCCAAAGGTTCCCACAGCAAACGCAGCAAATACGCAGCTGTCAGCGAAGTTTGCGTATTTGCGACGCTTTGATGTTTCGGCCGTTTCAGCTCATTATAACGGACGGACAGCAATAAACAAACTCGAAAGATTAACATATTATTCCGTCCACTATTACATGGATACGTGAATATCTGAAATGAATATTTTCATTTTAAAAGGACGTAACTCCAGGTCTACATTAGGATGGATCCATTACCTTTAATTTCCTGTTACAGATCCTGGATTTCTTGAACATGATTCTAACGACAGTGTTTATGCTCGAATTTGTGTTTAAATTGGCAGCGTTTAAGTTCAAGGTAAGATAAATTTAGCGCTTGAAAACGTCCGAACCAAAATACCACTAAGTAGGTAATTTGCAAAAAAGACCACTCTTATATAGTTTGGTCCAACCAAGGACCATAAAACCAAGAGGACTGCAAGTGTCTATACGATGCCGCGTTCCTTTGAAATAATAAGCCTGCTGTAGCTAGTTTTACTACGGAGGGGTCTCTGTACCATTCATTTGGTATGACATTTAATTTTAGACCTCTGGCTAACACAATAGCGCCATCTAAATTGTTTTTTTTTCAGTTCATAGATGCCTATTGTGTTAGCCAGAGGTCTAAGTGTTATACAAAATTAATGGTACAGAGACCTCTCTATAGTGAAACTAGCTACAGCAGGCTCATTATTTTACAGGAACGCAACATTGTATAGCCATTGGCAGTCCTCTTGGTTTTATCGTCCTTGGTCCAACGACAGCGCTATGACGTATGGCTGTCATCGAAAAATGCCGTGATGTACTGGGACACTTTTTTCATGAATTTTGAACTAGACCCAAAGTCCATGGTGTTATACGACGAGGAAGGCAAACGAGCAAGTGGGTCACCTGATGGTAAGTGATCACCACTGCCCATAGACACCCGCTATCCCGTAGGGTTGCAGATGCGTTGCCAACCTAGAGAGCTAAGATGAAATGCCTCTTGTGCCCGTAATTACACTGGCTATGTAATATTATTTGGAAAAAAAAGTAAGTATTCTTTCTTTTGCAGAACTACTTCGGTGATGCGTGGAGCGCGACTGACTTTATTTTAGTAGTTGGAAGTATAATTGACATTGTTGTGACCCAGGTCAAAGAAGTTGGAGTAGGTACCTAATTGGTTGTTAGTGACTAACGCCATCTATGTGAATACGCCTCGCAACGAGAATACGACACATTGCATCGAAACTAAATCAGTTTACTTGGATCAAGAGATGGCGCCCTAAAGCAATCAATTAATTGCGTTGCGAGGCATATTCACATAGATGGCGTTAGCATTTGCTTAGTAATAATAATAAAGATAAACGAGCTGATATTTGAATACATGGAAAAATTCAACATCCTGGCCATTGCTGACTTTGGCGTAAGGGCACATGACACAGAATGTCAGGGGTTTTCTGTTTTTAGGATTCCGCACCTCAAAAAGAAAAACGGAATCCTTATAGGATCACTTTGTTGTCCGTCTGTCTGTCAAGATCCTTATTCTCTGGAACGCGTGGAGGTAGCATGTTGAAATTCATATCAAATACTCAAGCCTGCAGTCCCTTGAAGGTGTGAAAAAATCAAACTTCTAAGTCAACGCGATCAAAGGATACAGTCATTAAAAAGATTCTTGTCATAAAAATTGGCGTACTGTGAAAACCTAAAGGGTATATACTTCCAGTTGCCATAGAAACTTGAAATTTGGTATGAAGGTAGCTCTTATAGCACAACCACTCAGAAAAATCTCCACTGGACAACTTAAAACACTGGGGTAAAGCAAGAAAATATTTGTACGGAACCCTCAGTGCGCGAGCCCGACTCGCACTTGGCCGGTTTTTTTGTGTATTCATATTTCCGTGAGTATTACAAATTCATGACAAAAATACAATAGTACTTTTTGGTATAAGAGCGGAAAGTATGTCGGACACTTCCGCACGTGTACCAAACGACGTTTTTTAATACATTTGCGAAAAAATGACAATGAGGGGGCGGGCCGCCCCACCGCCTCCCGCCGGCGCCCTGGGGGAGGAAGGCGGAGGGGCGCCGGCGACGCCTTGGAAAAGTAAAAAGCATTAGTACGAAAAGTACAACTTTCCGCATGAAACGTAGCTACAAAATGCACCACTTTTTGAGCAACTGTATTAAAAAAGATATATTTTTTTCCGTTTTGCTTGTTATGTGGTGTTCAATAGAGTTATTGTATAGTATTGTAAGATACTCCAGTAAATATGAATGGTTTCCAGCTTGAAGGAGGCGATATTGACTCCGAGTCCACGGACGATGGCGGATCCCTCCTCAAATATATAACCTTCTTCCGATTGTTCCGAGCCATGCGCCTGATCAAGCTGCTGTCACGCGGGGAGCGCATACGCACCCTCCTGTGGACCTTCATAAAGTCGTTCCAGGCTCTGCCGTATGTGGCGCTGCTGATTGTTTTGCTGTTTTTCATCTATGCTGTGGTCGGGATGCAGGTAAACAATAGTACATTTTGATATAAGTGCGGAAAGTACGTCATTATGCACGAGTCCCGAGGTATCCTGGCCCGAGCCGAAAGGCGAGGGTCGCGACTCGGGACGAGTGAAAATGACGCTTCCGCACGTGTACCAAACGACGTTTTTTAATAAGTACATTTGCGAAAAAAATACAAAGAGGGGGCGGGCAACCAGGTCGAGGAAGGCGGAGGAGCGCCGCCGGCGCCTTGGAAAAGTAAAAAGCACTAGTACGAAAAATACAACTTTCCGCATGAAACGTAGCTACAAAATGTACCTACCGCTTTTTGAGCAACTGGAATAAAAATAAGTAAAAAATAAAATAAATATCATGGGACAAATTGACACCAATTGACCTTAGTCCCAAACTAGGCAAAGCCTGTACTATGGGTACTAGACAGCGGATAAACATACTTATATAGATAAATACATACTTATATACATATTAAACATCCAAGACCCGAGAACAAACATTCGTATTTATCATACAAACATCTGCCCCGACCGGGATTCGAACCTGGGACCTCAAACTTCATAGTCAGAGTCGCTAACCACTAGGCCATCCGGTCGTCAACAACTCTGGACAGAGGCCCGAGTACGAATATTCGAAACCTGCGTCGCGTAAAATCGAATTGTAAACGCATAAGAGTAAACGTTGTCGAGTTTGTATGACGTTTGAAACAGCGCTCGCCCGTGAGCTTATTTGGAACTAAAATATAGTATGAGGTTTCTCGATCTCGATACGATGACTGTAACGTTACACAGGATTCGAAAGCTCGTGCTTGACCCTTTAGAGCGACAAAAATTTGAACTAACGCCACCATTTTGTAAAGAGAAAGAAAGAGATTCGGGCCATTTTATAGAAAGTTGTACCCCCACTTCTTTTTTTAATTTTGATTTTTATGTTATGTCTACTCAGAATCATGAGCACTATCGATTTTAGTGGGTGAAAAAAAAACCCCATATTTTTTAAAATTTTTCAATTTCAAAATTCCAGAAAAAAAGTGTGTAAGTATAACTTTCTTTAAAATGGCCCATTCACACAAATGCGACACACACTAGAAGACATTTCGTTTTCCCGTTCTTTTAACTTTTATTTGTATGTTTACTCTTTTTCCTTTTTTCGCCCGATTAGCAGAAATCCCTTTAAAGGATAAGTTCACCTATTTTACATTTGTTTTTGTTCTGTTATATCTCTTACTTCATGTATTATGTGCGAAGATAGTTGTGCGCCGCTGACTACCGTGAATTATCAATTAGTGTTTCATTATTTTACAACATTGAAAAAAAAAGAATCAGTAATAAGAAACGAACTTCCGCAAAATAAACAAATCATGAAATAGTATTCAACAATTTATTAGTCGGTCATTTAAAAATACCTGATTTATTCGTTCGATGACATGAATAGTCGATGAATTGTAAATTTACCTCTATATAGAAAACATTGACTTTGAACTGAAATTCGATGAAGCGTTCGTGGGCGATTCAAGGGTAAACCCTGTTTTTCTGTAGTCTCCTTGTTTTGTGGTTTTCAATAAAGAATATTTGTATTGTATTGTATTATAAACCGGTTATTTTTCGCTTCCAGCTGTTCGGTAAAATCGACAACGACGATAAAGATATCACAGATAATAACAATTTCCGAAATTTTGGCAGCGCTTTGATGGCCCTCTTCAGATCTGCCACAGGTAAGTGTACATAAATAAAAAAAAAAATCTTATTATCATCATCATCGTCATCAGCCCACAGCAGTCCACTGCTGGACATAGGCCATGGCACGCCACAACTCGAAATTCGGCCCCTCGCATCCATCCGCCGCCAGTGACCCTCTTAAAAGGTCACACCACCAAAACCTGAACACCTGTGCCCTAAGCACGACTTGTCGATTCCTGCGTCACGTAAACTCGAATAGTAAACTATAACGAGTTTGTATGACGTTTGGAACAGCGCCCGCCCGTGAGCGTATTTGAAACTAAAATTTTGTATGAGATTTCTCGATCTCGATACGATAACCGTAACGTAACACAGGATTCGACAAGTCGTGCTTAGGGCACTGAAACGCCTACATCCCTGAATACCTACCGATTTTGACAAAACAATGAAAATAGCTTATTAATGATAAACGTGCCGATCTCACGTTTCGTAATTATCGTGGGCCTATTTAAATTGTAGCTCCATCTCTTGCCACTAATGCGTAACTGTAGAAGTTCCGTAGTGGGTGAGCCGCTTGATTAAGCTACTCATAGATGGCGCTGAGGAGAGATCTTCCAAATAAAAATATGACACAAGGCATTGAAAAATTCGTTAGGTATACCAACGTTAAGTATAGCTTAATTGGTGGAGCGTGGTACGGATTACCGAGGTTGCTGGTTCAAGTCCAGCTGCTTAACGAATTTTTCTTTCAATTGTCATTGTATGTTCTATTTAAATTGTATTGGATTTTGAAGATGTTTCAAATTTAAAAACTCTTAACTTTGGTTATCGAATTCGATGTCGTAATGACGTTACTAATATTTTCATAGTAAAACTGGTTGTCGTAATAGTCAGGTACTGTGTCCTAAGCACGACTTGTCGAACCCTGCGTCACGTAAAATCGAATAGTAAACTATAACGAGTTTGTATGACGTTTGGAACAGCGCCCGCCCGTGAGCGTATTTGGAACTAAAATTTAGTATGAGATTTCTCGATCTCGATACGATAACCGTAACGTAACGCAGGATTCGACAAGTCGTGCTTAGGGCACTGGTCATTTTCTACGGTTTCTGAACGCACTATAGAGGACTTATGACATGTGTAGTAGTGGTGGGAGAGCCTACTGTAGCTATTTGCTGCCGTACGAATGGGCCGGCTCGTCCGGGGAAGTACCACCCTCTCGCAGGCAATCGGCGTGAAGTACCAGCAGCCCTGTTGCGTTTCGTTCGGTCAGTGAGAGTGCCGAAGACCCTCTCCCCCTCCCCCCTTTACTGTATCCCTTTTCCTCCTTAAAGGCCGACAACGGACTAGTGATTGGAGTTGCTGGTTCTCATGGGTGGCGGTGATCGCTTATCATCAGATCACTCGCTTGTTTATTTGCCTCCCTTCAAGGACCATAAAACCACAGTCTATACAGTCGTCCGACGAAGGCCTCTAGACAGGTCAAACGTGCGGGGGGCTGCGGGGTGCGGGGCGGGCAGGGCGAGCCCCCTTGCATACGCCGCCACTGCCCGATTAGTTAGGAACTTTCGCCCTCCTTGGTGCTTTGGCCATGCGGTTGCGGTGTCGGCATTTACGCAAGCATCAAAGGCGTCGGACCACTGGTAGGTATAAGCTCTTTACACTGTGATAAAACCAAGAGGACTGCCAGTGTCTGTACGATGTCGCGTTCCTTTGAAATAATATGCCTGCTGTAGCTAGTTTTACTACGGAGGGGTCTCTGTACCATTCATTTGGTACGACATTTAGACCTCTCTCTAACACAATAGCGCCATCTAAATTCGTTTTTTCTTTCAGTTCATAGATGTCGCTATTGTGTTAGACAGAGGTCTAAGTCCAATCGTGGTGTAGGGGAAAAGCACACGACCCGGAGTGTCGAGGATCCGGGTTCGATTCCCGGGGTTGGCATTTTTCTGGTTTTTTTTCTGTGTATTCATGTTTCAGTGAGTTTATAAAAAATATAATTTAGAGGTCTAAGTGTCATACAAAATTTATTTTACAGGAACGCGACATTGTATAGCCATTGGCAGTCCTCTTGGTTTTATCGCCCTTGCCTCCCTTTCAATAAAAAAAATGTGTGCAGACAAAAATAAGGTTTTGGTTCTCTCGTGACCACTGCCCTTATTTCAGGGGAGGCCTGGCAGGAGATTATGATGGCTCTATCCCGGAACAACGTGGAGCGCCCTGGGAACCCCGCTAAGTGTTATGCCCCGGACAAACCGAACGACGCAGACCCTGAGGGCTGTGGGAGCTGGCTCGCCTTCCCTTACTTCATATCGTTCTCTCTTCTCTGCACGTTTCTGGTACGTAAAGGTATATGCAGGGTCGGCAACGCGCGAGTGGGCAAACTCAGTAGATACAGAAGCCGCATTTAAAGCTCAAAAAAGGTGCATCAGATCATTATGTGGACTTAAGGCAACTAGATTCATGTAAACCATACTTTAAAGAATTTGGCATACTAACTCTTCCCTGTTTATTAGTGTTTATATATTTTTGAAATTGTAATCTTTGTAAAAAGTAATCTGCAATTTTATTGTTTCATAGTTTTCGGAGTATACGTCTTAGAAATCAAATACGCTCCATGCCATCCAATACAGCGTTTTTTAGGAAAAGTGTACTTGGGATGGCTCCAAAAATTTATAATAAGGTTCCGAACCAAGTAAGAAATATAGAGGACGTAACGAATTTCAAAACCAAACTGTTTAAATTTTTAGTGGACAAAGCATATTATACTGTCAATGAATTTCTGTCAGAATGCAATTAATGGTAACTGCACACGCCCGTCGTGACAGTCCATTATTGGCTAAAATGTTGTGTGCCCTGTGGCCCAACATGGTGATGCAACAATAACATTTATGATCTGTGTCCATGCACAGTCAGCGTCATATATATGGTGACATCCAAAGTGCTCAAATACTTTGGCACACCATACAAATCGTATGGTGTGCCGAACTATTTGATCACTTTGGATGTCACCATATATATGACGCTGACTGTACAATTTTACCAGTGTTGAACAAATAAACCATATTTTTATTTGTATTATTATTGTCCTAGGCGGTGGTAATTGCTTGACATCAGGCGATCCGCATGCCACCGACGTGGTATAAAAAAGAAGTAGTAGCCCTTTTTAGGAACTCTATTACTAAGACTTTGGTGTCCGTCTGTCACCAGGCTGTATCTCATGAACCGTGATAGTTAGACAGTTGAAATTTTCACAGATGATGTAATTCTGTTGCCGCTATAACAACGAATACTAAGAATAGAATAAAATAAATATTTAAGTAGGGCTCCCATACAAGACATAATTTTTTAGACAGTGACATCTGTGGACGAGTAGTGTAACTAGGCAGCTATCTCATTGAGCTTGCGTCTTAGACAAAATAAAATAACTCTAGTACCACCTAGATGGCGCTAGATGGCGCTGTCAATCACTTTGCTTTGTTTTTTTATAGATAATGGTACAGAACCCTTTGTGCGCGTGTCTGACTCGCACTTGGCCGGTTTTTTTAACACCCGATGCATGAGAAGTGTTTTAAGTTTGACCGCTTTGTGTGTCTGTGTGTGTCTGTGGCACCGTAGCTCTTAAATGGGAGAAACAATTTAGATGCGGTTTTCTTTAATCGAAAGCTAGTTTAATAGAGATGGTTCTTAGATAAGTTTCACAAATATCGGTTTAGGTGTTTTTGAGATATTGAACTTTGAAATAAAAATGTCGGAGGTTTTTCAGCTTTTCTAAGTTGGTTGGTTTAGGTTGTTATAAAACCGCCTTCAAAAAAAAAACCTTAGAAAAAAAACGGTGCTGTGCGAGCGGAATATTCTTTGAATGTAGCTCCGACTTCATATTTCTGCTCCTTAGTGCTAGGCCATAAAACTTTAGGCTTTAGTTTCTGTTATCCGAAATAAACGCATTTTATTTCATTTATTTATCATTATTTTAGAGGACTATTTTACGTTTTTTTTCTAAGGTTTATTTTTTGAAGGCGGTTTTATAACAACCTAAACCAACCAACTTAGAAAAGCTGAAAAACCTCCGACATTTTTATTTCAAAGTTTAATATCTCAAAAACACCTCCTCCTTTTTTGAAGTCGGTTAAAAATTAATATGCTACGTATTCCATCTTTAATATTTTCCGAAATACTTTTGGCTTCATTCCGTTAATCTATCTGTTTGCCTGTAAATGATATAGGCCTTTTAAATTGTAACGTTTTCCATGTTACATTTTTCACAAATTTCAATCTGATGCGTAAATATACAGAAAAACCAGAAAAAATAATTCTCGAATTGTTTGTTTTTTCAGATTATAAATTTATTCGTAGCCGTTATTATGGATAACTTCGACTACTTAACTAGGGACTGGTCAATCCTTGGACCCCATCATCTGGATGAGTTTGTCAGGTAGGTAATCCTTCTTTTATTTTTTGAGGTTCTCTATTTCTTCTCTCATCTTTACTGAAGAAAATTTAGTACGAAATGTAAAGAAACACTTTGAATTGTTTCTCATTCAACAACTCCTTAACGTTTTGGAGTTGGAGGATAATTCTTTAAATGCAACGTGACTTAAAATTGTGAAATAAAAACCTTTTAACAAAAAGCAAAACTGCCTTCAAAAACACGTAAAATAATTTATTGAATCAGGCGTTACTTTGCGGAGGTCCATATTTATGAACTAAAAAAAAACAATTACTTTGCTCACCCGCGACCACGAAAATTTTTTTTTTTTTCTGTACGTAAAATAATCCTTTAAAGCCATCAGTTTTATGGCCTAGCACAAATATGAAGTCGGTGCGGTGTGAGCGGAATTAAATACCTATTCTTTTGACGAAGCACCGACATCATAATTATTTGTGGTAGGCTATAAAACTGATGGCTTTAGAGGGTTATTTTATGTGTTTTTGAAAGTGGTTTTACTTTTCGTTAAAATATTTTTTTCACAATTTTATGTTAGGTAGATAAGTTAATTTTTATCCTCCAACTCCTAACCGTTAAGGAGTTGTACCTTCCATCATCACCTCATCAACACGAGATGATGACTACCAGATGCAACTACTTTAATAGTTTTAGAAAATAATTATATGAAACACGGGATACGTGCCTATAAAATTTGATTGTTGCCCTCAATTTCCCTATGATCCCATCATCAGATCCTGACTTGGTAACAATTTGAAGTATATGTACCCTTTCAAACAAAAAAGCAGTTTCGAAATCCGTCCAGTCGTCTCGTTTTCGAGTAATCGAGCAACATACATAAAAAAATCCGACGAATTGAGAATTGAGAGCCTCCTTACTTATAGTGAAATAAACGGATCACTCACGTATGTCAGTCGAGTATAGCTCGACATGTTTCGGACTAATCCGTAGTCCTTCCTCTGGGAGCACACGCCACGCCGGTGGCGAGACGTAAGCTGCGCGCCGCGGCTCTGCTCGCGCGGCTGCTCGGCGCAGCTAACGGCGGATCACAACTACCCTCGTTTTCATCGTCATTTTTATTATTGTCAAAAGTGGGGTAGCACACTAGACTAATCACATCACTTTGTAAAGGCTCGTTCACACTAGCTGTTGACGCAGTATTCAACACAGTTTTCCAACTTGGGGGCAAAGACCATCCACTACCACGGTTGAAATTGGGATGTCGACTAATTTCAATGGCTTCACGTACTTTCCGCGGAATGAAAAATTGCGTGATCTGTAATTACGTGAGTGATCCGTTTATTTCACTATGATTGAGTCTCACGGTAGTTTTATGTTAAAAGCCTCCTCATTTTTTGAAATCGGTTAAATAGGAACGCGACATTGTATAGACTATAGACATTGGCAGCCCTTTATATACAAAACTACAGTACTAATACTGGCCCTAAACTATGAAGTGCAAAATTCGAACTTCGTGTCGTGCCGTCCCGCTCACGCTAATATGATTTAATACGAGAGGGAGCGGGTCGATACGATACGAACTTCGATTTTCGAATTTCGTAGTCGTCCCCCTGTATTACGTACTATCAAGTACTAAGGCAGTTTATTTTACAGGTTATGGAGTGAATACGACCCCGATGCAAAAGGAAGAATCAAGCATCTGGACGTTGTGACCTTACTAAGGAAGATCAGTCCTCCCTTAGGTCCGGTCGAGGAAATTAATTCCTGACCCACCATGCAACCTTTTCACAGTAAACGTCATAGAGACGTCGCATTGCTTGATAAGGAAAATCGTTATGACGTTTACTATGAAAATGTTCTATGGTGGGTCAGGAATTAATTTCCTCGACTGTACGTTATTGACGAAAAATTACTATTTTAGGTTGTAACACATCCATTATATTTTTTTATAAACTCACTGAAACATGAATACACAGAAGAAAAAACCAGAAAAATGCCAACCCCGGGAATCGAACCCGGATCCTCGACACTCCGGGTCGTGTGCCTTTCCCCTACACCACGGCTGGAGATCCAAAAAAATATAAAAATATAATTGATATTCACGGGAAAACCGTAAAAATTAAAAATTGGGAGAAAAAAATACAAAAAGATACTCCTACTGAGATCATGTAACACATCCATTTTATCTTAGATTTTTTTTATACTACAAGGAAGGCAAAGGAGCAAGTGGGTCACCTGATAGTAAGTGATCACCACTGCCCTTAGACACCCATAACGCCGGGGGGTTCGCAGATGTGTTGCCAACCTGGAGAGCTAAGATGAAATGCCTCTTGTGCCCGTAATTACACCGGCTCTCTTACTCTCCACACCGGAACACACCAGCTTAGGTTGGTTCATCATCATCATCATCATGCCAGCCGATTGACGTCCACTGCTGGACGGCGGCCTCCCCCGCGGCTCTCCACTCAGACCGGTCTTGTGCTTTCCGCATCCACCGCGGTCCCGCAATCTTTACTAGGTCGTCGCTCCATCTTGTTGGAGGCCTACCGACAGCTCGTTTCCCGGTCCGTGGACGCCATTCGAGAACCTTCTGACCCCAGGTTGGTTAGTTTATTGTTAAAAGATTTTTTTTTACTCGACAGGTTTCGGCAAGCTCTGTCCCCAAAGAACAGCGTTCAAGCGGCTGGTGTCCATGAACATGCCTCTGAATTCGGATGGAACGGTCAACTTTAATGCGACACTTTTCGCTGTCGTAAGAACTCAGTTGCAAATTAAAACTGTCGGTAAGTGGGTAATCCTAAATCCGAAACCGAAAGATGTCACAGATTGCGAAATTAAAGAATAAGGCATTGAGCTACCAATACCATGAACTTCGGGTTAGCGCGTAATGTCCGAACCGAAAGACCAATAATTTGCAAAAAAGACCACTAATCGAGCGTCAGTCAGTCTCAGTTTGGTTGAACGACAGCGCTATGACGTATGGCTGTCATCGAAAAATGCCGTGTTGTACTGGGACATGTTTTTCGTGAATTTAGTGCTAGAGCTAAAATCTTTCCCTGGATAATAAGCTGAAATAGACCATACTCGAGTCCATAGATAGCGCTATTGTGCGATAAATATTCTTCTTTCCAGGCGTCATAGACAACTGCAATACAGAACTGCGGGCCATTATCAAGAAGATATGGAAGAGGACACCCAGCAAGATGCTTGACCAGGTTGTTCCGCCGCCAGGGGACCCCAACGAAATCACTGTCGGCAAGTTCTATGCCACCTTCCTCATACAGGACTACTTTAAGAGGTGAATCTGCTGTTACATTATCAATGTCTAGGAATTTATGTTGACCTTTTTGGAGGAAAATATTTGGTGTTTAGTATAAAGCACAGTTTGGACTTGTTTGCAAGAAAAATCTTGCAAATCGCATTACATTACGGTGCTCAGTCAGACATTGTCTCGGCAGTCTTTTAGAGTGTTTTTTAGATGCCGCACTATAGCGGTCATTGGCACCGAAACTGATGTATAGTTTGTGAGCACTTAGAACAGGAATCGGGCTTTAGAAATACTTCGGCTGTTAATGGTGCTTCTTGTCAAAGAAAGAGACGTCAACACGAATTCACATGAATCCGAATCAATCTAAGTGCTTTAGTCATTGACATAACAACACAATGGACTTGGGGTTAGCGCTTGAAAACGTCCGAACCAAAAGACCACTAATCGAGCGTCAGTCAGTGTTAGCTTGGTCGAACGACAGCGCTATGACGTATGGCTGTCATCGAAAAATGCCGTGTTGTATTGGGACGCATTTTTCGTGATTTTTTACTAGACCCAAAGTCCGTGGTGTTAGTGAGTCAATGGCTTAAATTAAGTAGTTTACATGTTAGAGTCGGTGTTTTCATTTCAATTATTAATTATTAATACATATGTATTTTTATTTTGTAGGAACCATGCGTAAGTTATTTTACTCAGTTTTAAGCATATATCGACGACCGACGCGCTGTAATTTTTGCTTTTCATCAGCAATTTTATTTGACTTTGTTTGCCTCGAGTGCTGGTTTTATTTGCAATGGATTTTTCGAGACTTGTTTTCGCTACATTTCGTCGAACAACATCATTTTAGATGATTTTTTTTCTTTGCCACATGTGTGCTTTTTGAATTATTTTGCCACATGCATGTCATGCTAGATAAAATTCTTGGGACCTTGTTTTTTTAGTGAAAAAAAAATAGAGCTGATCTGTCCTAAACCCAGAAGCTCATAGAACTTTGTTTTTCTCTAGCATCACGTGTTGTTTTAAAGATAAACATCTAGGTAACCAACCCAATGGTTTCATCATTTCTAATTTTTCGGGAATCAGGGCCAATTTTTTACACAACTGCCGAAAGAGAGTTAATACATGTTATATTTTTCTAGCCTATAGATGTATGTACATCTGATTATTTTTGGCACACACTTCAGCCTAATCCTTTTGACGGGTTTCAACACGAGGTGTTATTAGATTCCTCTCAGTTGTGGAAGTGAGATAGTTAATTGTTTTTGCAGTCGGGTTTTTTGTTTTTAATTAACCATGGTTAGGTTATTCATAGCATGGTTTATAATTTGACGCTATCTTTACTTTTAGCATGTTTTCTCAGTGTTAATCTTATTGTCGTTTACAATCACTTGCTTTGAGAACTGCACAATCTATGTTCCCACGTTCATTTAAGCTGCAAACGCACAGACAGTGGGGCGGCGCAGAGGTGATGGGTTGTAATATTTGTACTTGCAAGAAAGAGGTCGTATGGACCGCGCGTTTTCCGATCGGTGCTCTATCCGGCATCTTTCATACAAGTTCGAATATTACAACCGTACTGCTGCCGCTCTCTGTGCGTTTTTGGCTTTATTCCCTTTTGTTTTAAGTGTTTTGGCGTGTTTAAGGTTTTCAAATTTATGCATGTAACAAAATGACGATTAGTTTACTTGTTTTTATGATTTAATTGTTTTAGTGTGCATTTGATTGTAAATACGCGACACCGAGAAGACATGTTTTGAATAGGAGATTTTAGTGATGAGTTGATTAAGAACACTTTTGTGTGGTTTAGTGTCACTTAGTGGACAGATTGTTTGCTTTTGACTAACGTCAAGTGCCGGTAACTTTGGAATAGAAAGAGCGAAATTAATGATCCTTTAAAATTTTAAATGAGGTTTAATTCGCAAGTGTAAAATAGGTATCTATGTAGATGATATTTTCTTTACAAATCGGCATCTCCCAAGAAACAGGATGAGCAGGCCAAAAAAAATTTTTTTGAAAATTTGCAGAAGACTAGTATTGTAGGAAACTGATGCTATCTCCTTGATGTTATTTGAAATTGGTAATTGGTGAATGTTAAAGTTAACTCAGTAAATTTTGAAGCTTGAAGCTTTTTCTATTCGCAGGTAATAAAAATGTTGTTTGACCACGTACTCTTCATGATGATGATACAAATCCATTCAATCCCATTCAGATTTAGGAAAAGAAAGGAGCAAGCGGCAGCGGAGCCGACGCAGACGAATCAGATGACGCTGCAAGCTGGTCTCCGGACCCTGCACGAGGCGGGCCCGGAGCTGAAGAGAGCCATATCAGGGAACCTGGACGACCTTATGACGGAAACCACGGAGCCTATGCATCGGGTAATGTTTAATTGTATCTTGGAAGGACCATTTCAGCTCTCTGTCATTCAGTAAGTAGTAAGAATCGACCAATGAAAGGTCAACTAACATGCTAACGATGGGCCTCATAAGGGTGGTAGGACCTTGTTCGAGTTCCGTCTGGATCGCTACCACCATCTTACTCGTTAATCCTGCCGCTAAGCAGCAGTGCTTGCATTGTTGTCGTCCGGTGTGGAGAGTAAGACAGCTGGTGTAATTACGGGCACAAGAGACATTTCATCTTAGCTCTCTAGGTTGACAACGCATCTGCTAACCCCCTAGTTTGTCTTCCTTGTCGTATAAAAAAAAGGAAGCTCAAAGTCACTCAAAGGGCCCCATAAAGAGGGCTTTGCTCAGGGTTTCTCTGCGGGATAGAATCAGAAATGATGATATCCGCAGTAGAACTAAGGTTACCGACATAGCCCGAAGAATTGCGAAACTTAAATGGCAGTTTGCGGGGCACATTGCTCGCAGGACTGATGGCCGATAGGGTCAGAAGGTTCTCGAATGGCGTCCGCGGACCGGGGGACGAGCTGTCGGTAGGCCTCCAACAAGACGGAGCGCCATGTCGATGGTGATGAAAAGTCAACGTTAGTCACTAGTTTTCGTACATTTAGCAATATTGAAAGGATTCATAATTTCATCTTGTACAGTTAGCAGCACAAGTAGCTAAGCAACCGAAGCGAAGCAGTCACAGTGATCTGCACAAGCTCTTATGCCTCTACAATACAATAGAGCTGTGTTTAGGTCATTGTAAACCCGTCGGTTGTTTAACTACTTTTGCTCCTGACAGGACAAATAATATGTAAGTATACGAGACATTACATAAATAATAGGCCCCTGACGATGTTTATTCTGTTACAGCGGAACCACACGCTTTTCGGGTCGGTGTGGACCAGCATAAAGATGTCGAGGCACAAACGGGATGGGCACAAGTCGCCTGACGCACCCAAGACTGCTAAACTAAGTAGTAAGTTGAACAGCAGCTGAAGTAGCCAAGCAACCGATGCGGTCACAATGATATAAGCACGGCTCTATTGTTATAGACACAAGAGCTTGTGCAGATCACTTGAGCGCTTCGGTTGCTTAGCTACTTCTGTTGCTGACTGTTCCGCATTGTTATAAAGCCGGATTAACATTTTGTGAGGTGTCGATAGGGCGCCATTTTTGTTATTATTATACCTACCCTGAAAATGACGTGAACTTTGACGTAGCACCCGATTCTGGTTTTCACCGAGATTTATCTTGATTTTGACATTCATGGAACTATATTCTATTTTACCGTACAATCTCATTATACAGGGTGTTTAGCTCATGAACAGTATTTTTTTTTTTGTGATATTGTTGGAGTTATTTGCTATCTTTTTACCCTTGGACCTTGGGTCCTAAGGGTCACGGTTTTCGAGATAAATGATTTTTTAAATGTTGTTTCTCAAATTTCCCATAAATCCCGCCTTTAAACGTTCGTAACTTTTTTATTAATGTATGTAAAAATACAATTAAATGGATCATTGCAGTACGATTTCAATTTTATAAATCGTGTGATGGAAATTCGACATTTTCTGAAGTACAAATTTAAATGATACCAGTCCTGCGCCAGTCTAATAAATTAGTTCATAAATAAATAGTCTGGCTTTATGCATAATACTTCGACGGTATCCTGACTCAACCTCGTATATAAGCTTTGACGAAATTGGAATAACCACTTTAGACTGCGAACCTTAGGTCGTTATTCCAACTTCGTCAAAGTTTATGTACGAGGTTGAGTCAGAATACCGTCGACATGTGGGCAGCCAGCAACCACAATGGAGAGTAGCGACCCTAGCGCCATCTCACTATCCAAATAGGTACCTACTTGCTATGATAGTAAACAAGCGTGGGTGACGTCATCACCTTCTACATCGCGCTTACGGAGTTTCTAAACTCAGATGCATTAATGCTAAGCAACAATTGCCTCTTTATCATAATAATTATGATCTTTTCTACAAGATGGGGGAAGTTCGAAGGATCAAAGTGTATGTCTTACACCGTGACTAGATAGTTCTTCAGTGGTCATGTTAGTTCCGCTGTTTGAAACCAGATGGCGCTATGTACTCAACTGGGGGTGATGCAGCTAGCAGCGACCAAAGCTATAGGATAGTATTATAATGAATTTGCAAAGTTTACTTTTGCCCCTTATCTAACATTTTACTATCTTAAATGAACATAATGTGTGTTGCACTTTGCTTCCGTGCAGCCTGCTGTCCTCTTGACATTTTATGTAGTAACTGTTTTTTTTTCACAGATATGAGTCAAGGCCAAGACCTGGGCTCGATGATGAGGAGAGAATTGGGAATGGATGGAAAAATTCCCGAAGAAGAACCGTAAGTACCAAAATTTTTTTTCAACGAACAGTGCTAGGTTGTAACCTTAGCATATCTCAAACACTAAAAAATCATTGACCAAAGATTTTTTAGTGTTTGAGATAGGTTTCATTTGTCCGAAATAGTGTTTGAGATAGGTTTCATTTGTCCGAAATTTACGCATTTTTTTTCTGAAACTGCAAATATTTCGTGATTTATATCAGGCTTTAGGATGCCGAAATATTTAAAGTTAAAAAAATGCATTAGGCAGACGAAAATTTCGGACAAATGAAATTAGGTCAATGTGAAATTAGGTCAATGGTTTTTATTTCTAGTGTTTCAGATAGGTAGGTAATAGGTTTTATTTGGATAAAGTACTAATACAAATACAAATACAAATAATTTATTTGCAAATAACACAAAAACCAAAATAGGATCGGTACAATATATGTAGCTTATATTTAAGTACTTACTTAGGTGTTGTGTTACTATATAACATGAGTGCGATCAGACAATGCTCCTTACTCCCCGTACTAGTTAAAAACTGTATCACGGTGGAGCAGGACCCGTCATCCTATTTGTTATGTTACAATTTCTGAACTCTTAACTTTTAACTGAGGTTATAAGAGAATCTATGTTGCATAGTAGTGTTAACATTGCATCAGTTACTAATATAATTAGTTGAGGGTAAGAAGTTGCAAGTAAGTACCTACATCGATTAGTAATTAAATTACGGATACAACTCGCTTAAACGTAAACAAGTAGTATATGCAAAAGCTCTAGATGAAAATGCTATGTTGCTTACAATTATAATGTTTATTACTAATCTAAGTCTAACATACTGGCCCTTATTTAAACGGAATATTATACAAAATAATACAGGTTGTAGTTATCTGTACTAATTGGTTAGTAATGATGATATCTTCTTCAGGAAATATGATGAAAATCACCAGAGCGATGAAGAAATTGCAATGGAACCACTGCTTCGCGGCAAGGACTCGGAAAGGCTGTTTCTGGCTATCGAGTAAGTTTAAAATATTTTTGATAACTAAAAGGAGGCACTTAACGACGAAAATAAACATAAAAAAATTCTAGGGCTAATAGAGGGAAGGGGGTTGGTTTTAGGAAACACAGTTGATCCGGAAGAGCTAGAACAATTAAGTAAAGCGTAATTTAGACCTGCAAAACAAAATCATGCAAGTTGCAATACAATGCGCGGCCGTAAAGCGAACGAGATTGGCGTTTGCGAGCGAACACCGCAATGTATTGCAAGTTGCACAATTTTTCTTGCACGTCTAAACTCTGCTTGATGTTTTGTATTCACGATGAAATGCAATTTGAAGAGTTTACAGTGAGCTTGATTTTAAGATTTGATTTTAAAGGTCACATCAGTTTTTTTAAATATGATTTCGGTGTGATAAGAAATATACTTAAGTAAATTGTCGTTTATAGCTGTCGTTTTGTCTATGTGTTTATTTCTAACTTTATGTTCATCTAATATTGTAGTTATTTCGTTATAGATGTCAATAAGCTTACTGTGGAGTTTCTCATTTAATAATTAAGAACGTGAAATCATGATTTCTAAAATATCATTGTATTTATTTGTATTTTTTATAATTGGTGTGTTTTTTGAATACGTAGAATCATGGCACATTAAAATTTAAAAAAAAAAGAGTAAACGGGGCAAATTTTTGCAGAAAAACGTCCAATGATTTAATGCAGACGATGAGAAACCGCAGTAAGTCCGTTTTAGTGTGTTGTGATTATCATCAAGTCTTGAAATGCATCCAAATATATCTATTTTATTTTAATTTTTATTATTTTCATACTAATTCGTAAATATTTTATTGTATTAAATTTTCATCTTAATTTTTGATTACTTACCTACTTACTTTATTTCAACTGAATAATCTTGTGATGGAGGAAATTCAAAGTTGTATGGTGTATTTTGTCATAAATGATATAAAACGTGGGTTTCATCAGTAATAACAACAACAATAACATGATATTTATTTAGTTACTAACCACGTGTTAATGTTTCGAACTTCTAATTGTCATCATCATATTCGATATTTTTATTTAATTACCTGATCGTGATCGTATAGCATGAGTGGATGCGAATCATCTGTGCGTCTTGCTAACTTCCAAAAGATTTTCGATTTTTTTATCGACTCTTCAAAAATATACTCAGCTAATTTCTCTGTCAATTGCCGTTTCAGATCATGACCAAAGGAGGAAACCGAACAACACCGTGCCTTATTGTGTAGAGAACCCAGCGGAACATCTTATTACTCGAGTGAGTTATTGCATTTCTTGTCTAGACTTGTGAAGCTAATCCCAGATTAACTTCAGTGCCCTAAGCACGACTTGTCGAATCCTGCGTTACGTTACGGTTATCGTATCGAGATCGAGAAATCTCATACTAAATTTTAGTTCCAAATACGCTCACGGGCGGGCGCTGTTCCAAACGTTAAAAAAAGCATTCTCCCATACTTTCATTGCCTCAGCTGGATTGACAATAATTATACGGGAGAATGTTTTTTTTTTCATTTCTATTTTTCAAACCCTGGCTGAAGTCTTGACGGTTCATGAACGATCACGAACCACGCATTAATGCCTAGGTATAATGATAATGACACAATGGTTAATGATTGTTCCAGGTTTTGACCGAGCAGGGCCTCGGCAAATACTGCGACCGAGATTTTATCCAGAGTACCTCACGTGAGATGCAAGAGGCGCTCGACCTCTCGCAGGAGGAGATGGACACGTGAGAGACGACTTCTTGTTTTATTAAATCGTTTAAGTTAAGAGCCAGGATCATGGAAAGTAAACGGATTGACAAAGCCCATACTTTGAATCGTACTTATTTACATTCAGCGCCATCTACCTTGCTTGAGTGACACATTCGTACCGCTGTTTTGTTATTATTTGACCCGCTGGCTACGACCTTGGCGCCATCTAGAAATTGCCTGAATTTTAACATGACTGCGGGGAACGATTCGAAGTATGGGCTTTGACACTCCGTATACTATCCTCCTTGGTTAAGAGCCAGGCCCATGAAGGAGTACATGAAGGATCTTCAAAACCTTCCCATGACACTGAAGCGCCAACTTGTGTATCCTGCCCGTTCTGACTGCTGCTCAAATGTGGTCTTTGACTTATGAGCACCACAAATCCGAACAGAAGGTTGGCCATGGAGCAATGGAGCGCAGTATGTTGGGTGTTAAGAGGATCGATCGAATCCGGAACACCACACTGCGCTCCAGAACTCGAATAGCCGATGCGGAAAAAAAGGACGCCAAGCTTAAAAAATGGGATTGGACTGGACATGTCTGCCGGATGCGCTCACAAAGGTGGGCGCACTCAGCCACATGGTGGGCACCGGACGACAGTCAAGCGGCAGAGGCAGGCCCGGGCGGATTTTATTTTATTTATTTTGTTACCTGATTTATTTACTTTATTTACTCATTTTATTTGTTTTATTCACAGATTTTATGTATTTAATATGCCTAGTTTATTTACTTTATTTAGGTACGTAATTTTTAATTTCTGTTATTTTATTTTACAAAAGCACATGTCTGTGGCTTTTGAGCTACATCGGAGTGGTGCTTGTTTAACACATATTATATTCTCCGTTATTTCAAGATCTGGATTCCGGTAACTCTTGAACAGGTCTACTCATGTTTGTACTTAAAAATCTCCCACAACTCGTCTCGCGGTCGCCTTCGTCCCTTTTTTCGGCATTGAGAACTTCAAGTTCTTCTTTAAGTGTTGCATAATAAGGGAGTTCACACTGATTTTAGCTCAAGGACAGGGTTCACGGAAGGATCGTTCTCTTTTGATATGTTATCTTTAAAAATAAAACAATGTGATGAGATTAAAGTACAGTTACCAAGTAAAAAATAGCATGTACAGAACTATATCGTGTATACAACGTTCAAACATGCTATAAGCAACTTAAAAACAGCAAATTCGCCGGGTAGCCCCTTAAGCAGCAGTTACTAAAAAACACCTTTGACCATTTGTTACTTTTTCTAGAATTCTATCTAAAATGAACTAAAAAACAATTACTTTGCTCACCCGCGACCACTAATGACAAATAGTTATATCTGTGCGGCAAATGTATGTTTCCATGCAACACCTCCACCTCCACTGCTACACGAATCAACACATGCCACACAGACCCAACTATCACCACCACCACTATACTAAACGCTGACGCGTTTCGGCACTCTCCACGAGGCCATTTACGAAGCACAACAACAACCGCTCAACATGCCACCACTTCCACTACTGACATATGTAAACCATGTACTCAACTTAGTTAATGACAAAACCAACGTACCCACTAATATTTTATAAATTCCAAACTACCCTTTTATGTAAGTCCTAAACTACCCTTTTTTAAGAAATGAATTCCAAACTACCCTTTTTATTTTTATTTTTAATCTACGCCAGGTACCCCGTTATTTTTAACCGAGTACGGTAAAAAGAGAAGTCATGTTCTCATTATTACTATGACACATTATTAAAATTAGAACCAAGTCGTAACAAAGGCGAAGAAACCAAATTAACTTGTTCATTAATAATAGACCCCATGTTGTTGTACCTAATTATTTCCAATTGTTCTAAAACCGATAGCCGCAAACCCTTATCACAATAATGTAAAATTTCGTACGTATCTGAGTCTAACAACGAATGATTCGTTTCTAATAAATGCTTGGCAAAGTTTGATTTCTCTGGATGATCATGCCTATATGACGAGACATGCTCTTTAAATCTAGTATCAAAGCTTCGACCGGTTTGTCCAATGTATACTTGACTACAGTCGCCACAAGTGAGTTTATATACGCCCGACCTGTTCCCTTTATCCACCTTTTCTTTGTTATTACAAAGTCTAGAACGTAAAGAATTAGTAGTCTTAAAGGCAACATTGATGTTATTTGATTTTAAAATATTATAAATCTTGTCAGACAACCGGCCAACATAAGTAATACTAGATCTAAATTTGTTAGTAGGCTGAGATGGCAACGCAGAGTAAAGCATGCTATTCACTATCCGTCCCTGCTTCTTTTGAACCAGACTATTAACCATTGCTGTACAATAACCATTTGTTGTTGCTATCTGATATATAGTATGTAACTCAGAATCATAATGCTCTTTCGAAAGAGGTACAGATAGTAGTCTATGTACATAACAATGGAAAGCAGCCAGTTTATGCTGCCATGGGTGAGTAGAATTTGCAGGTATGACAGTATCTGTGTACGTAGGCTTACGGTAAATTTGAAACTGGTGCCTATTATTTACTCTTGTAATAGTTAAATCCAGAAAATTTAATGAACGATTTTCCTCTAATTCTCGTTTGAACTTTATTTTTGGATGTTTGTTATTGAGAGCACTAATAAACAAATCTAGCTGCCTCATACTCCCCTTCCAACATAAAATTAAATCATCAACATACCTATAATAATATACTAAATTGCTGTTCCCCACTATATATTGTTTTTCAAAGTTATCCATAAAAACGTCAGCCATTAAAGGACTAAGAGGTGACCCCATTGCTAAACCATCACTCTGCAAATAATATTGACCATTAAATCTGAAATAATTTTGTTTCATGCATAAAGTTACTAATTCTATTAACTCACAAACCTCCCCTGGATGTAAACGCTTCCTTTCTAAGTGACATCTAAGAATATTTAAGGTTTCACTATATGGTACGTTGGTAAACAAACTATCCACATCTAAAGAAAGTAATGTTGAGTTTGGCGGTATATTAATGTCTTTAATTTTATTTACTAAATCTGAACTATTCTTTAAACTATATATTGGCTTAAAAGAAGATTTTTCCCGAACAATGCTATTTAACTTCCTCGCTACTTTATACGCTGGAGCACTCACGTATGAAACAACAGGGCGAACAGGAACACCATCCTTGTGAATTTTAGGTAAACCATATAAAATTGGTGCCTGCGGATTCATAGGAATCACATTGCTCCTCTTTTGTTCGGTGTCAAAGGTAAATGCAGAATTTTTCAGAAGGTTTTTTAGGTCTTTATGAAACGCGGCGGTGGGATCCCTACGTAAATTCAAAAAACCCTCTCCTTGAATGATGTCATTTACTTTATCATTTTAATGACCCCTTTCTAAAACAACAATACAATTGCCCTTATCGGCCTTAGAAATTACCAAATCATTGTCATGGACCTTTTGCTGAATAGAACGTAATGAATGCAAGTCACCAACATCCGAAATACCCCCAGTAGAAGTTGTATTTTTTAATGAATTAGCAACCAAAACCTTAGTATCAAAGTCACCGCGATTACAAACAATCGCAACCTCAGAATCTACCGCCAAACCCTCCACTAATTTCTGACTAAATTTAGAGGGTAAGTTATATTTCAAACCTTTTTCCAATAACTGCACTTCACCTTCTACAAATTCGACATTAGTGAGATTTTTAACTCGAGGGTAGAAACCGTTACCGTTACTTGACTCACTATTATGTTGTTCAAAAGAGACTGAGTTCCATTTCG
>OY829528.1:1454428-1759826 GCA_963691665.1 Clepsis dumicolana | reverse complement strand
GAATGTAGTACTCTAAGATGTAATTTTAAATTATCTCTAACACAAAACCAATGACGAGACTCCTCATTTAACCAAATCTACCTCCATCACCATATATCATCACCATAGTGATAGTTGGGTCTGTGTGGCATGTGTTGATTCGTGTAGCAGTGGAGGTGGAGGTGTTGCATGGAAACATACATTTGCCGCACAGATATAACTATTTGTCATTAGTGGTCGCGGGTGAGCAAAGTAATTGTTTTTTTAGTTCATAAATATGGACCTCCGCAAAGTAACGCCTGATTCAATAAATTAAAATTATTTCAGATTTAATGGTCAATATTATTTGCAGAGTGATGGTTTAGCAATGGGTCACCTCTTAGTCCTTTAATGGCTGACGTTTTTATGGATAACTTTGAAAAACAATATATAGTGGGGAACAGCAATTTAGTATATTATTATAGGTATGTTGATGATTTAATTTTATGTTGGAAGGGGAGTATGAGGCAGCTAGATTTGTTTATTAGTGCTCTCAATAACAAACATCCAAAAATAAAGTTCAAACGAGAATTAGAGGAAAATCGTTCATTAAATTTTCTGGATTTAACTATTACAAGAGTAAATAATAGGCACCAGTTTCAAATTTACCGTAAGCCTACGTACACAGATACTGTCATACCTGCAAATTCTACTCACCCATGGCAGCATAAACTGGCTGCTTTCCATTGTTATGTACATAGACTACTATCTGTACCTCTTTCGAAAGAGCATTATGATTCTGAGTTACATACTATATATCAGATAGCAACAACAAATGGTTATTGTACAGCAATGGTTAATAGTCTGGTTCAAAAGAAGCAGGGACGGATAGTGAATAGCATGCTTTACTCTGCGTTGCCATCTCAGCCTACTAACAAATTTAGATCTAGTATTACTTATGTTGGCCGGTTGTCTGACAAGATTTATAATATTTTAAAATCAAATAACATCAATGTTGCCTTTAAGACTACTAATTCTTTACGTTCTAGACTTTGTAATAACAAAGAAAAGGTGGATAAAGGGAACAGGTCGGGCGTATATAAACTCACTTGTGGCGACTGTAGTCAAGTATACATTGGACAAACCGGTCGAAGCTTTGATACTAGATTTAAAGAGCATGTCTCGTCATATAGGCATGATCATCCAGAGAAATCAAACTTTGCCAAGCATTTATTAGAAACGAATCATTCGTTGTTAGACTCAGATACGTACGAAATTTTACATTATTGTGATAAGGGTTTGCGGCTATCGGTTTTAGAACAATTGGAAATAATTAGGTACAACAACATGGGGTCTATTATTAATGAACAAGTTAATTTGGTTTCTTCGCCTTTGTTACGACTTGGTTCTAATTTTAATAATGTGTCATAGTAATAATGAGAACATGACTTCTCTTTTTACCATACTCGGTTAAAAATAACGGGGTACCTGGCGTAGATTAAAAATAAAAATAAAAAGGGTAGTTTGGAATTCATTTCTTAAAAAAGGGTAGTTTAGGACTTACATAAAAGGGTAGTTTGGAATTTATAAAATATTAGTGGGTACGTTGGTTTTGTCATTAACTAAGTTGAGTACATGGTTTACATATGTCAGTAGTGGAAGTGGTGGCATGTTGAGCGGTTGTTGTTGTGCTTCGTAAATGGCCTCGTGGAGAGTGCCGAAACGCGTCAGCGTTTAGTATAGTGGTGGTGGTGATAGTTGGGTCTGTGTGGCATGTGTTGATTCGTGTAGCAGTGGAGGTGGAGGTGTTGCATGGAAACATACATTTGCCGCACAGATATAACTATTTGTCATTAGTGGTCGCGGGTGAGCAAAGTAATTGTTTTTTAGTTCATAAATTTGGACCTCCGCAAAGTAGCGCCTGATTCAATAAATTATTTAAAATCGGCAAGCGTAGCCGTACAGGCACGTTTAAATATCAAGTTAACAAAACAACATCGTTTAGCTGTTCAAAACATTTGGTTTAATCAACGTTGTAAGCATTTAAATGTTGTACCAAATTATATAAATTTACATAGCAATAACACTAGTAGGGCCGCTACGATAGCAATAAATAAGGCTCGCAAGATTTGGTTAAATGAGGAGTCTCGTCATTGGTTTTGTGTTAGAGATATTTTAAAATTACATCTTAGAGTACTACATTCGGAACTGGTATTTAAATTGCATAATATTGAGTTTGATACTTTGGACCAAAAGGCGAGATATTTTGCTTCGGTGCAGGCACATAAAAAGTATGTTACCCAAACTAATAAATTGCGTAGGCTTACGCGAAATGGAACTCAGTCTCTTTTGAACAACAATAATAGTTAGTCAAGTAACGGTAACGGTTTCTACCCTCGAGTTAAAAATCTCACTAATGTCGAATTTGTAGAAGGTGAAGTGCAGTTATTGGAAAAAGGTTTGAAATATAACTTACCCTCTAAATTTAGTCAGAATTTAGTGGAGGGTTTGGCGGTAGATTCTGAGGTTGCGATTGTTTGTAATCGCGGTGACTTTGATACTAAGGTTTTGGTTGCTAATTCATTAAAAAATACAACTTCTACTGGGGGTATTTCGGATGTTGGTGACTTGCATTCATTACGTTCTATTCAGCAAAAGGTCCATGACAATGATTTGGTAATTTCTAAGGCCGATAAGGGCAATTGTATTGTTGTTTTAGAAAGGGGTCAATATAATGATAAAGTAAATGACATCATTCAAGGAGAGGGTTTTTTGAATTTACGTAGGGATCCCACCGCCGCGTTTCATAAAGACCTAAAAAACCTTCTGAAAAATTCTGCATTTACCTTTGACACCGAACAAAAGAGGAGCAATGTGATTCCTATGAATCCGCAGGCACCAATTTTATATGGTTTACCTAAAATTCACAAGGATGGTGTTCCTGTTCGCCCTGTTGTTTCATACGTGAGTGCTCCAGCGTATAAAGTAGCGAGGAAGTTAAATAGCATTGTTCGGGAAAAATCTTCTTTTAAGCCAATATATAGTTTAAAGAATAGTTCAGATTTAGTAAATAAAATTAAAGACATTAATATACCGCCAAACTCAACATTACTTTCTTTAGATGTGGATAGTTTGTTTACCAACGTACCATATAGTGAAACCTTAAATATTCTTAGATGTCACTTAGAAAGGGAGCGTTTACATCCAGGGGAGGTTTGTGAGTTAATAGAATTAGTAACTTTATGCATGAAACAAAATTATTTCAGATTTAATGGTCAATATTATTTGCAGAGTGATGGTTTAGCAATGGGGTCACCTCTTAGTCCTTTAATGGCTGACGTTTTTATGGATAACTTTGAAAAACAATATATAGTGGGGAACAGCAATTTAGTATATTATTATAGGTATGTTGATGATTTAATTTTATGTTGGAAGGGGAGTATGAGGCAGCTAGATTTGTTTATTAGTGCTCTCAATAACAAACATCCAAAAATAAAGTTCAAACGAGAATTAGAGGAAAATCGTTCATTAAATTTTCTGGATTTAACTATTACAAGAGTAAATAATAGGCACCAGTTTCAAATTTACCGTAAGCCTACGTACACAGATACTGTCATACCTGCAAATTCTACTCACCCATGGCAGCATAAACTGGCTGCTTTCCATTGTTATGTACATAGACTACTATCTGTACCTCTTTCGAAAGAGCATTATGATTCTGAGTTACATACTATATATCAGATAGCAACAACAAATGGTTATTGTACAGCAATGGTTAATAGTCTGGTTCAAAAGAAGCAGGGACGGATAGTGAATAGCATGCTTTACTCTGCGTTGCCATCTCAGCCTACTAACAAATTTAGATCTAGTATTACTTATGTTGGCCGGTTGTCTGACAAGATTTATAATATTTTAAAATCAAATAACATCAATGTTGCCTTTAAGACTACTAATTCTTTACGTTCTAGACTTTGTAATAACAAAGAAAAGGTGGATAAAGGGAACAGGTCGGGCGTATATAAACTCACTTGTGGCGACTGTAGTCAAGTATACATTGGACAAACCGGTCGAAGCTTTGATACTAGATTTAAAGAGCATGTCTCGTCATATAGGCATGATCATCCAGAGAAATCAAACTTTGCCAAGCATTTATTAGAAACGAATCATTCGTTGTTAGACTCAGATACGTACGAAATTTTACATTATTGTGATAAGGGTTTGCGGCTATCGGTTTTAGAACAATTGGAAATAATTAGGTACAACAACATGGGGTCTATTATTAATGAACAAGTTAATTTGGTTTCTTCGCCTTTGTTACGACTTGGTTCTAATTTTAATAATGTGTCATAGTAATATTGAGAACATGACTTCTCTTTTTACCGTACTCGGTTAAAAATAACGGGGTACCTGGCGTAGATTAAAAATAAAAATAAAAAGGGTAGTTTGGAATTCATTTCTTAAAAAAGGGTAGTTTAGGACTTACATAAAAGGGTAGTTTGGAATTTATAAAATATTAGTGGGTACGTTGGTTTTGTCATTAACTAAGTTGAGTACATGGTTTACATATGTCAGTAGTGGAAGTGGTGGCATGTTGAGCGGTTGTTGTTGTGCTTCGTAAATGGCCTCGTGGAGAGTGCCGAAACGCGTCAGCGTTTAGTATAGTGGTGGTGGTGATAGTTGGGTCTGTGTGGCATGTGTTGATTCGTGTAGCAGTGGAGGTGGAGGTGTTGCATGGAAACATACATTTGCCGCACAGATATAACTATTTGTCATTAGTGGTCGCGGGTGAGCAAAGTAATTGTTTTTTAGTTCATAAATTTGGACCTCCGCAAAGTAGCGCCTGATTCAATAAATTATTTAAAATCGGCAAGCGTAGCCGTACAGGCACGTTTAAATATCAAGTTAACAAAACAACATCGTTTAGCTGTTCAAAACATTTGGTTTAATCAACGTTGTAAGCATTTAAATGTTGTACCAAATTATATAAATTTACATAGCAATAACACTAGTAGGGCCGCTACGATAGCAATAAATAAGGCTCGCAAGATTTGGTTAAATGAGGAGTCTCGTCATTGGTTTTGTGTTAGAGATATTTTAAAATTACATCTTAGAGTACTACATTCGGAACTGGTATTTAAATTGCATAATATTGAGTTTGATACTTTGGACCAAAAGGCGAGATATTTTGCTTCGGTGCAGGCACATAAAAAGTATGTTACCCAAACTAATAAATTGCGTAGGCTTACGCGAAATGGAACTCAGTCTCTTTTGAACAACAATAATAGTGAGTCAAGTAACGGTAACGGTTTCTACCCTCGAGTTAAAAATCTCACTAATGTCGAATTTGTAGAAGGTGAAGTGCAGTTATTGGAAAAAGGTTTGAAATATAACTTACCCTCTAAATTTAGTCAGAATTTAGTGGAGGGTTTGGCGGTAGATTCTGAGGTTGCGATTGTTTGTAATCGCGGTGACTTTGATACTAAGGTTTTGGTTGCTAATTCATTAAAAAATACAACTTCTACTGGGGGTATTTCGGATGTTGGTGACTTGCATTCATTACGTTCTATTCAGCAAAAGGTCCATGACAATGATTTGGTAATTTCTAAGGCCGATAAGGGCAATTGTATTGTTGTTTTAGAAAGGGGTCAATATAATGATAAAGTAAATGACATCATTCAAGGAGAGGGTTTTTTGAATTTACGTAGGGATCCCACCGCCGCGTTTCATAAAGACCTAAAAAACCTTCTGAAAAATTCTGCATTTACCTTTGACACCGAACAAAAGAGGAGCAATGTGATTCCTATGAATCCGCAGGCACCAATTTTATATGGTTTACCTAAAATTCACAAGGATGGTGTTCCTGTTCGCCCTGTTGTTTCATACGTGAGTGCTCCAGCGTATAAAGTAGCGAGGAAGTTAAATAGCATTGTTCGGGAAAAATCTTCTTTTAAGCCAATATATAGTTTAAAGAATAGTTCAGATTTAGTAAATAAAATTAAAGACATTAATATACCGCCAAACTCAACATTACTTTCTTTAGATGTGGATAGTTTGTTTACCAACGTACCATATAGTGAAACCTTAAATATTCTTAGATGTCACTTAGAAAGGGAGCGTTTACATCCAGGGGAGGTTTGTGAGTTAATAGAATTAGTAACTTTATGCATGAAACAAAATTATTTCAGATTTAATGGTCAATATTATTTGCAGAGTGATGGTTTAGCAATGGGGTCACCTCTTAGTCCTTTAATGGCTGACGTTTTTATGGATAACTTTGAAAAACAATATATAGTGGGGAACAGCAATTTAGTATATTATTATAGGTATGTTGATGATTTAATTTTATGTTGGAAGGGGAGTATGAGGCAGCTAGATTTGTTTATTAGTGCTCTCAATAACAAACATCCAAAAATAAAGTTCAAACGAGAATTAGAGGAAAATCGTTCATTAAATTTTCTGGATTTAACTATTACAAGAGTAAATAATAGGCACCAGTTTCAAATTTACCGTAAGCCTACGTACACAGATACTGTCATACCTGCAAATTCTACTCACCCATGGCAGCATAAACTGGCTGCTTTCCATTGTTATGTACATAGACTACTATCTGTACCTCTTTCGAAAGAGCATTATGATTCTGAGTTACATACTATATATCAGATAGCAACAACAAATGGTTATTGTACAGCAATGGTTAATAGTCTGGTTCAAAAGAAGCAGGGACGGATAGTGAATAGCATGCTTTACTCTGCGTTGCCATCTCAGCCTACTAACAAATTTAGATCTAGTATTACTTATGTTGGCCGGTTGTCTGACAAGATTTATAATATTTTAAAATCAAATAACATCAATGTTGCCTTTAAGACTACTAATTCTTTACGTTCTAGACTTTGTAATAACAAAGAAAAGGTGGATAAAGGGAACAGGTCGGGCGTATATAAACTCACTTGTGGCGACTGTAGTCAAGTATACATTGGACAAACCGGTCGAAGCTTTGATACTAGATTTAAAGAGCATGTCTCGTCATATAGGCATGATCATCCAGAGAAATCAAACTTTGCCAAGCATTTATTAGAAACGAATCATTCGTTGTTAGACTCAGATACGTACGAAATTTTACATTATTGTGATAAGGGTTTGCGGCTATCGGTTTTAGAACAATTGGAAATAATTAGGTACAACAACATGGGGTCTATTATTAATGAACAAGTTAATTTGGTTTCTTCGCCTTTGTTACGACTTGGTTCTAATTTTAATAATGTGTCATAGTAATATTGAGAACATGACTTCTCTTTTTACCGTACTCGGTTAAAAATAACGGGGTACCTGGCGTAGATTAAAAATAAAAATAAAAAGGGTAGTTTGGAATTCATTTCTTAAAAAAGGGTAGTTTAGGACTTACATAAAAGGGTAGTTTGGAATTTATAAAATATTAGTGGGTACGTTGGTTTTGTCATTAACTAAGTTGAGTACATGGTTTACATATGTCAGTAGTGGAAGTGGTGGCATGTTGAGCGGTTGTTGTTGTGCTTCGTAAATGGCCTCGTGGAGAGTGCCGAAACGCGTCAGCGTTTAGTATAGTGGTGGTGGTGATAGTTGGGTCTGTGTGGCATGTGTTGATTCGTGTAGCAGTGGAGGTGGAGGTGTTGCATGGAAACATACATTTGCCGCACAGATATAACTATTTGTCATTAGTGGTCGCGGGTGAGCAAAGTAATTGTTTTTTAGTTCATAAATATGGACCTCCGCAAAGTAACGCCTGATTCAATAAATTATTTCTGTCTAAAATGTTAACTTGTTTTTCACAGTGCTGCGAATCTTATCATTTTACAAGAAAAGAAGATGAGCAGATCACAAAATCTGCCAAACGATGTGGTAAGTAACCATGTGCCAATTCTCCACCAATGAGAGACAAGCTACTGGCCTGTGATTGGTGGAAATCGACAGATTGACCTCACTCGACACTAGCGGATTTTTGACACTCTGACGGTTTTGATTTAACAAAAATTAAAAAAGGAGGCTGTTGAGCACGGACTAATCATCCTCTGGACACCAAATGTCAGGGCGAACGTTTCCGAAACGCATATGCTCATTTGCATCTATAAATCTCTCTAGCCTCGAATCGCGGCTCACTTTCAACCAGATGACAAGCGAGGTGACAAGCTATGAACCAATCGCGACGCATTCCCCCGGCCCGCTCACCGCGGCTTTTTCCGTAATAATTTTCCAAGTAAATTATAGAAGATGCGGTGTCCAGAGGATGGTTGATCGATGCTGTTGAGACTGGAAATTGCGACGTAATTTTTGAGTAATTTGGATTTTTTTCGTTTGACCATTTTGATAAAACATTCAATACTTAATGGATACGAAAATGGGGAAAGCACAAGACCAGTCTGAGTGAAGAGCTTTAAGGGAGACCTATGTCCGGCAGTGGGCATCTTTCGGCTGGCATAATGATGATGAATATTCATATTTATATCCTTTTCAGGAAAGTATACTGTCACGGCAGTACCACCCGTTCCATCAGCCTCCAATGCAGCCACCGCAAAGAAAATGATGTTTTGTACTTTTATACCTGGATCTTCACTTAACCAGTGCAGTATGGTAACTGCACCTGGCTTGTACCCCTGAAAAGGGTTTGTCGACCCAGCTTCTGAGCTGCAGATTCTGGTCGATTTTTTTGAAGATTTTGCGGAAGATTTTAGTACCCACTACGCCTTACGTAGCTTGCGTACATTTTTGTTTCAAATGTGTAATATGTATAAGATGAAAATAATATTGTGATGGAAATGTCTTTGATATTTTTCTAAGTAAGGCTATTATTTTAAAGTTTTAAATTTAACGTTTGTAAATAATGAAGCGGATAAATTAGAAATTTCTAGTTTTTGAATAATGCTTTTCGCGAAACGCCTGTATATTTTTACTGTTAAAGCGTAATATTTACTTGTAACCTATAAATACTGTTTACCGTGGCATGTGCCTTATTTATTAAAATGTACTTAATTAATAATTAAGAAGTGTTGAAGGACTGTGGAAAAAATGTGGTTCCATAATTTAATTAGTAAAAACGTGCCAACATTTTATAACAAATTCCATGTTATTGCGATTTTGAATTTATATAAAATGTAATATTTGAATTGTTAATTAATTTTTCATCCAATGTATTTCCCTAAGTTAAGTTGTAAGTCTAGTCAGTTTGCTTGCTTGGAAGAGTTTTGTGTAAGTAAATATTTATTTTAGTGTTGTATTTTGTATGGAGTTTTGTTATTGTGAATAAAATTGTTGCAATTAATTTTATTTGGGCCCAATTTTTTTTAACCTCTTCGTAAGTATCGGCGTTGGCTAGCCCCCATTTCGCCAACGTGACAAACCGTCGCTGTGTTTTCTCGACCTCGTATGTTACCGATAAATGCTTAGTTCCAAAAACAACACTGTTTAGATCAACATAGAATTGTCTTTGGAACTAAATATATCGGTAAGATACGAGGTTGAGAAAGTGTAGCGACGAAATGTCAGTTAACTATAAAAAGTAGGCAAAAGTCGCTGACTTGAATAATTTTTGTTATAGTTGCGTTCTTATGAACTTCTGCTGTTATTGCTTCAATTTTATGGTGGACCAGGAATCAAATGATTTGACTGTACCACTTTCGTAGAGTTGTTTGATGTGAACTGCCAGAAAGACTGGTCATTTGGGTCTTTATCTTTATCTTAATTTTTCATCTGGGGCGCAGTTACATTAATTCTACTCTCTGTTCGTTTCATTTCATTGATACATGGAAATGAAAGGATTGTCATTGGCAAAAACGAAGGTTAGTTGTATTTCCTCAAATCGTTGACAAATCAATCTAAGTATATGAATGCAAAACCAAAATCTACAGTGCATGACAACTTTATTGACTTCTAGTTGCAATTAGGAAACCAGTACAATTTATTCCACTGCGTCCTGAAACTCGTAGGTAACGTCCGGGCAATCCAAACTTGAAATCGTCTCCGATATATTATCTTTCGATTCTGTTATCCCTTCGTCGATGGTATCTTTATCATACAAGAAAGTGTCAGAACCATTGCGTTTACAAGTGAGCATTATATTATTCTTACTTGTAACCAGAATATCTCTGGGATCATTTTCACCTTTTGTGCCCTTAATGGGTGGTAGGGGTAGATTCTCGGAGTCTAATTCAGAAGGTCCATTGTTACCTGCTTCGTCTTGTTTACCTGCACTTATGTCTATGCCGTTAAAACATGCACGCACAATCAAGGTGTTTATAATTTTGTATGTTTCATTACAGCAAAGCTGCGGGACCGATGAAATAATACTTATGTTTTCTTCAGAGAGGTCGTATTTTTCTGTATCTTCGTTTTCGGTTTTAACCGGAGCTTCTGTTTCTTCAGGCTCTTGACCCTCTTCAGTGGTTTCTTTACCAGGTTCATTTTCATCAACGGTGCTCATTGTTTTTATTATTTTGGCGGTTTCCATAAAGAAGAGTTGTTTCGAGACTGGAAATACTGTATTCCCCCTTTCGTGGTCTTGACAATCTTCGTAAATTTCTCTAGTAGTTTCATCTTCATCTGTACTGTCTATGACTCGGCTACTTCGATTAGATTTCATAATCACGAGCTCCTCTTTTACAAGTACACGATCTTCGATATCTGTTTTCATAGTTTGAGCTTCATACTCAGTATTATTATTACTTATATACTTGGGCCGTGCATTTATTTCGCTTCGATCAGTTTCGTCGTCAGTGATTTGCTGATTTAATGATTTGTCAGATGCACTGTCTTCAAGTTCTAATGGCTTATTATCGACATTAATTTCGTGTTGATTAATTAAGTTTCTATCCAGGTTTTTTAATGCTTGCTGAGATGAGATTAATGTTTCATTACTGGTCTCATGTTGAATTGGTAATGGTTTATCGGGTTTTTTTGGTGCTTGTTGAGATGAGATTAATGTTTCATTACTAGTTTCTTGACTTTCATGTTCAATTAATATTGGTTTATCGAGATTTTTAAGTGGTTGTTGAGATGAGATTACTGTCTCACTACTGATTTCATGTCCGATTTTTAATGATTGGTCGAGATTTTTTGTTGGTTCTTGCGGTCTCATCAATGACTCATTACTAGATTTAGGTTGGTTTGTACTTGGTTTAACACGGTTTTTTTCTGGGAGTTTATGTAATTTGTAAATAAAGCTGTCGTCGACGTTAATATTTTCTTTCGATTCACTTTTCAATGGCTTACTGGGGACGCTTGCAGTCATTTCATCTATTTCTTCTTGAAGTTTTTTGATAAGATTCTCCAAGCTCGTAAGTTTCGAGTCGAGGTCTTTAGTTGAGTCATCACGTGGACTAGCCTCTACAGTTAGCTTCCTGGTGGAACCACTATCATCTTCTGACTCCATGGTGATTTGCCCCACAAAATTGTTCAACAGTGAATTGATTGCCGTTTTTTCCTGGTTGTTTTTGAAGAATATATCCATCACGGGCACTCTCTTGTACACTTGGCTTTTTTCTCTAATGCTTTGATTTTAGCTATTTGTATTTCACAAGGAGTTGGCGGGGGAGGCGGGGGTAGTGGAGGAGGTTCAGGGCACTTGAAACTCCTTGGCACATCAGGGTGCCCTGAGGATAGCGCTAGTATCGCGTCACACCTATCTTGGGTTGTGATTTCTCTCTCAACAACACAGACTTTGCGGAATTCTTTGCATGGGATTTCAACGGGTGGGTTCTTGATTTTTTCAAAGCAAAGAGCTAAGCAAGGTGGCGGTGGTGGCGGCTGTATTATAGGTGGCTTAGGGCAGATTGTTTTACCTGCTTTCAGTAGCTGGTTTCGTTTTTGTACCTGACAAGGCGTGGGCTGTGGCGGGTCAGGTATAACCTCAACTGTGCAAACTTTAACTGGCAAAAACGGCGACGCAGGTTCCTTCCAATTACTCATGTTATTTCAATTTTGGTTCAGTTTGTATTCTGTGGGTTAGATGGTGGTAGGTAGCCATGTTTGACAAGATGTTTTAACAGATATTATGCAATGTCAAAGTTTTTTTTTTCATAAAGAAAAAATAACAATTAACAGCCAGTATTCATTGCCCTAGCGAGGTGCAAAATAAACCTTCAAGTTTCCATTCACGTTTCTGTACAGTCAAAGCACAGTCTTAAAAAAAAATTACCAAAACAAATTTTTCAATGTACTCGTTTTTACTATGGAGCAATTTCACAAAATGTCGTCCACTAAGTCTTGTTGTCGACACTTGGTCCACTGTTGATGTCGCATGGTCAATAGTGAATTGCGTGATCCATGAATTGCCGAGATTATCCCCTTAGCGATTAACATTAGGTGGACCACTCGTGGAAAAGCCGCGGTCCATTCGTTCTCCACTCGTTGACAGATTACGGCGAGGAGATAAGGAGACCCGGTGACGTCACAGGGTCGACGTGGTGAGCTCATGCCCAAATGAAACCAAGCTACCAAGGTCATACAAGAAACCGCACGGGGAGAGGTGGTGGTGGTGACTATTACTGGTCTAACTGATGAGAAATTAGCCTTTCAGGGTGCGGATATTACAAAAACGAAACTTGTTAGGATCTCTCTTTAGGAATAATAAGTAATAAAAAGACTGCAGGCTAATACTGAATGCGGCAGCTGAAGACAGGGCGCTATGGCGCTCATTAGGGGAGGCCTATGTCCAGCAGTGGACTAGAATATAAGATGATGTTGATGGTGAGTAACAGATTATCTAGGATTTGGATGTACCTATTATGAATTAAATCTTTCGTGTCTAAGCCACAATAGTAAAGATAAACAAACAAAGACAAAATAGATTTCAAAGCCCTTTAATCAGAAGAAATCGGAGCAGAGTCTGAAGAATCATTTTTTTTTCTTGTCAGTGATTTCCTCAGGCACGCAAGTGGTGGGAGTTGTGGCCTTCCGGGCTTCAGATTCACGGTTCTAGAGCCTGTAAAACGGAAATATGAAATATCTGATGATCACAGTTTACGAAGTTAATTCATTGAACACTAAAGCCGGCTCCACACGTTGGCTCCAGCGCTGGTGCCTATGTGTGGTCGGGGAAATAGTATTGGCCCCAATGTTGGGCGAGTGTCTGCTATCGGCCGTCGCGTGCTGGTTTTGACAAATAAATCTACGATAACGCTTGTACTACGCTGTTACGCAAACAAAGGTGGCTTTTTTTAAAATTCACGCAAAAAAGAGTGATGTTTTAAGGAAGTTATTATAAGTTATAAGTTTAAACTGGGTATCTGGTGCCCCAAACGAATAAGCCGATGTGGTCGCGAATTCTTTTAATGGTTAACTAGGGCGATTGCAAAAATTCATAGTCAACTTTCAACGAAACCGGTTTTGCGGAGTATGAACATTGGAATTTGAAATGAAACTGTCGAGAGCTTTTTTTTGTCAAAGGAACTTGGATTGGTGCAGTCAATATTGTGTATGCTGTAACCAAAGCCAATGTTGGCACGAGCATTGGAGCCAACGTATGGAGCCGGAATAATGATCTAAGGTGCCTGGTTGTAATACAGATACCTTTGCCCGTAGAGCGTTGGGATATCACAGTCGCATGGTAGCTGGTCGCAGGGGAGAGGAGTCTTGCAGTTTCTGGAAATTTTCATTAAGAACAGAGAGCTATGTTATGAAGTTGAGTGACTTCACGTTGTCCAGGCAGGTCACCTGAGGCCTGAGAAAGTCAGGCCTACCTTAATTACTTACTGTTACAATATTTCAGGACATAATCCGTACTTATAAAACAGTACCGTAACTGACTGACTGACAGACAACGCACAGCCTAAACTACTGGTGCTAGAGACTTGAAATTTGGCAGACATAATATACCTTGAGTATCCTAGAGGTGCACTAAGAAGGGATTTTTCGTAATTGCCTCGGGATAGGGAACTAGCCCATTTTCAAATATTTCACTAGGGCAGAGCCACGGGGCATATTCGTTGCCGCTGTGGTCATAAGTAGACTGAAGTGAGGTGATTAAGAACAGAAATTTAACCTTAACCTTTAAACTGGCAATTCCTAACTAAGCCCGAATCTCTCTTAACACGTTTCCTGTCCGGGTGGCCCCAATGTGGGGTCATGAAGCTTTTTTCCAGGAGATCGTACCCTCAATGTGGGGTCATATCCCCAATACTGGATGCACAGTTGGACTTGTGACATTGTCAGATCGTATTGTATGGGGACAGTGAACGTGTTAATAGAAAACGTCGCACTTATGGACAAGTAAGAATATTACAAGCACCAAGGTTCTTTTTGAAAGTAAACGAAATCTAAGAAAGAGTAGTTCCAGAAAGTAGGTACCTACAGTAAACTAACAGTTTTGATTGTAAAAAAACTTACTTCGCCGACGAAGGGCAGGTGGGACATTTTTTTGGCGGCATTTCGATGTTCTGAAATGAAACCAAACGTCATGGTTTGTACAGTTAAATGTGGTTTGCTTAGATTGTGGAGGAAACTCACGCTAGTGTTGACTTTAATGTAACTGCATGCACTTCTTGCATTATTTGATGTAATTACTTGCAACAGGTAGGTAGAAGCAAGACGACAAAACGTTAGGAAAGTTATTGTAAAGTGTCTTTGTGTTCTGTTTCAAGCGCTCCTTCAGTTTTTCAAAAAGCTTTAAGTCAAAACACTCAAGTGTCTACATATTACTTACATCTTACAGTATCTACATACAGAAGACTACCGAAAATTTGTCCCCTCCCAAGTTTAAAGGAACTCTAGCTTCGATCGAATGACTAGAGTCTAAAATATTAAGCAGTCCTAGAAATGAAGGCTCCAAAAACTCGAGTCTTTACCAACACTAATGCCATCAGGTCTCTTGCCATTCGTCTCGTACAATGCCAGGTGGCCAAAGTAAAATTGGAACGTTAATGGTGGCAAGGGAACTGCGTATGATTCCGTTGAGAAGCGGTCGGTGCTCTTTTGGCAAGCAAGTACGTATGGCCTCAGTTGGTAGACGTCATTGCCACATAAAATAAATAATAAATAAATATCATGAGACAATTGACACCAATTGACCTAGTTCCAAACTAGGCAAAGCCTGTGCTATGGGTACTAGACAAGGGATAAACATACTTATACAGATAAATGCATACTTAAATATATATTAGACATCCAAGACCCGACAACAAACATTCGTATTCATCATACAAACATCTGCCCCGACCGGGGGCACGAATTCGGGACCTCAAGCTTCATAGTCAGGGTCTCTAACCACTAGGCTATCCGGCCGTCTGCCTTTCTTATTGTAATGCCATTGCATCCAAGCTACATTCATCGCCCCAGTACAAGCAAGCTTACTTACTATGTATTGATTTAAACTTTCACGATTTAAGCGGATGTTGTGAGTGTTGTGTGTCGGACTTGTGGCAACCGTAGTGAAAAAAACTGGCGCACGAGGGTTTCGTAGAAAGGTTTTAACGCTTTTCCCTAGTCCAGTGTTAGCAGAGCCCTGCTCCAGCAAAATGTACGCAGTGTGGGATCAACTTATATTGGTCTGTGAAATCTACAGACAGGCATAAAATTTTAAGATTTTGAGACTTTTTGGAGTGGTTGTGCTATAAGAGCTACCTTCATGCCAAATATCAAGTTTCTAGGACAGTTGCAAGTACCCTGTAGGTTTTCCGATTTCGGCAATTTGTATGGAAATAGATTTTTTAATGACTGTATCTTTTGATTGCCTTGACTTAGAAGGTTGATTTTTTCACGGCTTTAAGGGACCGTAGGCTTGAGTATTTTATATTAATTTCAGAATGCTACCTCCACGCGTTTCAGAGAAAAAGGGTCTTAACAGACAGACAGACAGACGGACAACAAAGTGATCCTATAAGGGTTCGGTTTTTCCTTTTGAGGTACGGAACCCTAATAATAAAGACCAAGTGCGGGTACTTCGAGGAACCCGTGCAGCTAGGAGATGTTGATACCCGCCTCTTCAGTCCCTTCGAGACCATGGACGCAACGTCGCGTCCGAAGCGTCGATGTATTTAAATTCAAATTTAAATATATGTTTTTTACGCGATTAAGACCCGAGTATCATGATAATGTGATAAAGCTTACCTACTATCTCTGTTGCCTTTTCCCAAATTCTCAAATAGCTTCAATGTGTTCTATTTCGTCTTGCTTTTCATTACTCTGCATTGGCAGTTTCCACATCCTTGTTTCTTGCCACTGAGAATTTCATCTTCCTTCGTTGACGGTTTGTCTTTCAAATTTTCTTGTATACCATCTATATTGATGCAAGGTTTGCATTTGCTCTGGGCATTACAGAAACCTTGGTTGTCATTTCTCTCCGACATATTTGTTTGCTCACATTTGGGGGCTTGAATTTTTAACTAAAATGGTTGAAGACAGACGTTTGTGAATGAAATCACAGTTATTAAGAATTTTTTAAGTTTTAAAGGGTGACAGAAAAGCAGAGTAGCAACCAGCATGATAGGTTGTTACTACAGAGGTAGAATATCATTATGATTATGAAAAAGAAGATTATAAGGAGGAAGAAAAAGATAAGCTTAAGAGTGACCAAGTTGATAGAGTCAAGTTAGAGTGTCATTTGGATCTCGATAACTTTCAAAATAAGGCCTCTTAAAGTGCTCTTAAATCTAATATTTAACGCGAAAATTTGTGAGGGAGGACGAATGTATGGATAGTTGTTTTTCTTTCACGCAAAAAACTACTGAACGGATTTTGACGAAACTTCGCTGTAGTACAGTTTATTCATCAGAATAATACAAAGGCTACTTCTATTCCGGGATATTTAATATTCCTTCGGGATAGCGATAACCTAATTCTATACAGACGAAGTCACTGGCAACAGCTATTGTAAACTCAACTGGCTAATTCAACTAGTCCAACAAGTTAGCCTGTTCCGATACTTATGAGTACCTCGGACCCTGTGGAACACATAAACATATACATAATACAGTTCATGTCAAACTTAAATTCGCCTGTCGCAGTTACTTGTAGCGGAAGCAAGACGCACAGAGACAGGGAATGTGGAAGCGGGACCGTTATTTATACCCCCTCCCACGGCCTGAACAACTTCCAGGGATGCATTTACTTAAAGCTACGAGTAATTGTGGCTTTATTCTTTGTAGACCTTTGAAAATCAAAACACCGTTTCATATTTAATATTACTTATTGAAAAACATAACATAAAATGAGAAGGAAAAGGTATAAAAACTGCACACTGTATTTATAATTTTATTCAGTTACCATTGCACTAGTGTCTGGTTATATAAAAACCGGTTCTAAAAATGTAATCAAATGTTGAAATAAATAGTTCGGGAAACAGATATTTGATTTGACGATACTTAGTCTAAGCTCCCGTCGCTATTTTTGAATCTAACAGATGCCTTGGACGTTCTTGCTAACACTGGACCAGCCGACGAGTCTTCCGTCTTTTCTCGATCACTGAACATTCCAAACAGTTTAGATTTTATAGTAGTAAACACACTCTTAGTCAGAGATGATGGTCCATCCAGCGTTGGTACGCCATCAGTACTCGATAACTTTTTTGTAGGCACTGATATGTTGCTACGCTTATCGAATTTATCGTATGTAGAACTCTGTTCTGCATTCTCTCGAACATTATCTTTAATAGTACTACTCAATCTATCAAGATCTAAACGTTCTTTCAAACTGGTCACAGTTGAATCTACCGCTCCTGCCAACCTTGCTACTATAGGAGCCATCATTATAGAAGCCCGTTCCATAGCAGTTGCTTCGGTTTCTCCACTCTCAGAATTTTCATCATCATCTGCATCAGAACGCTGATTTACGTTCTTAACGCTAGGAAACTTGTTCTCTGTTGAAGCTGTTTCAGTAACTTTTATAAGTTGACTCTCTTCGGATACCACAGGGGTAGGTTCATTCATCCTACGAACCGTGTGGACTAAGTAGTTCATTGAATCTTTGTTATCTGTCACCGGTTTTCCTAATCGGACTTTCAAGCTGAGTCCTTGGTCGTTATTGGCTTCAATGTCAATACTTACATGACTATTTGATTTTAATTCATTATTAAGTGAAACAACGTGAGGAATTTTACTATTCTGTGTAGAAGACTCAGTGTTAATGCTACTATCATTTTCTGAAATTGGTTCTGTGTCATCAGATTTCATTTCATTGTTAACGGAAACAACACGTGAAAGGTTGTGAGATTGTGAAAATGAGTCAGGATTTACACTTGAACGATTTTCTAAATTAGATATTGTTTCATTTTGAGGTACTAAATTGGGTTTAGTTTCATTATTTGATTTTATTTCATTATTAAGATTTGTTATTTTCACAACACTTGATCGATTTTCTAAAGGTAATGCGTCACTTTCATTTACTACATCGGGTTTGGTTTCATTATTTGGATTTATTTTATTACTGAGATTAAATATATTCACGTGTTTCATAGAGTGAAAGGAATCTCTGTCAAAATTGTTTTCCATCTTAGTACTGGCTTTGTCATTTGTAGTGGCATCAAAAGAAACATCTTCAGTCTTTATATTAGACATAGATTCATCACTCGACTTTTCAAGACAATTTTTGCAGATTTTAGATCTATCAGTTAGATAGTATAATGGTTTTTCGCCTTTGCACTTAGGCATTCGGACAGCCATAACTGGATCCTTCAATTTGCACTTGTCTACTGGCACACACTTCCTTTCTCTGGGTGGGCACCTGGATTCCTTTTTTTTCGGCGGTGGACAATAAGGTTTATCTTCTTGAGGAGGACAAGGTGGTCTTTCTATTACTTTTTTTGGGCATGGAGGTAATTCAACGTCTTTAGGTTGGCAGGGCAATTTCTCTTCTGGAGGCGGACAAGGGGGTAATACTGTTACAACCGGGCAAGGAGATGGTCCTTCTTCAGCTTTTTGAGCTGAGCAGTTAAGTGTTTCTTCTACAAAGTGACCGGTGGGTGATTCATCTTCTTTTGGCGGACAGTCAGCTTGGTCATCCACTAGTGGAGTGGCAGTTGGTGAAGAACAAGGAATGGCTTCACAGCCCTTCGGGCACGGACACGGTGTGCACAACAAATTAGATAAACTGCTTCTAACCCCCTTAGCAATACAAATAGTTTTCTTTTTACATGCAGTATATGCACCTTTAACACTGCTAGTGGAACCAGATTTAGTTACCTCTGGTTCAGGCGGTGGTGTTTCTGGTGGTTTCTTTGACGGTGGCGCTGCGCAGTGGTCAGAGGTTTTATTTGGGCAAACTGCTGTCATCATTTTAGATGCGACTTTTTTTATTCCATGCGACACAGTTGACATAGCATCGAGTAGCTGTTGGGAGCTTGATGCCGTCTTACAAGGATCAATAGCATCTTGGGCTTTTACATCATCTGCCTTTTTTGCTTCGCAGTTTTGACATATTGGGGAAAATACTGCTGAAGCGACATTTTTTAAGCCCTGTCCTAGGTCGGTGAGTTCAGTAGTTTCTGGTCTATCGCAAGGTGGTTTTATATCTTGACTCTCACACTTTCCACCACTGTTTGTCTTCTTATCCTTCATATCTTTCTGGTTTGTGCTACTATCTGACTGGTAATCTGAGGTATCTTCTATAAAACCTATCGCCAAATGCTCAAATAATTCGCAATCTGGGGGTGGTCTTTTTAAATATGGTATTAAAACTTCTTCACAATAAGCACTTTGTCCAGATGGACCGGTGTTCTGAGATTTATTCTCAACCAAACTTGGAGGGTTTCGTCTGAAAGGTTCTGTGATAATTATGGTATTATCTTTAATAGTAACTGTACCACCTTCGCCTCTTTTCTGGCAATAGCTGAGTAGTTTTGACGAATGTTCTGATTGAACCGCGCTTGAATTTTGCGAGCGATGGAATCTCAAGTAATAGTTCTCTAAGAAGGAATTAGTAGCATCTGTCTGAGTTTCTTTATTTACGAGTGAAATGTACGAGTCCTCGAGATACGGATTTTCGTCTTTTAGTTTCACTGGTTGCATAACTTCGATTTTGGCTGCACTTTTTGCTACGGAATGGTAAGTTGTGTTTGTTTTAATTGCATCTTGTTGGAAATTTGCATTTTCCAAGAGATATTATGGTAAATGTATTTTAATTTCCATTTTGTTTTGATGGTTTTAGGGCCGTTTGATCGTTGACGGGGTAAATTATTTTGACGTACTCACTGTCTTGTAATTTGACGTTGTATTTACTTTTAAATTACGACTCTAAACTTTTTGCAGAAAATCGAATGTGAGTCAAGTGTGGCAAGTGTAAAATAATATTGTAAAAATAGTTTGTGATTGCTATGGTTAATTGAATGATTTGATTAGATTAGATTAGAATGTTGGACTATGGTATGTTTGCATAATATGGTTGCATTTTTTCACAAATTTCTCAAACATATTTTGAGTGTGACCGTGGTCTTAGTGGTTGCCAATAATATTACAAGTAAAGATACGTCATAGCTCACAAAACAATTGTAGTCTTTTTGCGCTTCATTTTCGGCGTGCTGACGACATATATTATCTACCTGTTTTTTTACTTGTAATATCACTGGTGGCTCGCCTGTAAAGCTCGCTCGTTTGTCACCGCAATACCGTGCTTTTGCATGCTGACGAGTTCGGCTCGTGCCTTATTATTAGACGGGCTGACGGGTTTGACTTTTTACTCGGCTCGTCAAGAAAACGCGTCGATCAGCAATCGCACGAGTCGAGCCGGTGGTTTTCTTTCGACACTGACAGTTGTATTGTAAGTAGTTGATATTGCGGTGGTGATACCCAAGCCAGCTTTACTGACGAGGCACGAAGACCGCTGTTGTTAAGAATAACCTTTTTTTGTACTTTATTTATAAAGTTGTCTATGGTTTATTTCAAATGTTGTGTTTTGTTTTATACTACTTATGTCAATGTCTTTTCATAAAATACAAATGTTCGTTACACATCAAATATAATGTTTTCTCTTTAATTACTGGGGTAAAGGCGATACAGTCTTTACATTGGTTATGGGCATTTGCTACCAGTGATTATTATATTGAAAATAATATAATTACTTAGTTATATTTTGTGAAATAAAAGTGACGATTTTTTTTTCGAATAAAATAAAATTTTACGAAAATGACAGATATTCCAACTAGTTCAATGAATAACATTGTTATAAGTTCAGGATCAAATATGATCATTGAGAAGCTGGAAGGAGTTTCAAACTACGGTACGTGGAAATTTCAAATGAAATTGTTGCTAATCGACCATGGACTGAACATGGATTTCGCAAATGGGCTAGTCAATGCAGCTACTGATTATGTGAAAGATCAGAAAGCATATGCAAAGATTTGTTTGAATATTAAACCAATTTGCTATCCTCATGTCAAAAATGCCAAAACAGCAGAAGATGCCTGGAAACAATTGAAGGCCGCTTATGAGAATGCAGGCATAAGTCGTAGACTTTCTTTGAAAAGAAAATTAGTACAAATTAGATATGTAGATTATGATTGCATGGATCACTATCTGGGAAATATTATTTCTGTTACGCAAGAATTAGCTGACATTGGCTGTGTTGTCGATGACGATGAATTAGCTGAATTGATGTTGATAGGATTGCCAACTGAATTTGATTCATTGATTATGGCGATGGAAGCCACAAATGCAAAGTTGACATCTGAATTCGTGAAATGCCAATTAATTCAAAGTGAATTCAAAAAGGAGATAGGCAAATCAAATTTGGAACCATCCGAGAAGATTCTTATTGCGAAAAATAAATTTATTCCAACATGTCACAACTGTCATGAGAAAGGACACATTAAACCAAAATGTCCTAAGTTGAAGAAGAATTTTAAGAAGAATTCAAATAATGGTTCCAGCCTAGATGCTTCATCTTCAAAGAAGGGAAGTACAAACTCATCTTTATTTTCTATTTCTACAGAGACTGCCTTAGTTAGTACTGTTTGTAATAGGGATAACTGGATTTTAGATTCCGGATGCTCTAGTCATATGACTAATAGGAAGGATTGGATGATTAATTATTCTCCTAGTATTAAATCCGAAATAACTACTGCCAATAATGATAAAATATATAGTGAAGGCGTAGGTAATGTCAATATGGTGTTCGACAATGATGTTGAAAAAGTTATTACTGATGCCCTGTATGTACCAAAAGTAGCAGCTAATCTTTTGTCTGTTAGCAAAGTCGCAGCGAAAGGATATGTATTAATATTTGACATTAATAAATGTAATGTTTACAGGAAGGATAATGTATGCGTGACTGGTTCCTGTGATCTGACAGCTACTAATGTGGACGGTATTTACAAAATTGATCAGAAAGAGAAATGTTATTCTGCATTTAACCAAGAGCCTAGAATTAGCACTGAAGGTAAAGCTTTGATATCCAAAACTGATTCGTTAGAGCTATGGCATCGTCGACTTGGACATTTAAGCTTGAAAGGTATGTTAATCCTTCGTGATTCATTGGCGCGCGGTATTGAATTTTCAAATGGAGGTTTGACTCCTTGTTCCCCTTGCATTGAAGGAAAACAAAAGAGCAAATCATTTCCTCGTGGTCAAGCACATAGAAACGTGACTAAATTAGATTTAATCCATACGGATATATGTGGACCTATGTCGGTGAACAGCTGGAGTGGTTCTCGATATTTTATTACATTTACTGATGATTTTACGCGAAAATCTTTCATTTATTTTTTGGATCGCAAAGATCAAACAACAGTTTTGAATACGTTTATTGAATTCAAAACATTAGTTGAAAATCAAACCGATCTGAAGATCAAGCGTGTTAGGAGTGATAATGGTACGGAATATTGTAATAAAAGTTTTCAGAATTATTTTAAGCAATGCGGTATAGTTCATGAAACTACTGTGCCATACACACCACAGCAAAATGGAGTTTCTGAACGCCTTAACAGAACTTTAATGGAAAAAGCCAGAGCCATGTTACAAGATGCTGATTTAGAGAGAAAATATTGGGCAGAAGCGGTGAATACAGCTTGTTATTTGAAGAATCGTAGTCCAACTGCTGCTTTGACTAAAGCTACTCCTGAAGAGTTGTGGACTGGATCCAAAGTGAACCTCAGTCATCTTCGAGTCTTTGGTAGTACAGCATATGCTCTCACCCCACAACATCAACGTAATAAGCTTGATCCCAAATCAAAACCCCACATTATGTTAGGATACTGTGATCATACCAAAGGATACAGACTTGGTGATCCTACTGATGGCACAAAAATAATTAAAGCACGTTCTGTTGAATTCCTTGAAAATGTGAAAGGAAACAAATTTAAAAATGAGAAATCTCATGATACTTTTAAAGATTTACGAGATAACATTGAAGTTTCCATATATAATTCGAATACTTCTGATGAAAATGTTAATGAACCTGACAATGATGAGTATGCTACACCTGATGCTTTATCTACCAATTCTGATATAATCTCTAATGTTGTAGATTTTAATGTTCAAGAAAATACATCTGATGAACAAGGAGAAGAGGAATCGTTGAACAATATTCAACAAGAATCTAATATCATAGAGCAAAATGCATCTGATACAGAAATTAATGAGCATTCTAGACCTGTTCGTGAACGAAACCCTCCTTTAAGATTCAATGATTATGAAATGAATTATTTCACTGAACTAGCATTAACGGGACGAGATGAACCTAGAACATATAACCAAGCTATACAATGTGAAAAAGCTGATGATTGGTTGAAAGCTATGCAAGAGGAATACAATTCACTCATGTTACATCGTGTCTGGGAACTGGTCGATCGACCAAAAGATGCAAACATAATTAAATGCAAATGGGTTTTTAAAGAAAAAGTAGACCCAAGTGGTAATTTTGAGAAATTTAAAGCTCGTTTAGTTGCTAAAGGTTTTACTCAGCAATATGGAGTTGATTATGAAGAAACTTTTGCACCTGTTGTAAGACACTGTACTTTACGTTTACTTTTTGCTATTGGAATTGAAAATGATATGGATATCGAACATGTTGACGTGAATACGGCATTCCTTAACGGAGACCTACGTGAACGTATTTACATGGAACAACCTACTGGATTTGCAATTGAGGGGCAGAATAAAGTCTGTTTACTGAAAAAGAGTTTATATGGACTCAAACAAGCCAGTAGAGCTTGGAATGAAAAAGTTCACACTGTTTTAATTAGCGATGGATATACGCAATTAAAGACCGAAAAATGTGTCTACTTCAAAGACCAGGTGATAATAGCGTTATACGTTGATGACTTTTTCGTATTTAGTTCCAATGAATCTCAAAAGAAAATGTTATATAAATTGCTCAGTTCCAAATTTTTAATAAAACTGCTTGGACCAGTGAAACAAGCGTTAGGCATTAAAATTGAAAGGGACAGAGAGAAAGGAACTTTAAAGTTGACACAGACAGAGTATGTGAAAAACCTTTTAGTTAAATTTGGCATGGAAGATTGTCACAAGATAGCGACTCCCATGGAGGTTAATTTCAATCTGCCGAAAGCAGAGACAATCGACAAAAGGTTTCCATACCAGGAGCTTATTGGAAGCTTGATGTATCTCGCTGTATGCACACGTCCGGATATAGCTTTTGCGTGCAGTAAGCTTAGCCAATATAACACTTGTTATAATGAATCTCATTGGCTCGCTGCTAAACGTGTACTGCGATATTTATCTGGGACAACTAGCTACGGACTCAATTTCACGAGGGGTAGTAATAAGGTTGAAATTTCATCCGACGCAGATTGGGCGGGGGATACAACAGATAGAAGATCTTATTCAGGTTTCGTGAGTAGGTTTGGTAATTGCGTTGTAAATTGGCATAGTCACAAACAACAAAATGTCGCTTGCTCTAGTACAGAAGCTGAATACTACGCTCTTGGAAATGCTGTTAAAGAGGCAAAATTCATAACAAACTTTTTAAAAGAGTTAAATTGTAGGAATGAGTCACATGATCTTGTTGCTATTTATAATGATAATCGTAGTACACTCAAAATGGTGGAGAATGAATGTTTTCGTAGAACAAAGCATATAGATGTTCATCATCATTTTATACAGGAATGTGTTGAACGCAAAGAAATCTGTTTAGCTTACAAGCCTTCAGCTGAATTAGAGGCAGATCTTTTTACAAAAGCCTTACCTAAGGTGAAACATAATTTCTTTGTGAAGTGCTTAGATTTAATTTAAACTTGCTTTATGTTTTTTGTACTCTCGCACAGAGTTTATACTTTATTTCTGTCTTAAATTTGTAAAACACATGATTGCTTCGAGTAAGGGGCAGTGTTAAGAATAACCTTTTTTTGTACTTTATTTATAAAGTTGTCTATGGTTTATTTCAAATGTTGTGTTTTGTTTTATACTACTTATGTCAATGTCTTTTCATAAAATACAAATGTTCGTTACACATCAAATATAATGTTTTCTCTTTAATTACTGGGGTAAAGGCGATACAGTCTTTACAGCTGTGCTACTCGTACGTTAACCAACATCTACGTGCCACGAGTAAGACCAGTTTTTGAATACCACTGTATTGGCTCGTACGTGAAACTAATAAAGACGCAAACGTATAGAGAGTGGTAGCGCGCCGGATTGGCGTGGCGTGGAAGCGGTATTGATTGTAATACTACAAATTTTATGAGCAACGGCCGAAAAACACGCGGTCTATGTCACCTCTTTCATACAAGTACATTACAACGGATACCACCGCCGCGTCGCGCCGTCCCGCTAACGTTGTACCGTTATCTCTGCTTTAACGTAAAAAAACTCAAATTTCAATCAGCAGAGATCATTTATATTTTTCTTCTTCAGGCGGCTTTGGTTTATCTTCGGGAAAAGCCAGGTATTTATTCTTCTTTGCGGGACATGTCTTCTTGTCTTCTCTGGTGGGACATTGTTTCTTGGGTGGTGGGGGTGGGACGTCGATTTCCACTGAACAGTAGTCGAAGGGTTCGAAGCAATCCGGGGGTTCAACAGGATCTGGCTTGATCACGCAGCAGCGGGATCTACGAACTAAGAAATGATAATTAACCCTTTGAACGCCAAGAGCGCCTAAAGGCGTTGACGTTACGCCAAGAACTAATACTGCTGCACTAGCTGCGCAAGGTCCTATCACCCACTACTATTACTACTGGGAATGACGTATTTTCTCACTTGTGCAAGCTCCGGGGCATGGTTCATTCAGCAGCACGGCTTGTTCATCATCTCTCATCCTCTTTTGTGCTTCTTCATCATCTTCTGGCTTCTTCTTAGGTTTCTTCTTCTCACAAGGATTCTTTTCATCTTCGTCATCTATGTCATCGTCCATGTTTATATTGAAATCGGTTTTTGGAGTTTAAAAGTTTTATATTTGTGTTTTTTCTGCTGTCATGTTTTTGATGTTTGTCATGCTTGACAAGACGTTATTTTTTTAGCTTTTTAAATTTGGTCTGGTACTTCTTTTAGCCTTCTTTCTATCAAATACCTAGTCACTGCGTCCTTCCCGTTCTCAAGTCCACTGTTACCTCAATACGTTAATACTTAGATTTATTATTTATTACCATTCTGCAAACCCCTCGGGGTTGTGGGTGTCCATGGGCAGTGGTGATCGCTTACCATCAGGTGACCCACTTGCTACCACTTGCCACGTAACAAATTTTGACAGGAGCGTACGTGCTGTACGTGTGTGTTCCTCGTTCTACTCAAAAAGTGGCAGAAAAATTGTAGTGCATAGATAAGTCAAAGACGCCTCCCGTCTGTCTGCTTTATGTAGTTCGACAATAAGCCTGCTGTTGTACTAAACATTTCGATGCTTTACATAAAAAAACACGTTTTTATATAAACTCATATGCCTTTATTTCGTACTGGTGCGCTTGCCTTACACTAAACTTAGTACAAATTAAACAAATTACATTGACGTGAGAGTTATCACTTAGATCGATATGCTTTTAGAAATAAAGCAATTCCAAATAATTATTTAATAATTGTTTTAATAAATAATGAAAATATTACACAAAATGTGGTATGAGTAGGGTTGACAGGTCGGTTCATTTATAAGGTTTTTCAGGCACTCGCTTTTTATACCCCCGAACGAAAAGGAGGGGTGATAGAAAATCTTTGTCGTCCTATTTACGTTCTTTAGTCTATGAGCTTGACTATAATTGATGTTTCGATTTCGATGAGTTTTTACAAGTTTTTTTTTTTAACATGAAACTACCGCGAGACTCAATCGTAGTGAAATATAACAGATCACTCACGCATACAATATAAGTCGATCGAGTAGTCGCGCGAGCAGAGCCGCGGCGCGTAGTGTACGTCTCGATGCCACTGGCTAAACTCGACTTATATACGTGAGTGATCCTTTTTATTTCACTATGAGTTTTTACAAGCTTTTATTTAATATGCACTGTTCGTATTGTACGTAAGTGGGTATGTAAGTTCGAAATGTTTTGACCACTTTGATATCCGTATCCGATAGAGCTGAAATTTGGCATGCTTATGTAAGTTTGGTGACTATACAATAAGTTGCTCGTGATATTCTGATGGCAATGCCAAGATCGTCTCCGCAGGAGGGAACTCTTCAACGGTTAATGGCATCGACTTGACATTTGGCATGGATATGCAAATTGGATGACATTTCGAGTACAGTCAACAAAAAGTACAGTCAGCAAAAAATATTGTATTCAAATGATTTTTGTTTAACAGAAAAACTTATAATATTCACAATTCGTGATCTCAGTTGGAATATCTTTTTGTATTTTTTTATTTTTATGATGTCAATCGTGGTGTAGGGGAACGACACACGACCCGGAGTGTCGAGGTTCCGGGTTCGATTCCCGGGGTTGGCATTTTTCTAAAGCATACTTCACAGTTTTAACATGAAACTACCGTGAGATTCAATCATAGTGAAATAAACGGATCACTCACGTATGTCAGTCGAGTATAGCCTGACATGTTTCGGACTGATCCATAGTCCTTCCTCTGGGAGCACACGCTACGCCGGTTTACGTCTCGCCACCGTCGTAGCATGTGCTCCCAGAGAAAGGACTACGGATCAGTCCGAAACATGTCGAGCTATACTTGATTGACATACGCGAGTGATCCGTTCATTTCACTAAAACTTCACAGTCTTCCCAACTGACTCTATGAAAAACAAGTGCCAAAAAAACCGTCTTCTTTGGCGAAAGTATATTGCTTTGTTACACGTAATAATATTCTATTATCAACTGGTTCAAAGACGTTACAATTACAAAAGTCTTTGGCGTTCGTCTAAACTGTATGTATTATTTCTTTAAAAAGCAAGCTATGGGTTTAAGGACGTAAGAACAAATACTTAATCTATACATTATATACAAAAAAAATGGACGGAAAGGATAAGACTCGCAACTTATTTTAGAAATATATAAAATAAGTCAAAATTTTTGAACATAACTGTGGCGTTCTGTGTGAAAAGGTGTCTTTAGACTTATGAAAGAAAAAAAAACTACAGTGATAAAGACTAATAAAATAATTAGGTATACATACAGTCACGCCTGTTTCCCCGAGGGGCAGGCAGAGACCACGGACTTCCACTTGCTACGATCCTGACATACAACCTTTGCTTCCCTTAATCTCATAACATTCTTCATACATGCTCTCCGGTTTTGGGTACTCCTGACCTGTCCTTTGTCCAAAATATCATCGATTTGATCGGAGTACGTTCGCAGAGGTCTTCCCTTTCCCACTTTTCCATCCACTCTCCCTTCATACACCCTTTTCGTAAATCTGCTTTCACTCATTCTCTCTACATGCCCAAACCATCTTATCATACTCTGCTCAATTTTCGTCACTACATCTTCATTCACACCGCACTTCTCTCTTATCGCAATATTCGTCACTATATCTCTCAAAGTCACACCACACATAATTCTCAACGCTCTCATTTCCACCGCATTCACTCTACTTTGGTGTTTATTTTGCCACACGCAACTTTCACTACCAATAAGTGTCGGTACTAACACTCCTCTATGTTCTGCCAGTCATGCTTTTCGTGACGTAAAATAATGATATAGTACCTAATTTAGAAAGATTTAGAACAGCGTACAGTCAGCGCAAGCTCTTATGTCTATAACAATAGAGCCGCGTTTAGATCATTGTGAGCCCTTCGGTTGCTTAGCAACTATTGCTGCTGCACTGTAAAATGTGACTACTACTTGGTAAGTATCAGGATAAAGTGTAATAGATAGGTACTTTCCTCCACCACGAACTATTCCTCTCCACCACTCAAAGGTTGACTGGCAGAGATCACTTAAAGGGATAAGTTCACCTTTGTACTCAAATGTTATTGTTGTAACTTGTGTTTTATCCTGTTTTTTGTACAATAAAGTGTTTACTTACTTACTTACTTTCTCCCAAATAATAACTATAGTAGTTTTTAAAGCTGCCTCCAGTTAAATTCCTTCTAAAACGTAATTTAGCCCATAATATTCCGAAGAATTCAGCGGTGCGAGCCGTGGCTCGAACCCACGACCCTCTGCTTGGGGTGCCTTTCCACCAGAGATGTGCTATGCTACGTTGCTATGGATGCGCTGATATCCACCAATCATATTCATTGCTCCACATGGCATAGCAGTGGTAGAAACGGGTGCAATGAATACGATTGGTGGATATCAAACGCATCCATAGCAATGTAGCATAGCACATCTCTGGTGGTCATAGGTCAAACCACTAGGCTATCACGGCCTTTATTTACCTACCTAAGTACCTATTTTATTGATGTAACATTTTTTACTAGCAAGTACATGTACAACACAGTTATTAGAAAGTACATAGGTACAAAGGGTATTAATTTATGCCATTGCTTATACTGAAGTAGTTTTTTTTACGACATGGAAGGCAAACTAGCAAGTGGGCCACCTGATGGCAAAGTGATCACCACTGCCCGTGCCCATAGACAGCCGCAACCCCAGGGGTTTGCAGATGCGTTGCCAACCTAGAGCGTTAAGATGAAATGCCTCTTGTGCCCGTAATTACACCGGTTGTCTTACTCTCTACAAGGAATACAACAGTGCAAGCACTGCTGCTTAGCGACAGGATTACCAAGTAACATGGCGGTAGCGATTTGGATGGTTAGTTAATTATATTATACTGATTGTAGAACGAAAGTGGCGACGATAGCAAAGAATAAATAGAAAATACAATTGTTTACGGTAAAGAACCTTTTCAAGCGGATTGCCACAGTCAATTAAAAATAACGATAAAGACAGCTTACTGTTTCAAATAAGTACACTGTGACATTACACTAGCTTTATAAAAAATATGAAGTAAAAAAAATATAAATAATCTCAAAGTAATTTCAAAATAACCTAAATAAAATTAAATAGTTGACTTTAATGTTTGTAGCTCTTGTCAATACATAATTTGTTACAAAAAAATAATTTAAGTAGACGCTAATAAGTAATAACAACTCTAGGGATAAAGAATTAGGGTTTGTTTCGCGTTGTGCTAGGGACAGCAGGGCGGCACTCACACCGGATTGTAATATGACAAAAAGTCTTTTTTTAAATTTTGTGACACATTTCTCGATTCTGTGATTATTTCTATGAAAAAAAATATAGATTTTAAATTTTTATACAGTAATAAGACAAGTAAAGAGTACAAAAGTGTCATATCACGATCCAATGAAACTGGCCTAAAAAAAAAATACACCTGACAATGTCATATTACGAACTATTTGTAACTATTTTGAGGTAAAACAAATGAGAGAAACTTACAGCTACTAATGACATAAAAATTATTATTCAGTTATTTAAAATACATTATTTACAATAGTCTTAAAGATTTATTAACACTTTGGCTCTCTCATTTAGATTTACAATAAAAATGAGTCAAGAATCACTCATACTGACGCGAATGTCACACGAATGTCATGAAAGAAAAAACCTTTTTTTACAGTTGATAAAAAAAAAAAACACATAATCATAAACTGCATTTTTATAGCTGGTTTAAAAAAAGAAGATTCACATATTCATCCTCTAGAATACAAAGAAAAGGCAGACTGACAGTTTGGTTACACGCTGTATACAGTAATACATAAACAGGAGGGCATTTGCTCGCCTAATCAATTCCCGTTTGCCACTAAACTGTATAGGATACACTACATTGTAACTGAATCCGAAAAATAAAATGTCATCACAGAGCACAGTCAAAGCTTGCGAATGGTTCAGTTAACCATTTTAACAATGAAATAGCTAACAAAATTATCCACTGGTTGTACATACTGTTGTGTGACACAGAATAAATAAAACTTTGTCAGCCGGTGTCGAGCCACCTTAAACGGAGTACGCTTCGCGAGTGTAGTGCCACCATAACACGGTATCAGTGTCTGTTATCACTTTGCTCCTACTCGCATGGCGTGCGTTGATATCTGTAAAGAAAAAAAAACGTTACAAATAATAGTACTTTTTGATATAAGTGCGAAAAGTATGTCATTATGCACGAGTTCTGGGTTTAACATGAAACAACCGTGAGACTCAATCATAGTGAAATAAAAACGGATCACTCACGATGATGAAAAACATGAAACGACGACTAAAATGACGATGAAAACGAGGGTAGTTGTGTGCCGCTGTCAGCTGCGTCTAGTAGTCGCGCGAGCAGAGCCGCGGCGCGCAGTGTGCGTCTCGCCGCCGCTGGGTCGTGCGCTCCCAGAGGAAGGACTACGAATTAGTCCGAAATATGTCGGGCTAAACTCGACTTATATACGTGAGTGATTCGTTTTTATTTCACTACGAGTCCTGGGTTGTCTAGGCCCGAGCCGTGAGGCGAGGGTCGAGACTCAGGACGAGTGATAATGACACTTCCGCACGTGTACCAAACGACGTTTTTTAATACATTTGCGAAAAAATTACAATGAAACCAAAGAAGGTGAGCCGGCGGGGGCGCCCTGTCGTGGAGGAGGAGGATGGTGTAGGCGGCCCGGGGCCGCCGGCGCCTCGGAAAAGTAAAAAGCACTAGTACGAAAAATCCAACTTTCCGCATGAAACGTAGCTACATAAAATACCACTTATTAAAAAAATCTTTACTATAAATACCAGTATTTAACCGACTTCAAAAAAGGGGGAGGTTCTATGTGCCACTGTATGTATTATTATTTTTTATGTACATTGTATGTACATCGATTACTCCGTGAATTGTAGACCGATTTTCAAAATTCTTTTTTTATTCGAAAGGGTATACTCGTGAGGTGGTCCCATTGTTACCAAGTCATGATCTGATGATGGGATCCCAGGGAAATCGAGGGCAACCCTCAAATTTTACAGGCACGTACTATGTGTTTCTTATATTTTCTAATGTTATTCAAGTATTTGCGTCTGGTAGTCATCATCTCATGATGATGGAAGGTACAACTCCTTAGCGGTTAGGGGTTAGAGGATAATTCTGAAAATGTTAAATCATTATTCGAAAGGGTATACTCCTGAGGTGGTCCCACTGTCACCAAGTCATGACCTGATGATGGGATCTCAGGAAAATCGAGGGCAACCCTCAAATTTTATAGGCATGTATCATGTGTTTCATATATATTCTAAGGCTATTCAAGTATTTGCGTCCGGTAGTCATCATCTCATGTTGATGAGCTGATGATGTAAGGTACAACTTCTTAACGGTTAGGAGTTGGAGGATAATTCTGAAAATGTTAAATCAACGTAAAATTGTGAAATAAAAATCTTTTAACAAAAAAGTAAAACCGCCTTCAAAAAAAAACCTTAGAAAAAAAAAAACGTTAAATAATCCTCTAAAATAATGATAAATAAATAAAATAAAATGCGTTTATTTCGGACAACAGAAACAAAAGCCTAGCCTAGCCTTAAACTTTTAGTTAAATCATAACCTAACCAACTTAGAAAAGTTGAAAAACCCCCGACATTGTCATTTCAAAGTTCAATATTTCAGAAACGGGTAAACCGATTTTAATGAAACTTGGCTAAGAACCATCTCGATTACATTAGCTTTTGATAAAAAAAAAGGCATCTAAATCAGTCCACCCGTTTGGGAGCTATGATGCCACAGACAGATAAACACACAGGTCAAACTTATAAGCTTTTATTGCTTAATTTTCTGGTTGTCGATTACACTAGAGCTCAGACGTAAACGGAAACACTATCGTGACGTATTTTTGACCGTCGACTACACTAGGCACTCTATTCCAAAATGCACTAACTTCACAGCTTTAAAAACAGAGGAATCACTTAGATAGAACTCGTCCCCGGGGAACGCGTCCTTTGTCGGCCGTCCCCCGGGACGGGGGACGAAATGTGACGTTATTATGTTATTGCTCTTTCTGTTGGCGATTTAAGCTATAATTGTTTAGAAGTTTATATTGAACTACCTGATGCTCCGCGGCTTTGCCCCCGTGAAATATTTCAAAATGGGCTAGTTCCCTATCCGGTCGGAATTTCGAAAAAAACCCTTATTAGTGCACCTCTAGGATATGTTTGCCAAATTTCAAGTCTCTAGGTCCAGTGGTTTAGGCTGTGCGTTGTGTGTCTGTCAGTCAGTCAGCCACGGTACTGTTTTATAGGTATAGATAGATTGGTCGAGCGAGCATATCTGGGCAGAGGAGGAATAGTGTTTCATCGCCTTTGTAGCAAAATGACCAGCCGCATCCAAATACAATCTTGCCATCATGTAGCAATACAATACAAGAAGTCTTTATTTAACCCACGTAACAAACGAAACAGAACAAAATATACATAAAGCGGTATGTATGGAAAGAGAAAGCTTAATTGCTTCATAATTATATTCTTAATGGCCGGTCTTAAAATGTGTGTGAGAACCTAAATAACATCACTCGAAATTTTAAACTAATTTAAATCAATTTTGTTGACAAAATAAGTAGTTTCTAGGGTTATACCTATTTGCGGTGCGGAAAACAGTAATGATAATAGTTAGTGGTACATACAGTGGTAAAGCAATGTTCATAAAATACGATATTTTTGTACTAACGATTAATTAGGTACCTACTATACCGTTGATATAGATATTCGAGATGTTTTAAGTAAAAGAAAAAACATAAAAAATCTGTTCCTAGTTTTTTTTAAGAAGTAACGATAATTGTGTAAATGTTGATGACCTATGGCAACAAACAACAAGTAGTACTTATGAAGATGCATTTAGTGCAAAACCACAAAATATTCCACCTAATTTAGGTAATTTCATCCTCCGAATATATTATGTAACCATTCTAATATATCTCTTCCCATCGAATCGCCAGTTTAAATAAAAGGTTTAACCAACCCATTAACAGTTAACAGTATAAACCAAATGAACAGTTAGCGGGATAAACAAATGGCCCGGCCCGGGATCGAACCCGCACCGATCAATTTGTGAGCCTCTGGGAGTTATGTTCACACCTGTAGTCGATTCGGGCTGTCGGCGATTTATTTAGGTGTGTTTTAACATTTAACAGCCAGTTTAAAGCAGGCAAAGGAAGGTTTAAATTAAATCCATATACAGAGTAGAAAATCAAATACGACGCGCTTATTGGTTCATTCAAATTAAAGTGTGGAAAATATTACACAAATAATTCTTAGTAAAAGCATTCCTCTAGTTAGGTTGAAATGATTTTCATAAGTGAGAAAAATTACCTAATACTTACTTAGGTAATTTCATTATGCAAATAAGTACCTAAATCTGCAAATCTTGAGGTTTTCGTGACATGTACACTAGGAAATTTATTTCGGTTTAAGAAATGGACAAACATGATCATTACAGGTAATTACTTAACATGATAAATTATAAAACATTTCTTGTAATTAGTGACTAATGTAATACTAATCATTGAAAAACTAAAATTTTGATTGGAATTGTTTTACCTAACGTGAAAGCCCGCTCGTAACCACTATAAGGTTGTTCCAGAACTTAATATAGTAAAAAAAAATTACGTCATAATTTTCAGTGATCAAACCTCCTATAATAAGTATTTTTGGCTTGATGATTCGATTCACGTTATCTTTTTTCCAAATTTTTGATTTTATTGTGTCCAAGATATTTTCAGAGTGAGTATATTCGCATCGGATACAATATACCTACCACTTGGTGAGCAGGCCAGTTGTGTGCGAGTACGGCGCGCCGTACGGCGAGTACTGTGAGTACGGTGCCGGATACGCGTACTCGCTCGCTAGGGTTGTCGCTCCTGAAAAAAGTAATTTGGTTTCAATCCTGGTTTCTCAAGCTATTGATAGACCCCTACAGCATCCGTGGCATAGGTTCTGGGGGTCTGTGGGATGATGTCATTATGTTGAATTGCCAGCCGTTCCCAATATTAAATCTAAGTAGGTATCTCTTGTTTTTATCTACTGACGAATGTAATAAATACATGTAAAATCCAAGAATTTGTTATCTGCATCGACAGATGGCATGCAGAGATTCCATTACCAGCCGACAGTAATTTTATTGAGAAGGCTAAATTTAAGATAGATAAATGTTTTTATCGGCAGTAGATCACAACAAGAGATGAAGCAACAGCAATTTTCTCACTATTTACAACCGTTTTTGTGTGGTCATAACATAAATAAAACAAATGGGATGTATTTCCATATTTCTTATTATAGCTGCTAAGGACGCGGTGACGCCCGAAATGCTTACCAAGATTGCAAATAGCATCTCGGTAAATGGAAGTACTGTTATTATATGAGTAGGGGTCATTTAAAGGCACTCTAGGAACGTTTCAAGTTATTCATCATGAAATGTAACATACCCTACATAGTGTTTACCTTCGGAAATGTACTAAAAATCCAAGTAATCTACGTAGACAGTTCAAAAACCTCATAGACACAAATTTTGTATACAACTCAACACCTGTTCGTAGATATAACACGCTACGACCTTTATCCGTCTTTGTTCTTTCCCTTAAGTCGTGGTAAGCGCGAAAAACAAACTTTTTTTAAGTTAAACCAATAGCCAATATTTTCTACACCTGTTATGTCGCGTTCCTTCAAAATATTAAGTTTGCTGTAGCTAATTTCACTACAGAAAGGTCTCTATACCATTAGTTTCGCATGATACTTAGACTTCTGCTCAACTGTATGAGCTCAAAGAAAAAACTAATATAAATCTTGAAACTTCCGCCCTGACGCGAAGGCAGCATCGATAGCAATAGGTAGTAATATCACGGCAGCATTACACAGCGTTATTCAAAGAGACACGCCTCGCCTACACGCCCCTACGTCATAACGATCTTTATACGCGTAACCACATTCAAATATGTCCCCGCCACCCCGGACTTAATATTTATAACCGAAATAAGCCACCAAAGTGCTCCGAAGCACTTCTGTCGCATCACAAACTCATGTTGCGCTTCGTTAACCCCCTCCAGACAAAGCCTCTATGGCCACCCCCCCTCTAAAATTATTTGCATACCCCCGAATGAGCTATTAAAGATGTCTGCTCTCGGGGTGAGCAGATTGCGGTGGATTAAACACCAAAAAGGAAAGTGGGCCCTAGAACGGTACCTTGCGGCACTCCGGATTATTCTCTACTTTTATATGCATAAGTGCGAGTTTAGCGAGATCGGATGACGGGTTTTATGACGTTGTTCGAGGGGAGAGGGTGGGGTCCAGAGGAGAAAATTAGATTTCCTGCAGAGTGCTCTGGAGTGGCGCTCGACTTTGTCGAAAGCTTTCGTAAACTCATTGTCGTTTTTTTCAGTGATTCCTCAACTGTTTTTCTGTTCGGCCACTTTTTTCCCCGTTTCATTGTTTTATTCTTGTTTGATTGTTTTATTCCTGTGCGTGGATCGTCGGTTTGTTTATTGGCGGTGATGTTTTCGAGTTGATGTCCGCAATCCGGGGACTTTTTAGGTGGCTATTAATGTTGATGTTGTTTTACTTCCATTAAAAATAGTGCACAACACTTACTTTAATTACACAAATTGTATCAAATAATAATTTTTCGTCAGTCTTTTTGACTTCTGTTATTTTGAACTTCTTTTCTCTATATAGGGCATGTTGAATCAGAGCCCCGAGCACGAATATTCGAATGCTACGTAACGTGATCGAGTGAAGTATTATCGTGAAAATTTGTATGACGTTTGAACCAGCGCCTCCCCGTGAGCGTATTTTGTACTAAAGTTTAATATGAATTTTCTCGATGGCGATACGAAAACGGTTGTGTTACATAGGATTCGAATATTCTTGCTCAGAGCTCTGGCCTTTCTGCTAATGTCCATTTATAAATAAAAAGCTTACCATCATAATGAGCGTACGGCGGGTAGGGCGGCGCAGGCGGCTGGAGTACTACGAGCGCCGCCGCATCAGGACTGGCTGCAGCTGAGGGGGGCTCGCCCCCCGCGCCCCCGTTCGATCCCGTTGAGTCGTTCGTTGCTGAGGAAGGACGCACTTGTTAGAGTTACTGAAAATTTTCTTAAACAAAAGATTTTTTTTTCTGTATGTACATCGATTACTCCGTCAATTGAAGACCGATTTTCATTTTTTTTTTATTTGAAAGGGTATAGTTCTGAGGTGGTCCCATTGCCACCAAGTCATGATCTGATGATGGGATCCCAGGGAAATCGAGGGCAACCCTCAAATTTTACAGGCACGTACTACGTGTTTCATAAATTTTCTAAGGTTATTCAAGTATTTGCGTCTGGTAGTCACCATCTCATGATGATGAGCTGATGATGGAAGGTACAACTCCTTAGCGGTTAGGAGTTGGAGGATAATTCTGAAAATGTTAAATCATTATTCGAAAGGGTATACTCCTGAGGTGGTCCCACTGTCACCAAGTCATGATCTGATGATGGGATCTCAGGGAAATCGAGGGCAACCCTCAAATTTTATAGGCACGTATTATGTGTTTCATATATTTTCTAAGGCTATTCAAGTATTTGCGTCCGGTAGTCATCATCTTATGTTGATGAGCTGATGATGGAAGGTACAACTCTTTAACGGTTAGGAGTTGGAGGATAATTCTGAAAATGTTAAATCAATGTAAAATTGTGAAATAAAAATCTTTTAACAAAAAAGTAAAACCGCCTTCAAAAAAAAAACCTTCTTTCAAAGAATATTCCGCTCGCACCGCACCGACTTCATATTTCTGCTGCTTAGTGCTAGGCCATAAAACTTTAGGCTTTAGTTTCTGTTCTCCGAAATAAACGCATTTTATTTTATTTTATTTATTTATCATTATTTTAGAGGATTGTTTTACGTTTTTTTTCTAAGGTTTTTTTTTTTAAGGCGGTTTTACTTTTTTCTGTTTTGTTTATTAAGTTTAGTGGTGTTCAATAAAGAGTCCTTATGTTGTATTGTATTGTAAATCTAACTCTATAATGCGATCAAGTTGTTACAATACAAGAAGACTTTATTGTACTCCAAATAACAAACTCTACAGAACAAAGGTACAACAGAAGATACGTGGTAGGAATAGGGGACATTATCGCTAGAGAGCGATTTCTTAAAGGCAGTGGTACTGTCCGCAGTCCGTCTGTCTGTCTGCGGCATAGCCAAGACTCTTGGTGCTAGAAAGCTGTAATTTGGCGTCTACAATTATTATTCATAATAATTACTAAATCATGTTTTTTAGGGTTCCGTACCCAAAGGGTAAAAAACGAGACCCTATTACTAAGACTCCGCTGTCCGTCCGTCTGTCTATCTGTTCGTTTAAGTGGGGCTTTCATACAACAGACATGATTTTTTTGCCGTTTTTATTGGTACGGAATCCTTCGTGCGCGAGTCCGGTTTTTTGTTTTTCAGGTTAGCTCCCCTACCCAAACCCTATGCTGGCTGTGTCCAACTTGCTCTTGGCTAGTTGTTGCAAGTATATTTTTCATAGTACGTGGCTTTAGACAAATCTGTTGAGCTAAAAACTTGTTTTACGTAACTGCACAAATTAAAATGCTACCTACACTAAGTCCAGCAGATTAACTAAAATAAATTCCAACAATTTGGATGCTTCGGAAACTCCAAACGGCCATAATTTCGGTCAAACCCGTTGTTCTAGATTAATCGTTGGTTGCGAAACAAAATTGCGCGGGAAAAAATGGCGCCCACCAACGAAATGGAAATGGGAAAAAACTGCTGATGGTTTGAAATCCAGAATTGATGAGTTTGGAATGTTTTGCTGTAATAGAAACAACCGATTGTGTTGTTATTTTTAAAATTAGATTTTGGTGAAAATTAGAAATATCTATTTTTGGTATTAAGCCGTAATAGCCTAGTGGTTTGACCTACGGCCTCTCAAGCAGAGGGTCGTGGGTTAGAGCCCCCGCTCGCACCTCTGAGTTTTTCGGAATTTATGTGTGAAATTACATTTGTAATTTATCATGAGCTTTCGGTGAAGGAGGATGAGGAAACCTGCACACTCGTGCGAAGCAATTCAATGGTGTGTGTGAAGTTCCCGATCCGCACTGGGCCCGCGTGGGAACTATAGCCCAAGCCCTCTTGTGAGAGGAGGCCTGTGCCCAGCGCTGGGATATAAATAAGCTGATGATGATGATGGTGATGATTTTTGGTATTTAACTGACAAACTAAGTAGCGGCTTCTACAAGACACCTACAGACAGACCAGACGGACGGACAACAAAGTGATCTTAAAGGTTCCGTTTTTCTTTTTGAGGTGCGGAACCCTAAAAACAAGAAAAACTTCGCATAAATTTAACCTTAACCTTTCGTCATTGCTTGCCTATCTGTAACAGCACCTTGTGAATGAAATTGAATGAATGAATGATATTCCCATGGAAACGGCGACCGCAGCTTGCGGTCAGCATCGATTCTACCATTCACTTCACGTGGGAAGTGGTGAACTTGGGTTTTTGGATTGCATGACATAATAGTGGTTGTGAGATAATAGAACCTTTTCAAGATCACAGGTCACACAATCATCTGTAGGTACTGACTGGGGTTTTTATTTTACAAGTCTTATAAAAGGAGACACTATTTCATAAAAATTGCAAACTGCAGCTGAGACCACTCCTCACTAGTTAGAATTCCATTTAGATTTTTTTATACGATAAGGAAGGCAAACGAGCAAGTGGGTCACCTGATGCGTAGTGATCACCACTGCCCATAGACACCCGCAACAAGGGGGGTTTGCAGATTTGCCAACCTAGAGAGCTAAGATTAAACGCTTCTTGTGCCCGTAATACCGTGCCACTGCACGTATCGTCAACAATCAATTCTCATACTACACTCAAGAGCAAATGGAATTTTTCATACAAAGTGACCCGTTTTTATTGCTCTTGAGTATATTTGACACTTACTCAAACGCGTTCGAGACGTTGATTATACGTACACTAGACGCTCAGGGGCCCTAGTGTAATCGCCGACCAGGCCAAGAAATACGTCTCGATCGCGTTCGCGTTTAACAATTCTCATACTGTTTGACACTTTAACGCAAACGCGATCGAGACGTATTTTGTGCTTTTCGATTACACTAAGAGCACAGATTCCGCGACTGTAGGTATATTTGTGGGTTCGCGTATTCAGGCAAGTGACAGGCTTGAGGTCATTACATCAGGTGTAATTTTATCGTGATTAGAAGCAACTCCATCCCCCATCGCTACCGCCCTCTAACTCAAAGTTCATCGACCGTTTGACAATAGCCTAGATCAGCATCACAGGTGCACGCGTCTTCTGTTACTGAGAGCGCCAGGATGTGGTCGGTGTAAGATTACGGCGTTGTAGGCTAACTGGCAGATGGGAAAGTGTGGTGCAGTTAAAGAGATCTTGTTTCGGAAATAAGTGTAGAGGCCCGAGTACGAATATTCGAATCCTGCGTAACTTAATTGAGTAGTAACGTTATCGACAAATTTGTATGACGTTTGGAACAGCGCCCGCCCGTGAGCGTAATTGGTGCTAAAATATAGTATGAAGTTTTTCGATTTCGATACGATAACGTTACCTTACGCAGGGATCGAAGATCGAACAACTATACTCGGGCGTCAGTCGAAGAGATTTTGTTTCGGAAATACCTAAGGTGCAGTTTAAAAAGAACGTCTTTGCTATTACATACAAATGCATAACACCTTGTGTAATTGTACTTATCCACTTATGTTGATGAATAAAGATACTATGACTTTGGTTTACTTTGTTTACGTTCCACAGTTAAGTTTAATTTATTATAATATAAGGTAAGGTGACATCGCGGTGGATGCGGAAAGCATAAGACCGGTCTGAGTGGAGACCTTTGGGGAGGAATATGTCCGGCAGTGGACGTCTTTCGGTTGACATGATAATGATGATGTTGAGGTGCCTTATTAAGGTAAGTATTTCCCAAGCTTTTATTTGGTTTCACCTGTTCCGGTGTCTGTCCGTTTGTATTTAAATCTTCCAAGTTAAATTTGACCCACTTCCAGTAGTCGGTCGGAGTTGAAATTTGGTACCTATAGATAATGTTGATTGGATAACAACGCGAGTACAGTCAGAAAAAACAATGTTAAATTTGTTTTGTACAACTTTTATAATGCGAAGCGTCGATGAAGATAAAAAAAAATGTTAGGAAAAATTCAAAGCAGCGGGAAAACACGATTTTATTAAACAACTTCTCAGCAACTTCGATTCCATCTAACGGGACGTTATTTTAACCACAATAATGTTGACAATACTACCGCAAGCTAAAGGAATAGCTAAAGAGGTACAGTATTAAAGAAACAAACAGTTAAATAAATCCGAATCCCGTAGTACTTGTAGTGGCTTATTCCGAAAACGGAGGCTTTGACAATTTCGATGTTGTCATCATTGGCGATCGGATAGCCTAGTGGTTAGAGACCCTGACCATGAAGCTTGAGGTCCCGGTTCAATTCCCGGTCGGGGCAGATGTTTGTATGATGAATACGAATGTTTCTTCTCGGGTCTTGGATGTTTAATATGTATTTAAGTATATGACATTTATTTATTTGCTTATTTACCAAAGTTTGAATCATGACTTATCAGAAAAAAAGAAATAATAGGCACTCTTTTAATTATAGGTACCTATTTTTTTTCTATGTAAATACATATAATATGGTAGGCTTTTGTATGAGTTAGTGTAGTGTAGTGAGTATAATATTGTATTAAAGCCTTCATTATTTTGCTCCACCACTCAAAGGTTGACTGAGATCCCTTAATTGGATAAGTGCGCCTTTGCACTTGAGTTACTTTTTTGTAACTTATCTTTACTTCTTTTATTTTCTGTACAATAAAGTGTTTACTTACTTACTTACTTATAATACGAAAGTTTTAATCCTAAATAGGCAAAGAATGTAATATTAGTATAATGAATTATTGGATCTAGAAATGGCATTGTTCCATAAACCTCTAACCTTGAGATACTAACCCACCAACCGATTTTAATAAGAAGTCTCTACCATCGAAAAAAAGTGAAGACGCACTTTTCTTAAAACATGTTTAATAATTCAAAACATGTTTTGTGTTAAAAAAAATCATAAGAAGCTAATTTTACATTTTTATCAGAATCCGGCGCCGCGCCCCACCGCAAGCAGTTTTCAGGGCGTGACAGCTCCATCCAAATGACAATACTTGACAGAAATTGGTCAAATGACAGCGCGCGCGCATCCGCAGTCACGACTTAATTATGGACGTAAGCGGAAACCTTAAAGGGTCACGGCCGTGCCTGCTTATTTAATTTGCTAGGCATAAGATTCCTAATTATTTACTAATAATTGACAGTAAAAAACCTCGTCCGTTTTAACTTAGGAATATGGTAATTTTGTGTCTCTCAAATGGAAACACCTGAGTTGACTGAAGAAACTTTTGTCAATAACCGAACTCTAAAATTCCGCAGGAAAAAACTTTTTTTTTTCTTTTTCGTGTTAGCTGGCTTTATGGGATTTTCCCTTTACCCGCTAGTGGTAAAAAATACCTAGATACCGCCAGCAGCGGGCCTCTCTCGCGACCAGGTTCTTAGAATTTGCTGTGTACTTACAACATTATACAATACAATACAAATACCTGTTTCCTATTGAACACCACAAGACAGTGCAGAGTGATTTAAAAAAAAAACAGATAAGGCAAACAATATCTCTTCCAAAAACCAAAATACAGAAAAGAAGATGAAGAGGCTAATGAAAGTAAAATTAAGATTGAGGGAGGAGGATTGTGTTGGATATCAAACATATTTGTAATTAGAGGAAGTGCCTTATAGGTTTGATGAGCTCCCGATATTTCGACGCAGTTACATGCATACCCTCGTTTCGTCAGTTTGCCCGTGATCATGATGCATGTAACTGCGTCGAAATATCGGGAGCTCATCAAACCTATAGGGTAATATGGCAGTCAATATCCCGTTATGCAATTTAAAACTGCTGTATTTGTAATATTTTACTTGTATTTGAATGGTTATTGCTGTTTTATTAATTCTATTCCATTTTTGCTGTAAGAATGAGTTTTGCTATCACTTTTTGTCCACGTTTCGTGGTGCATCTGTGCATATTCTTTTTTAAATGTATAAAATTTGTTTCTATTTGTGAGATACTGTAATTGGCTTCAATGTTACTACAGAAATAACCTACTCTGTAATTTGTAGCTGTTGGTTCTCCGAAAATAAATAAATAAATAAGTAATAATTAGTGCTATTATGCCTTTAAATTTGTTAGTATAATCATCTTACCCTTACCAGAGTGCGGCGTGTAGTGCGGGTGCGCAGCGTGCTCGTAGGGCGCTTCGAATAGCTCGCCGTAGTACCCGGTCGCGCCGCCAGCGGCGCCACCGAGCTCCGAGAGGAGCTTGTACTCATCCTTTAGACTCCATTTTGATGATGACCAGAGCTGGAAGGGAAGGATATTGTTAATGTGGTCCTCTGTGTTGGGTAGATAAAAAATTATGGACATAATCCCGGGTTCGATCCCCGGGGGGCAGATGAATACGACGAATACGAATGTTTGCTCTCGGGTCTTGGATGTTTGATATTTAAGTATGTTTAAATCCGTTGTAGTACCCACAGTACAGGCTTTGCCTAGTTTGGGACTAGGTCAATTTGTGTCAATTGTCCCATGATATTATTATAATACACAAAATATAAACAGGCACACATACATACTCCATCGATCATCACCAGCGTATTTGACGTCCCATTCTTGGGCCCAGGCCTCCACTCACAATGAGAGTGCTTGGGCTATAGTTCCCATACGGGCCCAGTGCGGATTGGGAACTAAACACACGCCATTGCTACGTAGAAGTGCGCAGGTTCCCTCAGGACGTTTTTCCTTCACCGAAAATCTCGTGTTAAATTACAGATGTAATTTTGCATATAAATTCCGAAAAATTCAGAGGTGCGAGCCGGGCTCGAACCCACGACCCTCTGCTTGAAAAGTTGAGAGGCCACTAGCCTATCGCGGCTTTTCACTCCCTTGATTTGCTTGTCTAAAATAATGGCTTAAGTAAACAATATTAAAGCGTCAGCAAGCCAGTCAACATTTCCCGCCATTTTGCGCTCGCGCTCGTCGCCATTTTGTTAACCCCGACGAAAAAGAGGGGTGTTATAAGTTGGACATGTGTATCTGTGTATCTGTCTGTGGCATCATAGCTCCCAAACGGGTGGACCGATTTTAATGCGGTTTTTTTTAATCGAAAGCTAGCTTAATCAAGATGGTTCTTAGCTAAGTTTCATTAAAATCGGTTCACCCATTCGTGAAATAACCTAACCTAACAGGTTATTTCACGAATGGGTCGCGCGCATTAGCCGAGAAGGTTAGAAATTGTCGCTTCCAAGATTTCACTGCCACTATCTTCTGGAAATCTAATACTTTAACCACTAACCCCGGGTTAAAGCCGGTGTGTTTTTGTCGGTATGCTCCCTCTCCCATTCCCTCCCATCTCCCATGCCCTCTGCAGAGGTAGAGAGGAGAGAGCCCCACATAGCCCCCACAATGTGAGCTACCTCAAGTCGGGGGTATGCGTCCCTAATAAAAGTACCTAAAACGAACCCGGGGTTAACTTGACGTATTTGTATCGTTTGACGTACCTAATGTTATCCCCGTGTTAGAGCCTAATCTAGGTCGGTGGGCTCCTCCCTCGCTCCTTCTCAAAAAGTGGATGTTGAGAATTAACGATTCAATCTATGAAAACCGTTATTATTTTTTATTTCATTAATTTTAAAGTCTTTTTGGTTGCTACGTTTTAATTGCCTTGTTGTTTTACACATTTTTAAACAAACAGTCAAGGTTGCATTTCCCGCCATTTCGCGTTGCCGCCATCTTGTTGACGAATAGGGTTGGTCGCGCGCGGTGCGGCCGCTGTGACGATAAAAATGGCCAAATTTATCAGCGGTGTCGAATGCTGGTTTAACGGGCCGTTGGCGATTAAAGATTGGTTCGTTAGCTGTTTTGATTTGCACAATAGATCTGTCTTTAGGTTCCTCTTGCTTCCGCATAATGTAGGTATGTATACGCATACCTTATCTTAATTTCGCATAATTTTTCGAAAACCATGCTTTATAGTGAAGTAAACGGATCACTCACGTATGTCAGTCGAGTATAGCTTGACATGTTTCGGACTCATCCGTAGTCCTTCGTCTGGGAGCACACGCCACGCCGGTGGAGCAGAGCTGCGTCGCGTAGTTTACGTCTCGCCACCGGCGTGGCGTGTGCTCCCAGACGTTTTCCGTTTATTTCACTATGATTGAGTCTCACGGTAGTTTCATGTTAAAACCATGTTTTATTGAGTTTTCAAAACACTTGCGAATTAAGGGGTTCTAACCTAACCTAACCAACCTATGCTATATAGTTATCCTGAAAAAATTACGGCTTCAACAAAAAAACGATTATGCGATATTAAGATTATGCGTAAACATACATTATGGGTAAAAAGTTTAGGTAGATAAGTCTATACTTCCCCTTCCCCTGTCTTTAATCTTTAAGTTAACCCTTTAATTAAAAGCAAGAATTGAGTACCTATTTAAATACTTACATTTGAATATATTTGATCGCCGTTATAGTGACTTCTTTGCCGCTTGACGTCGTCTTCCGAATGGCTATTGAAGTCCCGGTTTTCATCTGAGAAAAGATACAAAAAATATTTTTCAACGTCAAAAAAACTCATTGCTCGATCTTCACATAACCATGGGATCTTCATGTTGCATGCGAAAATTATTATATAACAATGGCAAAAAAAAAACATTCAGGTCCGGATTTAGGTTTTGAGCTGAGTACCTCTACCAATCGCGCAAAACCATTTAACTTCGAATTGTGAACTTCGATTCAAATATCCGTTAAAATACCTTGCACCATGCACCCTAATTTACACACAAAGTTAGAGCACTATAAAATCCAACTCTCAAACTCTAAAATTTAAGGAAGCTCTAAAATGCGAGCTCTCTAAATCTAAAGTATATTAAACGGGCAGAGAATTCGAAAAGTTATAAAGTTATATAATATGGCGGCAATTTGTGCAGTAGGTTTAATAGCATAGTAAATCTCTCGCTACGCTTACTAGGCCGCTCTATGGAGAATAGAGATGTGCCATTGTGCATTAGAAATACCTAATTATATCGATAGTTTTTTTCAATCACTACTTTTTGGGCAATCGAGTCTGTAGTTTTTGAGCCCTACCACATACACTAAAAAAATTAACTGGGTTTAGTTTTAAGCGTGGTTGTTAAAATGCATGGAACTGTCAAACTTAAATCAGTTTTTTTTATTGCACGTTACGAACCACTAGTAGTATTTAAGTATTTAGCTACGATCACCACGTTAATATACAAAACTAGCTTTTGCCAGCGACTCCCGTTTATTCTCTATCCCGTGGGAATTTCAACAAATCCGTCATTAATGCTTGTCTACAGCATAAAGGCAACCTCTATGCAAAATTTCAGCCGTCTATAATTCGTTTTGCAATAATGTTTATTGTATTTTAATTTTATCGACGATGTTTCTGTGATTTCCTTGTATTTTTGACATTTAAAAATGTAATGTGATTTTCAATTTACTTAATAAATTAATCCAATCGAATCTATGGCCAATGGTTTCGGCTGTCAGTCACTCAGTCAGTAAAGGAAGACTTTTATCTGGGGGCACGGGAGTGTCCACAACAAGTTGAGCTATAATAATTGTATACATAAGTATACAAAATTATCGATAGTCGACACTTGCTTACCGCTTCCCATCCCTAGCGCAGTGAGGGGCGCAGACTACGGCAGAGTACTTTATCCCCATAATCCGTGTTATTCACAACTTTCCCGTGATCACTGTTCTACGTAAGAAAGAGTTTAATTACCAGAACTGCTCCCGGGCGACTCGTATAGGAAAAGGTAGAATTTTTGTGAGGAATTTTGCATTACAAACCTAAAAATTCTAAATCGCACCACCGGCTTTAAATCTGTTGTTACCTTTATTCCGTTATGGTTGCCTGGTAGAGATCGCTACGTAGCGATAAGGCCGCCCATTGCTACCTTGCATTTTCTTTGTACCTTTCTTTCTGTTTTGTTTATTATGTGGTGTTCAATAAAGAGTTCTTGTATTGTATTGTATTACATATTGATGAAAATCTCCATAAAGTAACAAAAAATGTTGTATTCGTTGCGTATTTTACGAATAATCTTGATCTCAAATTACAAACTGAAACGTCAATCGATTACACCGAAAAGCTAGAAAAACAATTTCGTACAATAGCTATACCGTTTCGTCGTGCTACCAACTACGCCATCCATGCATGTATGTGTGGTGTTTGGGTACCGAAATACTAATAAAACTCGGAGTACACAGTAACTGTTTAATCCCTGATTACAGACTGACGGCCGGGTAGTTGGAGATTCCCAACTACCTCATTTTACATACACAATAATCCCTCCACCTTTAGTTATAATCATATACTTAAAACAACTTGAGTTGTTTAACTAAAACTTATAAGTAACATGTTTGTTACGTGTGGATCGTACAGGTCGATGACCCGTATCGGTGACTAACAGAGGCGGATCATCCTCCTCCGCCGTTGTAGGTGCCGCTGGGGCGTCGGTTTGAACTGTTTCCGGAGAACTGCCGGCCTGTGGTGAAAACAATTGCTGATGTTCCTCTGTGTCTCTTTCTATAGTTTCTGATCCTTCAGGAACTGAACAAAATGAATCATCCGCATCCGGATCATGTTCCGTGTGTACTACGACTTCGTCGGCACCCCGCGAGCCTCCTGGTAGTGCCGTGTCGTCTCCATCATAAAGACTTAAGTCTTCCACATCGATATCTGAGTCAACGCCTTTATACGCCAACAGCTGATCCACATGTTTATCCAACGTAATGTTTAGATCGGGTACAAACACGTTATACATTCTTGACCCAATTGTATCCTTAATTATACCCTCTTTCCACGTATGTTTTTTTCCATTACAATAAATATGTTTGAATAGTACCTTATCGTTAATATTAAACATAGTTTTACGCACACCGCCATAGTTTTTACTCTGTAAGATCTGTTTCGCACGTACAATATTTTGGGCTGCGGATGACAACGACACCGGCGGCGGAGCCTCCGCCGGGCTGCGCGCGCTCAACAAATCGAGTCGACAGCGTAACGGGCGACCCAGCATCAGTTGGGCCGGAGAGAAACCGGTTGTGCAATGTACTGAATTTCTGTAATCGAACAAAAATTTGTTTAATTTTTGAATTACTACTTGCTGATTACTAGTCTGTTGCATAATTATTTTAACCGCTCGTTTTATTGTTTTGACGCTATTTTCCGCCTGGCCGTTAGATGCTGGGTGATACGGTGCAATGGTCACGTGGGTTATACCATTTGCGCTACAGAAACTTTCAAACACACTTGAACAAAAATTACTAGCATTGTCGGTAACTAAAGTTCGCACTAAACCAAATCTACTGAAAAGCTCACATAGCTTAGCTATAATAGCATTACTATCCGTGGTCGATAATAAGAAACATTCAACCCATTTCGAATGCGCGTCAATAACCACTAAGAATTGTTTAGTTAGCCATGTAAACAAGTCTAGGTGCGCGCGCTCCCAGGCCCGCGCCGGGTAGGGCCACGCAGCCAGCGGCGCGCGCGGCGGCGCGCTACGAAGTGCATTACAAATGCTGCAAGAGCCTATTATTTCCTCAATATGCTTATCGATGTGTGGCCACCACATCCTAGCCCGGGCTTCTGATTTAGTTTTAACCACGCCGAAATGAGAACTATGTAATTCATTTAATAACTGTTCTCTAAAAGCGGTAGGAATCACCACTTTATGGCCCCTGAGTATGCAATCGTTCTCTATAGCTAATTCGAAACGGCATGCAAAAAATGGTTGCAAATCTAAACTCGCCATTTTCGTGGGCCAACCATTATTTATGTAACTCTTTACCCTTAGCAACACTGCATCTAGCGCGGTTCCTTTCCTAATGTCCTCTACCGTCAGTGGCTTCATTTCCGGATTGCCGATGAAATTTATATATTGTGACCTATCGAACTGCTCCTCCGAGTCCTCACTTGGAACAGAAATAATTGAGCGTGACAAATAATCTGCTACATTTTGCTCACTTTTGACATACTCAATATTAAAATTATATGCCGATAAAAATAAAGCATACCTCTGCAAACGATTAGCTGCTAACTCAGGTACTCCCTTTTTATTACCAAAAATAGATAAAAGCGGCTTGTGGTCCGTACGCAACGTAAACGGAACCGTGCGTCCGTAAAGATAGTGGTGAAATTTTTTTATTGCAAAAATAATGGAAGCGGCTTCTTTTTGAATTTGAGCGTAGTTGCATTCCGCCTTAGAAAGTGATCGCGAAGCGTACGCCACGACGCGCTCGGCGCCGCCGCGCTGCCGCTGCGCCAGCACGGCGCCGAGGCCGCGCGGGCCCGCGTCCGCCGTCACCAGCGTGGGCAGCGCCGGGTCGTAGTGCGCCAGCACGCGCTCAGACGCCAACTCGCTTTTGATTTTATCGAATGCTGCCTGCTGTGCTTCGCCCCACGTCCACCTTTCACCCTTCTTTAACAATAAATGTAAGGGACTCAGCACGCTCGAAGTATTTGGTACAAAACACCTATAATAATTTATCATTCCCAAAAATGATTTAAGCTCACTCGTGTCTTTGGGACGCGCACATTTAATAATGGCCTCGGTCTTTTTAACTGATTTGTGTAACCCATTTTTATCAATTTGGAACCCTAAGTATTCCACTGACGGTTTGAAAATTTCACATTTATCCTGCTTAAGTCGTAACCCTGCCTCTTGCAACCTACTCAACACCTGTTCCAAGCGCTGAATATGAACGTCCCGATTCGGACCTGTGACCAAAATATCGTCCAGGAAAATACAAGTACCCTCTATGTTGGATAATAACTGTTCCATTGTGCGCTGAAAAATGAAAGGTGCGTTAGACAAACCAAATACTAACCGGTTGAAACGAAATAAGCCTCTGTGCGTATTTATACAAGTGAGATACTTCGACTCATCTAACACCAATTGTGAGTAAGCTCGCGATAAATCGAGCTTCGTAAATTCTACTCCTCCGTGAAGTTTCGCAAACAAATCCTCGATACGAGGCAATGGATAATTATCCAAATATAACAGCTTGTTTAATGTGACTGAAAAATCACCGCATATACGGATGTTGCCATCGGAACGCAACACTGGAACAATAGGTGTGGCTATATCGGAATGGTCTATTTTCTCTAATATACCTAAATCCACTAAGCGTTGTAATTCTATCTCCACTTTCGGTTTTAATGCCAATGGTACCGGCCGAGGTTTAAAAAATTTTAACTGGCTGTCGGGCTTAATCTTCAAAGTGATTTTGTATTTGTTAAACTCCCCCAATTCATCCGAGAATAATTTCGAGTATTTATTTTTAAAATATTCATTCATATCAATACCATCGAGATTATTGCAACTAACACTACACAGCTGTAGATTAAATGCGCATATAAAATCGCGCCCTAACAAAACCGGTTGTTTTGACTGCGTGACTATTATAAACATCTTAATAGATTTAGTGCGGCCTTCGAATGTTACCGGCAATGTAATATACCCTTTTGGCAAAATTTTGCTACCATTGTAACAATTTAGCACTACGCTACAAGGAAATAAAAGGTGAGACGCGAAAATTTTGTTATATATAGTGTGAGGTATGACAGATACCGCACTACCACTATCTATTTCACACAAAACCTGCTCATTCGCTATCGAAACCATTTGCCGCATAGGTTGCCCATTCGCGCAGTTAATTGTATATAAATCGAAGTTACCTGTTATAGTATCGTCGTCATCCGCAGCCAAAAAGTGGTAGTTCTTAACTTTTGACTTAGAAATCTTAGATGTACACATACGCTTTAGATGTCCTTTAGCTTTACACTTGGAACACGTAAAATTGACAAACCGACACTGATCCTTCGAATGACTTTTATAACCGCACACTTCACAACGAATGTCCGATAACGCTCCGGGACCCGGGTCCTCGCTCGCGCTCGCGCGGCGCATCGCTAACACCGGCTGCGCGGGAGCGGCTGGCGCGGCGGCCGCGGCGGTCGCGCGCAGCGCTTCGCGAGCACAACGCACGCTCTTTGCCAGCTCCAGCGCCCTGTCAAACGTCAAGCTCCAAACACTCTCAGCGAATAACTTTTCTTTCTCCTTAACGTCCTCTAAACCAAGGACAAATCGATCGCGCAGCGCCGTTTCGAGTTCCGTCGAGACGAACCCGCAATGCTGCGCTAAACTTCGCACTCGTGCTGCCCATTCGGCCAAATCTTCTCCGGGACGCTGTTCAGACTTGTAGAATATATACCGTTCCGAAAATGAACTCTTCTTGGACACAAAATGTTTATCAAGTATACCGAGTAAATCTTTGTATACTATAGTATCCAGGTCCGTCGGAAATGCCAAACTTCTTACAACACGGTAAGTGTCCTCCACCATCGCCGTCAGCAGCAATGCCCGTCGCTTAGCACCGGCTGCGTCCGAGGTTTCATTAATGTCGTTAGCAGTGCAATATTGGTGAAAACGACTTTTAAAAATGGCCCACTCCTGCCCTCGATGGTCGAACGTGAGACTGCCATTAAACATGTTCCCGTGACTCATTTTCAAGTTTTTTATATCCAATTATACTTAAGACACGCGTGAAAATCAGAATCGTCGCCAATTTGTGGTGTTTGGGTACCGAAATACTAATAAAACTCGGAGTACACAGTAACTGTTTAATCCCTGATTACAGACTGACGGCCGGGTAGTTGGAGATTCCCAACTACCTCATTTTACATACACAATAGTATGTGATGGAGGTCCCAGTTTCGAATCCCAGTTCAAGAAGTAATAATAATAATAATGGCCGCCTGGCAAAAGTACTCAATAGTCTTTTGTCGGGAGGCAACAAGGTGCGCGCCTTCAACGCCTGGGTGATGCCCCTGCTCATATACTCCTTTGGCATACTAAGGTGGAATCAGACTGAGCTGAATGCCCTGGATCGAAGGGTTCGTTCATTGCTCACTGCGTATCGCATGCTACACCCGCGCTGGTCTGTTATGAGACTGTACATTCCACGGAAATGTGGGGGTCGTGGCTTTTTAAATGCCCAGGACTTTTTCCTGAACAACGAGTGCGGGATGCATCGTGATGTGGTGGCGGTGGACAAATCCTTCACTCCTCTTGCCTTGGCAAAAGAGAACTGGCGCAGACCTAAGGTATGGAGCACCAAGGACCGCAAAACTGAATGGGAGAGTAAGGAGCTACACGGGCGGTTCTATAAGGCCCTCATGGGGCCCGATGTAGACCTGCTCGCGTCGGTGAACTGGCTACGCTTCGGGGACCTCTTCGGGGAAACCGAAGATTTTGCCTGTGCAATTGCGGACGAAGTTATCATGACTAATAACTACCGGAGGTATATACTGAAGGACGGTACGGTTGACATCTGTCGGGCATGCCGCCGTCCCGGGGAGTCACTCAGGCATATTATCTCTGGTTGTTCTAGTCTTGCTAACGGCGAGTACTTGCACAGACATAACCTTGTAGCCAGGATTATTCACCAGCAACTTGCTCTTTTATTCGGTCTTGTGGACTTCGAAGTGCCGTACTACAAGTACACACCTGCACCAGTTCTTGAAAATGGTCGTGTCACGCTCTATTGGGGTCGATCTATCATCACGGACAGGACTATTGTCGCCAATAAACCTGATATCGTGCTGATAGATCGATCGAAGCGCCAGGCAGTGCTCGTCGACATCACGATCCCCCATGACGTGAACCTCGTGAAGGCCGAGAAGGACAAAGTCAGCAAGTACCTTGACTTGGCTCACGAAGTTACCGCCATGTGGCCTGTTGATTCGACGATCACTGTCCCGATAGTCGTTTCGGCGAACGGTCTAATAGCGAAGAGCCTTGACCATCACCTTAAAAGGCTCACGCTAGGTGGTTGGGTCAAGGGTCAGATACAGAAGGCGGTACTCCTGGACACGGCTCGGATAGTCAGGAGGTTCCTCTCTCTGTCGCTCTGACCACCGGAAGTTTAGGCCCCGCCTCGCTACCGGCGGCACTCTAGGTTAGGTTTTTATAATGTTTTTATATTTTGTATTAATATTGTTTTATTACTTTTTATATGAATATTGTAAAAACCTACCCTAAGACGTTAAAATAAATATACATAATAATAAACTTATTTATTCAGGCATCAATCCCATTCAATTAATCAAGTATCCCACACGATATATTTCTACATTCACAGCACGTTTGCGTAAAGAACGGCTGTTGCAAGCTCGTCTCACCTTGGTCTTCGTGCCGTTTCCTCTTCAGCCCGTTGCCGTTGTGGAGACCCTCGACCTGTTCTATGCCGAGGATGCCGTTGATGCTGTAGCTGCCTGTGTTGGGGACGTGCTGCTCCGTGGTTGGGGAGAGCACGGCCGTCGTGCCAGCGTTGCCAGAGTGGGTTATCACCTGAGGAGTTGGAGTCAATTTTAGGACTCGATCAGAGGGTCGAGCACGACTTTTCGAAACCTGCGTACGTAAAATCGAATAGTAAACGTTGTCGAGTTCGTATGACGTTTGGAACAGTGCCCGCCCGTGAGCGTATTTGGAAGTAAAATTTAGTATGAGGTTTCTCGATCCCGATATGACAACCGTAACGTTACGTGTTATTCGTAAAGTCGTGCTCGGCCCTCTGGTCTTGTAATTTATCATGAGCTTTTCGGTGAAGGATAACGTCGTGAGGAAACCTGCACACTCATGCGAAGCAATTCAATGATGTGTGTGAAGTTGCCAATCCGCACTGGGCCCGCGTGGGAACTATAGCCCAAGCCCTCTCACTGTGGCCTGTGCCCAGCACTGACGTAAAAAAAAGACTGGTGATGATGATGATGATGATGATGAAAAAAAACTTAACAAAATGGCACTATCTTGATTAATCAGGTAGCCAGGTTATTAGCCCAGGCCAGGGCCTCATAAATTTAATTTATCACGTGATTTTTTTAACCCCCCCCGCCCCCCCGCCCCCGACGCAAAAAGAGGGGTGTGCCTGTGTGTCTGTGTGTCTGTATGTCTGTGTGTTTGTGTGTCTGTGGCTGTGTGTTTGTGTGTCTGTAGCTGTGTGTCTGTGGCTGTCTGTGTGTTTGTGGGTCTGTGTTTGTGGGTCTGTGGCTGTGTCTGTATGTTTGTGTGTCTGTGTGTCTGATTCTGTGTGAGTCTGTGGCACCGTAGCTCTTAAACGGTAGAACCGATTGGAATGCTGTTTTTTTTATTTGAAAGCAGGTTTTTCTAACTTACAGACACGACGCTGCCCTGCGCCGAGGAGATCTCCTGTTCCTGCTGCTGCTGTTGGTTGTGCGCATGCTTCGCTTTCTCCGCCGCTTTGTTACGAACGATCCTGAAGGCAAACGTGCAACATGAAATATCCGTTTAAAACTATTTAACCCCAGGCGCGTATCTATGTATCTGTGACATCGTGGCTCCTAAACGGCCGATTTAGACGGTTTTTAGGGTTCCGTACCTCAAAAGGAAAAAACGGAACCCTTAAAGGATCACTTTGTTGTCCGTCTTCTGTCTGTCTGTGAAGAACCTTTTTCTCTGGAACGCGTGGAGGTAGCATGCTGAAATTAATATCAAATACTCAAGCCTGCGGTAAATTAAAGCCGTGAAAAAATCAACTTTCTAAGTCAACGCAATCAAAAGATACAGTCATTAAGAAATCTATTTCCGTACAAATTGCCGATTTTAAAAAAACCTAAAGGGTACTTCCAGATGTCCTAGGAACTAGGTAGCTCTTATAGCACAACCACTCGGAACAGTCTCAAAATCTTCAAATTTTATGTCTATCTGTAGATTTCACAGACCAATATAAGTTGACCCCACACTGCGTACATTTTGCTTAGGAGCAGGGCTCTGCTAACGCTGGACTTCTTAAAACACTGGGGAAAAGTGTTAAAATCTTTCTACGAAACCCTCGTGCGCGAGTCTGTCTCGCACTTGGCCGGATTTTTGCAATCGTAAGATTTATTATTTTAAACGTCATTTAAAAAAAGTTCTACTAACACACTTTTTTTGTGGAATTTTGAATTTTTATGTTATGATAATGAATCACGAATACTATTGATTTTATTACGTGAAAAAAAGTTTCCCAAAATATTGTGTTCCATTTCGTTACCCTTTTCAAATACACTTTTATATGAGAGAGAGTAACGGAATGGAATCACAAAAAATGTACGAAAAATTTTGAGACACTTTTTTCACCTATTAAAATTGTTAGTGCTCGTGATTCTGAGTAGATTATAACTAACATAAAAATTTCAAAATGAAAAAATAAATATGAACCTACAACTTTTTTTAAATGACCCAGGAACGTAACATTATCTTTACTCTGTATTACCATTGCCTCAAACCCACGACCCTGTAGCCTTACAGGCAACATTTCCCATTCTCCGTGACGTTATAATTCCATGGCAACATTAATTGCTCCAGAAGCCATGAATCATGGGCACGCGCCAACATCCTTCTTCCATATAGCGGCAACCGCCGATTGGTCGCGCTTCCGATTCGCGGCAAAAAACGCTTGCAACGACTTTTTGGCAAATTGCTTGGGGTTTTTCAAAGTTGAGGGGTCGGTGATTTGAATGTGAAAGAGTAGCAGCTGACTAGCTTAACCATTATAGGGAACCGCCGCGTAACTATGTCGCAGTGAGCCATCGCTGCACTTAACAGGGTAATCGTGGTTCTTATTTGTTGAGAAAAGGTTCTGATGCGCTTTGTAATGTTATATTAGGCTATGAATATTTTTAGTGGTTATCGTATCTTGAGATTATGATTTTAAGGTGATGTGAAAAGTGTGCTATGTTCTTTTTTTTAAAAGCTAAATGAATGCAGAAACGGGTTGATGGATGCTTTTTTTTTAAACAGAGAGTTGGTGAGCCGGGGAAGGATCTAAGCCAGGTCAAGTTTTTTTTTTGGTAATGTAAATGATCCGTGAAAGCCATTGCCCCAATAGTTGACATCTTTAGTCTTAATTCATAGGAATATAGACAATGATGTTATAGATAAATATACGTCATATGCTCACAAGACAATTAAAAAACATGTTCCGAATGTTTTGATATTTGCGCGCAAATTTGAACCTTATTTGAAAGAGATTGTGGCCAAAGAGGCTACAATTTGTAGCCTTGTCTGCGCTTCATTTTCGCCGTACTGATGACTGATGACATTAATATCACTGAATAAAGATGATAAGCTTAGTGTCAATTATTGATAATTAAGAATTAGAATTGATTAGAACGTTTGTTTACCTTAAAATATTTGGCGTGATTCAAATATTTAAAGTAAATTGACTTACGAATAACCCCGAGTAATACCAACATAATAACCAAATTAGGTTCAACAAGACTTCGGGCACATTGCAACGATGACATTATTTTGTTTCGCGGCCATTTTGTCGGCTTGACAGTTCATTTCCCGCCATGATGGATAATGGCGGCCCCGTGAATTATTGCCAGTATCTTGCGGGTTGACATATGCAAAAAATGTTTCGGGAACTTATTAAAAAGGTCGGTTTGGGGTCGAGTTTTAGTTTTAATTTGATCGATGACGGTGTCTTTTTGTTGTTTTTTTTACAAGTTGAGGACTTTTTTTCGGTATGTAAGGGTAAAATCGAACGTTATTATCGTTTGACTCCAAAACCTGCACTGCAATCAGTTTTTTTTCTTCATTTTAATTTAAAAAAATTGAATAAAGTAAATGGTAACTTAATTGAATTGGGTTTGCTCTCTGAAAAATAGACAACCTTGTTTTTTATTTTAGGTGTTATAGTAAACAGAGAAGATTTTACACTTTTAACGATAATATAAAATTACACAACGAACAGCTATGACGTCCGTCCTTTGCGAATATAAATTTTTCAACAATAAATTTGCAAAAAGCAAGGGTTACATCCGTTTCCGCCGGAAGGGTTGCCAGTGCTGCGGGGAGATTTACCCAAATATTCACAACGCTATTCTTTGCGGTATAATGTTGCCATGCAAGTGGTGTATTGTATGGCAAATGTATTTTTGATTTATTGGTTGGAAAAAGTGATTATGTTTTGCGTACTAATATTGTAATAAAAATATGCATTAGGATATGATTAGGTAATTAAAAAAAAGAATATTGACATACCTACAGTCCTACAATAATAACTATACTCAAAGCACATACTTCTTAAAACAGTAATAGCTATGCTTATGTTAGTAGTATTTTAAGTTACGACTTCGAAATACAATAAATAAATGAGATTGAAGTTGACCGAATTAATGTTATTATTTATTATTTGTATGTTATTGAAATAGTAATAATCATAATTATCGATAGAACACACCAGATAATGCCCGTATGGAAAACTTTAGGCCAATCAGGGACTACCATTTTTTGTGAAAAATTGTCACAAAAATCATATTGCGTGCTTGGCTTTATACACTTATTTTCATGAACTCTAAGAAATGCCGCCCTAATTTACAGAGAATCCTATTCAAAAAGCTCAACCTTTTAAATTCTAACAATAAAATAATCACAACATAATCAGACACGATATGGCCCCAGCGCGTCGTCACCCCAAAATAAAAATAACCTAAATTACCCCATCCGCCACGACAAATTATTCCTTTTGCGCGCCAAAAATTCAAATGTCAAACTGGGGTTGCCAGGAATTATGGTTCCAATTACCCGACGGGCGGGCCTCGATTAAAAAATGTCTTGACGTTGCGCTGGCTGGCAGTTTTTTGTTTTTTTTTTTTCTGCTGATTGTTATGGTTACGATTTAGGGTAGGTATTTCGTTTTTTTAAAAGATTTTTTTATGCAAGCTAACAGGCTTCATCTAAGAGTCTTAAAGGTTTCAGTTAGTGTTAAGTCCTAGTGGAGTTTAAAAGGACACTGTTTGTAAAGAAAATTAAGACTAGGCTGTAAAATTTTTTTTGCTACAAGCTGAAGATAAAATCCACAAAAATATTGCATAACTTTGATTTTGTGTTTGTGCTAAACTTCATTTACCTAAATAACTACAACTTGTACAGAAAACTTTAAAAAATTGAAAACCGTCGATATTTTTATTTCAAACTTCTCAATAACGGCTGCACCGATTTTAATGAAAGTTATATCTAAAAACAATCGCGAACTTTTTATCGAGAGAAGCCGCATTCGAATTGGTCCTTTTGGTTTGGGATCTACGACGACACAGTCAGACATAAAAATACACGGAAGCGACCTCTCTGTTTGGCTGTTTGTTAAAAATGACAGAACATCATCAACAGCGCAAACTGTAGTCATTGGAAAAATTGTTTTCACACTTATTACAGTTTGACCTGTGGGCATCATAGCTCCCAAACGGATTTACTGATTTCGTTGCGGAATTTTTAATCGAAAGCTAATTTAGCCGAGATGGTTCTTAGCTACATTCCATTAAAATCGATTCACCCGTCTTTGAAATATTGAACTTTGAAATGACAGTATTGGGCATTTTTAACTTTTCTAAGTTGGTTAGGTTATCATAGACACATTTTCCGTCACAAGGGCAGTTCCCAAAAAATGCGTTCTTCTAAACAGATCATTCTCATCTCGAAACGTCGCTCGTGAAGGACACCCACGCATCCGGCGATTCGAATCCCACTAGTCACTAAGACCTCTCACAGAACAAAAGCCCTAAACGTTTAAAAGCATTTCCAACTTCTCACTTCCAGCAGAGCAGTCGCATTACAGTCGCGCGGCAGTCGCGTGGCAGTCGCGTGGCAGTCGCGTGGCGGGAATGGGTCTTGTATTGAGCAACGATGGGCTTAGGAGTCGAGCTGTGGAATTTGGGGTTATGTTGTCGAGTTCGGTGTTTTGTTGGGGTTAGTGGGTGAGAAGAGTACTTTAGCCAATTATCTAAGTTATACTTACTTTTTAATACTAACCGAAACATGAAAACACAGAAAAAAAACAACGGGTATCAAACCCGGATCCTCGACATTCCATTCCGAAACACGAATCTCCATGTATTCAAATGTCAGCTCTAATTATCTAAGTTCTTGAGTTTATTAATCCCCGAGGCCAAAATAGGAGTGATATACGTTTGATCGCTATGTGTGTATCTGTCTGTGCCACCGTAGCTCTTAAACGGGTGAAGCGATTTGGAAGGTTTTCTAGAGGTGGTTTTTAGACATGTTTTATCAAAATCGGTTCAGCTGTTTTTGAGATGTCAAAGTATGAAATGAAAATGTCGGGAATTTTTCAACTTTTCTAAGTTGGTTAAGTATAATTTACCGATGAAAGAAAATACCACGATTAACAGCTCAAACATTTGGTGGTTTTGTGTTCAGTTGTGGTAGGTGTTTATTAAGATTAAATTTTAACTCGTTGTTCATCGTAGGTACGTCAAGGTGTTACAAAATGAAACTTCTTTTACTCAACATGATTTTAAGTGACTACCAATACCATGTCCACCATAATGACCCCATAAAAAACTCCACCAAAACAATATCCATTACTGACAGAATAAATTTGAAGTAACTCGATTTGTACCGGTTTATTGATACCGATAATCCCGGTACAGTTCGGTAATGGACCCTACACCCTCGGAGGGAACCCTAGTTTATACGGAACCCTATTTTAATGGACCCAGCCCTCTTATTGGCTGATTCGAGACATTCATGATACAATAGTTCAGAGGGCATTTTAAATTTTGTTAGTGTTGATTGTAGGAAAAAATTATGCATTGTATGTGGTCATTTAAGCGTAATGGATACTTGAATGGTTTCATTTTCTAAATTTTGTATAGATAGTAGTCACTAGGCTAGATATTAAAAGGTTTCAAGCCTAAAAAAAATTTGCTGACATAAAAACACACAAACTTACTCGTAGCTCACCTCAATTTAAAAACAGAATTGTAACATCAAATCAGAATACTTATTACTTAATATGATTTTCTTCACTTTTCTCAATAAAGACTAAATACAGAAGACAAGTTTGGAAAAAAAATTTGTTGGCAACATTAATAAACCCCTCCCAAAATTGTCGACAATCTTTCCAATGCCCAAAATCATAACCAAAACAACACTTTAAACTGTCACCACAAAAATATTACTAAAGATAACGTAATTAATAAACGGTAGCGTGTTCGATAAAAGATAAAGGATAAAAATTATCTAATAACTAATAACTACCATTAGGGGTATAATATCTTATCTGGCAACACGCAATTAGACAGGGATTTGTGTTGGCAACACTCGAGCGGAGGTGTTTCATGGTTGAGGATCGGGGAAAAGCGAGTGAAAATTTGTGGAAAATATGCTTCGAGCTTCATTGTTAGGTATACTTTTCTTGTATTGTATATGAAATACCTACTTTGCTATAACTTTAATTATAACTGTAATCTGTCATTACTTACGAGGTTTTTTCAGGATGATTAAGCGTTTCGGAATTCATTAAATGAATGAGATTTAGTAAGAGTTGATAATAATATTATATGTATAATTTATAATATAATATATAATATTACTGTCGACTGCGCAGCGTACTTTTGTCTTAGCGTGCTATGAAATGTCCGAACTTTGGTAAGTTATAATGTAATAAAATAAGAAAGAAATCAATCCATTACAACCACACATAACCACACTTTTGTTACCCGCAATATTCCGCCAAACTTCATACGTTGATTGATACAGCTAATCGACAAACCTTGTTCGCTCCGAATACTCCATAAAATCATACCGAAAAAAACTTTATATGATTATTATGGGTATTCGCAATAATTCAATGGATGCGGAGGATGTCCGGTGCGCGCGGAGCACGTGTCCCTACTTCCGGTGACGCCATCTTTGTTCCCCCAACCGTTTCCGGTACGCACTTGGTTCCGTCACGCAACCCCTTGCTTGGGGCCAGGGAAGTAGCGGACAGCATCTCTGACCCCTATTTCACAAACATTACAATTACACTTTTAAAGTACTCACTGATAGGTAGGTACATGAACACATAAAAAAAAACCGGCCAAGTGCACCGCACGAGGGCTCCGTAGAAAGATTTTAACGCTTTTTCCCAGTGTTTTAATAAGTTCAGTGTTAGCAGAGCTCTGTTCCTAAGCAAAATGTACGCAGTGTGGGGTCAACTTATATTGGTCTGCGAAATCTACAGACATACATAAAAAATTACGATTTTGATAATTTTCTGAGTAGTTGTGCTATAAGAGCTACCTTCATAACAAATTTCAAGTTTCTAGGACAACTGGAAGTACCTTTAGGTTTCGAATTTCGGCAATTTGTATGGAAATAGCCTTTTTAATGACTGTACCTTTTGATTGCGTTGACTTAGAAGGAAGGTTGATTTTTTGGACAGTTTCAAGGGACCGCAGGCTTGAGTATTTGATATTAATTTCAGCATGCTATCTCCAATCGTTCCAGAGAAAAAGGGTCTTGACAGACAGACAGACGGACAACAAAGTGATAAGGGTTTCGTTTTTCCTTTTGAGGTACGGAACCCTAAAAACCAGAAAAATGCCAATCTCTGGAATCGAACCCGAATCGTCGATATTCCGTGTCGCGTGCCTATTTACCCATACACCAAGATTGGCATATCCAGGATCAGGAGGAGTCACGGACATAAGCCAGTAATTATATAAAAAAACACCACTAATCGCCTCGAGAGAGAGCCCGCTAAGAAGTTTTCATCGCATTTCAGTTTTAAGAACAAAATAAGAGATTTTTTTTAATAGCTAAATACTTGAAGTCTCAAACGTGCGATCTTGGCTCCACATGGACTCATCGTAAGTAGTATCTGTCTATCTACAAATATTGCAACTTTCGCGGCCACACAAAATAACTCTACCCATCTTCAGTGAATCGGGGAAAACGAATCCTTATTCTTAAACAAAAGAGTTGGAATTACAATAACTATTGACAGACAAGTTTTCCAGAAAGGGAGTGGTTTTAGAAATGTTTTCTTATTCGTGGGTATTTTGCTTAAGTCTGTTGTCTTTATGGCTGAGGGAGATAGAGTATTGTATGGAAGAAACTTGTAAAGAAAAGTTGGTTTTGATGTCTTACTGTATGCCATATTGTTCGTCTCTGCGCAAACATAAGAAGATTGATCGTAATATTTTTGACAGTATTCAATTTACTCGTATAGTCATAACAGAACAGAATCAATCTAGATTGCGATTAAAATGTGACAATAATACCTTTACCTACGTAGCCATCTTGGATTTTGACCATGGATTTTCGTGTGAGTAACTGCTGTGACAAATTGAGGTGTTCGTTTTGTTAGCATCCTTTCTCTGTGACAACAGTGTCAGCAGTGAAAGAAGAGATACCTATATAGGTGTCTAGACTTAGAGTTTGAAGACCGGAGTTTCCAGAGTATCGATTTAAGACAATCGCGGTCAATATTCCGTTCTTCTTCTTCTTCAAGTGCCTCTCCGACAAGTGAAGATCAGCTACCAATTTCTGGAATTCTGGTCTGTCCTTAGCAAGGCGAAACAATTCGGATGCGCTCGCTGTTCTAGTGCACTCTCGGATGTTGCGGAGCCATACTTCTTTCTCCGACCAAATCTCTTTTTATACGCTATAGGCTTGCGTTTGACCATAATCACGCCTGATGGTAAGCTAAGATGTGGCACGCTTGCCTAGCAAATATCCATTCACCCTAGACTTGAAAACAGCCAGATTGTAGTGTTTAGGGAACACAGACGCAGGCAGCGAATTCCACTCCTTAGCCGTACGGATGATGAAGGAAGAGCGAAAACGCTTACCGGCTACCTTGCCCATTATAAGCTGCAGAAGATTATATCTTACAGAATATTCCGAAGAGAATATTCCGTTCTGAACATGTTTAAATTAAGTACCTGTTGATGCTGGAGACGGAAGGCACGTTGTCCTGGCTGCAGATGCCCTCACTGAGCAGCCGATCGCGGATCTCCCACGCGAACATGGTAGGATTCTCCCGCTTGTAAGCTGCAATGGCGTCGACCACTGGCGGAGTAGCTACTTTGGGCTTCGAGCCGCCGATCACGCCAGCCTTGAAGCTGCCCGTTTCGTAGTACCTGAGGGCAAGGAATGGAGATGGAATTTAATTAAGATATGAAACCAGTAAGAGAAAGGAATGGTATCCTTTCATTGGCCAAAAGCGTTTGCCTAACTGATTAATTTCTCGAGTGTACCATTTTTTTAAATGCTTTTTTTTTCAGAAACAATAAATATTTCAGGATTTATTGCGTGGCTGTCTCGTAGAATCCTATAGGTTAGGTTAGGTTTGTTTTATAAAAATCCTGATTTTTTTACAGTTTTGGAAAAAAAGGCATTTTGGGAAATTATTCACTTTGGCAAAAGTATTTTTGCAAACATTAATAAGCCCAGAGGAATGAGGACTATTGCATATCGAAAGTCGAGTGAGGAACTCAGAACATTGGTCTCAACAAGATGTAAAAATATCGACTGTACGAAGCAAAATCAAATCATTCCAAAACAATAACCAAACAAAACAACCGTACTACACAGAATCAAAGAAAATATCACTCCAAATCACACCATATTGCACCCTAGTCAAATCCCAAATCAACCATAAAGTGACCCTCCTTCAGGAAAAGCGAGGACATACCCCGACTCGTCCATACAATGCACTCGCTCACTCCCCTCCCAGGAGACGTGGCATTAGAGCTGACGAAAATTAAATTCAGTGCTCAATAAAATAATGGGACTGTATTATGACAATTTAATTAGTAGTCACCCTACCCTTTGGCTGGTTTCAATGATTTATTAGGCTGCTTAATTCGTTTTGTGATTGATTTTTTATGGTGTCGCGTGAATGGCGATTGCTGTTTTGAGATGAGATTTTGAAACGGCGAAAAATGCTAAAAGACATCGTCATCACCTTTATTAACCCTCAACGAAAAAAGAGGGGTGTTATAAGTTTGATCTGTGTATCTGTGTATGTGTATCTGTGGATCTGTCTGTGGCATCATAGCTCCAAAACGGATGCACCGATTTCGATGAGGGTTTTTTTAATCGAAAGTTAGTTTAATCGAAATGGTTCTTAGCTAAGTTTCACCCGTTTTTGAAATACTGAACTTTGAAATGACAATGTCGGGGGGTTTTCAACTTTTCTAAGTTGCTTATCACGTCCCACTGCTGGGCACAGGCCTCCTCTCAGAATAAGAGGGCTTGGGTTTTTCCACACGGGCCAGATTCTGTCATCTTGTTTCTCACATGTGTTGTCAAAAAAAACTTGAACCAACTTCTTATAAGTCTATGGCGTAAGTTAGCAGTCAGCAGCAATAGTTGCTAAGCAACCGACGCGGTCACAATGATCTAAACACGGCTCTATTGTTATAGACATAAGAGCTTGTGCAGATCATTGTGACCGCTTCGGTTGCTTAGCTACTTCTGCTGCTGACGTACGTGTGAAAAGCATAGAGTGACAGCTAAGAAACATAAATACTACTGGGCCGTGTTTCATATCATAAAGCTATAAGTTACAATTCACAAGTGGAAGTCTCTTTCTAACAAAAGGTGATAGAATAGATTTCCGCTTGTAAATTGTAACTCGTAGCTTTATGAAACACGGCCCTGACGGTTATATCAATTATACAGGGTGTTACAAAAATACCTGTAAAGCCGAAAGGGAGTTAAATGATACATTAAAAACCGGCCAAGAGCGAGTCGGACTCGCGCACGAGGGTTCCGTAGAAAGATTTTAACGCTTTTCCCCAGTGTTTTCAAAAATCCAGTGTTAGCAGAGCCCTGCTCCTAAGCAAAATGTACGCAGTATGGGGTCAACTTATATTGTTCCTCGAAATCTAGAGACAGACATAAAAAATCAAGATTTTGAGACTTTTCTGAGTGGTTGTACTTACTATAAGAGCTACCTTCATACCAAATTTCAAGTTTCTAGGACAACTGGAAATACCCTTTAGGTTTTCTAAAAACGGCTTGTATGGAAACGACTTTTTTAATGACTGTATCTTTTGATTGCGTTGACTTAGATGCTTGATTTTTTCACAGCTTCAAGGGACCGCAGGCTTGAGTTTTTGATATTAATTTCAGCATCCTACCTCCACGCGTTCCAGAGAAAAAGGGTCTTTACAGACAGACAGACGGACAACAAAGTGATCCTATAAGGGTTCCGTTTTTTTCTTTTGAGGTACGGAACCCTAAAAGTAGGCCATTTGCTATATTTGAATCACTGTATGATTTTTTTATACTACATTATAAATATGCAAACCCTAATCTCATATTTTTTCTGGTTGTTTTGTAACACGTTGTAGAAGTGTTAAATGATTTGCGGTTAGATTAGACATGTTATTAACGGGATTATTAGGGACCATCCTATGTTGAGATAATTCGTTATATTCATCGGGAATGTGTAAAAAAAAAACAAGAGCATTGACAGCACGATCCTTCTTCATAACCCCTGGGGACCGCGGGCCCTAAGTAATCCCTGTTTTATAACCCCTGGCCTCATAACACTATCGACCTTATCAACGTAAATAGAGGGCCTATTCTTGTTTGGCTTACTGGAAAGCTCGTGGAACTTGAAAATTGCATAGCTTTGGTTGGTAGTTCTTTTTAAAATTGAGTTTTCTTTATATCTACTTGTAACTAGTGTTAGTTACAATAATACTATTACTTTAAACTAGCTAAAGTTGTTTATCTGTATCTGCTATCTTGGAAAAGGCTCTAACAATGAAATTTGCTAAGTATTTGGCAATTTTTTTGTACCTATGTGACAATGAACCTACCGGTCCTCCAAGTATTTACATATATCGTCTTTTTCGAGCGAAGCTCGTCGCCCAGACACTGTAAAATTTATTTTACGAGGGAAAGAAAGAAATTCTGTTGTAAGTAAATTACTTGAATCATTCACAAGTTTTTTTTTTATGAAATCGGGGGTGTTATTACCAAAGGTAATATTATTAATTGTCATTTAATAGCGAAAAGTTACACTAGCGCCCGATCTTCGATCCTTTTCTTAACCGACATCAAAAAAGGAGGAGGCTCTATGTTCCCCTATATTATTTAGTTAAAATGAAGCAAATGGTTTCCAATTGTTCAGGTGGTTCGATCCTAAAAAAACGCCAAGTATAAAGAGAACACAGAAACTTAAATTAAAACCACATTATACCACTACCATAATCAGCGAATAAACTATCATTCATTCATTCATTCCTTCATCATTCATTCATTCATTCATCATTAAAAAGGTGTCAACCTACGATACAGGCCCAGCCCAGTGTAAGTAGGTGACATGGGTAACCATTAGGTAGGTATTTGTTAAAATCATGTACGGTAAAGCCGAAACTGTTCTTGTGCAAAACTTAATTTTAGGAATCTGTATTGTCACTGTTTCAATAAATTTAATTTAATTTTTATTTATTTTTTGTTTTAAAAGTATTATGAAAAGCCCCAATAGAAATGGAAATACCTCAAAATCGTATTAGACTATTAAAAACCGACAAAATAGGATTATAACTGAGACCCGCACTTAACCAATTTGGCCTAAGGGCGGTACACACTGTTTAGTGGATGCTCACAAACGCCGAGATAAGTCAATTACAAGTGTGATCACACCCTAAGTGCCAGTGTGTTGTTTGTACTGGTGCGTGCAAAAATTTAACGAGAAAAAAACATAGTCGTATTTATTTATTTCTTACTTTTAATCTTTCATTTGGCTATGGGTTTGTCGCGGGAATTGCAATTTTTTGAAATAAAAAGTAGCTGCAAAATGTAAAATTTTGCAATACATAATAGTACCTACAAGTTATCTGGTTCAATAAATTTAAAGGATTTTTTGTAGATACTTTTAATAACGAGGTCGCGAAGTCAACACTATTTTTATTTTATTTTAGTTTTTGTATATTTTTTGTTACATTATTTAATTATTGTCATTTTCCTTGTAAACTTATTTATTATAGTTTGTCAGTTTTGTTTTGGCCGCTGTGCTTACCAATTCATAAATTTGTCTTAACACGTTCGTCCCCGACCGTACAGTTACAATGGGGAGAGTACTTGACAGTGCGATGGTCCCTGGGGTCGCACATTATCGTAATTCGAGGGGGCCATAGCTGTTATTTTAAAGTTTTTGAAACAAGGGTTTTTAGTTGTCTAAAGTAAGGTAATATTGGAGGATTTAAGGTTTGCTGGCGATTGGAGTGATGTGGATAGTTGTGCAATATTGGACAATTTTGTTTTAGTTTAAATAAAGTAATTACTGAAACATACAATGCAAAGAAAAATCCGTGAAGCAGCTACTTAACGGATTTTTCTTTGCATTGTCATTGTATGTTGAATTTCATTCTATGAATGTTTCATAAAAATAAAAACAAAAATAATCAATAAATCGATTATTTTCTTTAATTACTGAAAGTTGGAAAAATACTAAGTATGACTAAAATTACCAGTCGTCTAACTTGGAGCTAAGGCGAAAGTATTTAGTTTAAAAGCTTAGTCATATTTAAGAATCCCACCGTGCTACTCTATAACGTAGGTACTTATGTAAAATCTTAGCTAATAGGTAGAAATAGAAATAGAAATAGAAAAATATTTATTCAACGTGTGTACGTTTAGTGACAAGTATAATAAAAAATAATTAAAGAAGTAAACAAAGACGTTGAACAGGTTCCCTCTCAGCATTGTGCCGCGGCTGGGGCCACGGTGGGAGGCTGGCGTAGTGAAATAAACGGATCACTCACGTATGTCAGTCTAGTATAGCTCGACTTGTTTCGGACTAATCCGTAGTCCTTCCTCTGGGCGCACACGCCACGCCGGTGGCGAGACGTAAACTACAACACTGCATTGCACTGCATTGTGGTTTGTTTTGTGCTAGTCCGTCTTTGTAGTCAAATGTTATTGTTGTAACCTGTGTTTTATCCTGTTTTTTGTACAATAAAGTGTTTACTTACTTACTTACTTAAAAGTAATAGGTCGTAGATAAAATTATGAACTTTGTCTCCTAATTTCTATATATCCCACAGGCTAAACTCCTTCTTTGTTGTAATGTTTTGTTATTTCTTTGTTCTAGATCATGGACACCTAATCTAGTGTATCTGATATAAAGAGCCACGTACCTAGCTACGGATTGGGTGGGGAGAGCGCACGCGCCCGGCCGGCCCACTGGAATTCTACCGACAACAAAATAAAAATGATTCAACTTCTGTCTAGTAAAGTGCACTTGTTGTTTGTTTTTTTTTATTGGAAAAAAATACGCCATCGATAAAAATTTAGGCACTGTGTTTATGTTTAGCCCTTTCTTTCTTTCTCATTCCTCTGTTGTAAAGTTCGACAGAAAATTGTCAGCAATACTTTTTCCAAGCTTTTATTTAACTCGCAGTGTTAGTACGTATGTTGGTGTGGAACAAATCTTGCAAAATCGTGGTTAATTGCAGTAGGCATAATGAAAACGGGATTACCTTACAGGCCTAATGAGCTCCCGATATTTCAATGCAATTACAGACTCGTTTCGTCAGTTTGCCCGTGATCATGATGCATGTTACTGCGTCGAAATATCGAGAGCTCATCAAACCTTGGTAATCGCGGTCAATATCTCGTTTTCATTATGTCTAAATCTTGTACTTAAGTGAAATTTACGCGTCCTCTCCAGCGGACCTATGTATTTAGGTGTCAAAATTATTTTGGGGATTTTATTTTTAATATTTATTTGTGAACGGGTCTATGAGGATCATGTAAGTATGATACACAGTGGAACCCGCACGCCCTACCCCGAGGTAGGGTTCCTCAAAAGTATAGTTAAAGTTACTCATAGCAATGAAATAGTAATAGTCCACTATAAATAGGTATCTTTTACATTTTATAATTATCCTGTTATAATTTTCTAAGTATTGATTGATCCCCCAGTTAAAGTGAGAAAAGCTTTTCCCATGTCAAAATGTTTATGACATTGTCATAAGATTGATTTTTGCCTGGCCCGTGGGATAGGTTATTCTAATTTATACCTAGTGAAATAAAAACTAATCACTCACGTGTATTTATAATAATTATATAAGTAAGTCGACTTTAGCTCGACATGATTCGGACTATTCGTAGTCCTTCGTCTGGGAGCGCATGACTGGCTGTGTTTACGTGAGTGATCTCTTTTTATTTCACTATGATTAGTACTCACGGTAGTTTCATGGTAAAAGTTTTCTACTAAGTCTATACGTTCTGTATCGTACAGTGTCCCTGAATTAAATCGGCGTAATATGAATCAATTTGTCCCCATGTTCAACATATTGGCGATCTAGATAAGCGTTACGAGCTTACGCGCTTACGGGATTACAAGCGCGCTTACAAAGCTTATGCGATTACGCGGTAAGCTCATTGCGGCGAACTTTAAGCGTTGGTTGCTATCTTAGAGCAGGAAAGGAATGGAGATGTTAACGCGCGATTTCCCCTCTGCCAAAACTCTAACATTAAGTCTGACCAAAATGATCGGGGTCTGTTTACTGTGTGCGTGTTTTTGGCATTTGCGTGACAGTTTTGTTTTAGTGTGAGTTTGTAGGAGCGTAACAAAGTTTGACATGAGCGCAGACGTGTGCTGTACGTGTGTTCATCGTCCCCCTCGAAAAGTGGCAGAAAAATTGTAGTGCAGAGATAAGCCAAAGGCGTCTCCCGTCTGTTTGCTTTATGGTTGCTATGGACTGACGAGTGATTATGAGAAATATGATAGTGTGTTGTTTAAGATGAGATGTCACTATATTTATATGCGCATTTATAAAATGTCTGAGTCTGAAACTCTTGAAACTCGGAATTTTCGAAATTTAAGTGCGAAATTATAATTTGTAATAATTTGTCATGACATTTTCGGTATATAGGCCTCCAACAAGATGGAGCGACGACCTGGTAAAGATCGCGGGACCGAGGTGGATGCGGAAAGCACAAGACCGGTCTGAGGGGAGAGCCGCGATGTCCAGCAGTGGACTTCTTTTGGCTGACATGATGATGATGATGATGATGAAATTTTCGGTGAAGGAAACCTGCATACTCCTGCAAAGCAATTAGGTGGTGTGTGTGAAGTTCCCAATCCGCACTGGGCCCGCGTGGGAACTACAGCCCAAGCCCTCTCATTCTGAGAGGAGGCCTGTGCCCAGCAGTGGGACGTAAACAGGCAGGAGATGGTATGACTACTGCGAGAAAAAAATCCGCTATGATCGCTAGTGTCAGTGAGGTCTATCTGTTAATATCCACCAATCACAGGCCAGTAGCTTGTCTCTCATTGGTGGAGAATGACAGATGGACCGCACTCGACACTTGACAGCGGATTTTTGACTCACGATAGCCCTCCGAACAGAGCAACTGACATTTCATTTTGATCATTACAAATCACACAGCAATAACACAATTGAAACAAGAGATAGTTCAAATTTATCTATTGTAATTATCACAACTATGTTATTGTTTATCTTCTCAATTATTATACAAATCCTTATTACATATAATAAATTATAACAATCTCAGCACACGGACGTATTGTACACTTTATGTGCTGAGCGGAAGTGCGAAGCGACACGCTTTCTGCGCCTGCGCGGGTTTTCGCACCAAACGAACATGAGCCGTATCGGAAAGGTATAAGGATAAAAATTCTGTGGCTGTGGTTTTATACTAGTACTGTACCGACAGAAAAACAAGTAATTATACGGACAGGAGGTGAACTACTTTCATTTGTGTGTTAGTTTGGGTCTGATTTCGTTTTGTGATCTAAAAATAATAGGCGAATCTTCTACTTTGTATGGGAGGAAAATTGCATCAATTGGTTTGTGTTAAAATATTTTAGATACTTGTGTAAGTAATTAGCAATTCCTCCTCTCAGCCTCCTCTCAGATGGTTTATAATTGTGTATAACTAGCTGGCGCCAGCGGCTTCGCTCAGGTGACAAAACAAAAACGCTAAATCCAATATCAAAGTTGCATGATCGTAATTTTAAAAATAACGTTTTTTCTGGTTCATACTTTCACCCCCTTTTCCATCTCCTTAGGACTGAAATTTTAAAAAACAGTTAAATACGTGTTAATTTAAGTCTTTTGAAAAACATATTCACTAATTTTCATGATCGTAACTTAAATAAATGCGAAACTTAAGTGACAGTGGGCGGGGCACATTGCCCACAGGACTGATGGCCGATGGGGTCAGAAGGTTCTCGAATGGCGTCCACGGACCGGGAGACGAGCTGTCGGTAGGCCTCCAACAAGATGGAGCGACGACCTGGTAAAGATCGCGGGACCGAGATGGATGCGGAAAGCACAAGACCGATCTGAGTGGAGAGCCTTGGGGGAGGCCTATGTCCAGCAGTGGACGTCTTTCGGCTGACATGATGATGATGATGAACTTAAATAAATTACGTTTTTCCATACAAACTTCCACCCCCCTTTTCAGCCCCTGAGGGGTGGAATTTCGAAAAATCTCGTCTTGCCCTTAGTGTACATTATAGAAGCAATGTTGAATGCTAAATTTCAACTTTTTACGTCCAAAGCTGGCCGTCGATCAGTCAGTCAGTCAGAACTTTTCCTTTTATATAGTACCTACTCGTAATAATTATAGTAACATTGGGGTGGAGGTGATGACGACACTACTTATCGTTGATATTCAGAGGGTTGAGCACGACTTTACGAATGCTGCGTAACGTAAAATCGAATAGTAAACGTTGTCGAGTTTGTATGACGTTTGGAACAGCGCCCGCCCGTGAGCGTATTTGGAACTAAAATTTAGTATGAGGTTCCTCGATCTCGATAAGATAACCGTTACGTTACGCAGCTTTCGTAAAGTCGTGCTCGACCCTCTGAAGTTATCAGAAACCGCACTCATCCTCCATTTCAACAGTATTATACACATCCCCAGTTATTAATAAACGAATCAACCGTAATCGCTCACAACAGATCGAATGATAATTTGAATAACTGACCCAACGATACTGAATGAGTGAATGGAAACGAGGGTCAGTTGAACCATTGTTTGGTTTAAATTGAAAAGTGACCGGTATAGGGATGGGAGCGCCTCGGGGATTCAAATTGGTTTTGTTTCTATTAATTTGTTGTCAGGGATGAGAGATGACAATGCCTATTCGGCTAACATTGAGAGAAAGCTAGTTAAGAATAAAAGGAAAGAAGACATTTATTCGCTTTCACAAGAAGACACACAAATACAAGAAAACCCCCGACATTGTCATTTCTAAGTTCAATATTTCAAAAACGCTGGTAAGCCGATTTTAATGAAACTTAGCTAAGAACCATCTCAATTGAACTAGCTTTCGATTGAAGAAAACCGAATCGAAATCGGTATATCCGTTTGGGAGCTATGATGCCACAGACAGATACACAGATACACAGGCATGTCAAACACCCCTCTTTTTCGTGGGTGGTTAAAAATACACACAGTCAGTATAAGTAGGTTTCAGTTGTAGGAGGTCTGTGCCCTGCAGTGGGTTGTATTTGTGTGACCTGGCCCCTAGTTTTCTATGACAATTCGATCTACATTTCTTTGACAATATGAAGCGCGCTAAAACAAAAGCTCTTCAAGTCAGCATTTGACACCGAATTGTCATTGAAAACTGACAATTGGAAAGTTGGTAAAATAGAGGCCTGCAGTCTTATTGTTTCACGAGCTCGCAATCGGCATCTCATTCATCATCTCCTTCTACCGCTATCTGGTACCGTTTGACAGAAAGGAATGGTGAAGGCCATGGCGATTGCGAGCGTGTTAGACAATAGGCACACACACTGTTTGATAGTTAGTATGATTGCTGAATAATGCCAAAATCGAGATTTTTAAATTCGCACTGTCGGAATCAAATTGCAGTAAATTTTATTAATTATTTTTTATCTCTGCTACGATCCCCGTTAAATAATGGCTGGACTAATTGTAAGTTTTAGAAAACTACGCGTACGTTATGTAGGTATTTATGGGGGTTGCCGCCAGAACGGCCAAAAGACACGAAATCCTTGCTTTTAGTTGCACTGGAATGAAATACAAAGTTCAATATTTTTTGTCGATTAGGTAACGGTTAGTTATTTATAGCTTCGATCTAGTCGATTAAACAACGCCTACTGCCTCAAATATCTGCTCTGCAAATATGAGCTCAAACAATCTATTTCTAGACAAATCTTTAAAAAATAAATCCCCTGCGATCATCCCTAGTCCCGCGGGAATTCTGAATAGCATTTCAATCCATTCCCGTCCCGTTTCGAAGCGTTTGTTTTGAGTATTGTTGTTGTTGCCAGAGTTTGCTTTTGTTTTGCTATAATGTTTAACTTTACAAAAATAACTGACGCTTGCGCTTAGCTCAGCCTAATAATACTGCATTGTTTTTTTTTTAACTACAATCAATAATTAATGTGGTTCGAACAACCGTTTAAAGAGTGTTACCCAATTTGTTGGATTATGGCAAACACGGTTTTATTCATTGAGGATTTTGACTAACGCTTTACCGAATTTTACACGGTACGGTAAATGTCCCTGCCCGATACTGCCCCAATAGTTGACACCTTCAATCTTAAACGTAGCAATAAAGATGAGATGAGAGACGTTTACCTCAACATGAAAAAGCCGGATAAGTGCGAGTCGGACTCGCGCACGAGGGTTCCATAGAAAGATTTTAACGCTTTTCCCCTTTAGGTTTTCGGGGGTCGGCAATTCGTATTGAAACAACCTTTTTAATGACTGTATCTTTTGATTGCGTTGACTTAGAAGGTTGATTTTTTCACAGCTTCAGGGGACCGCAGGCTTGAGTATTTGATATTAATTTCAGCATACTACCTCCACGCGTTCCAGAGAAAAAGGGTCTTGACAGACAGACAGACGGACAACAAAGTGATCCTATAAGAGTTCCGTTTTTTTCCTTTTGAGGTACGGAACCCTAAAAACAAAAAAGGTTATCTAAAAGCATTTTCCTACCGTTTAGTTGATACAACTTTGAGAAGGCTAAATTAATCGCACAGTTTAACTTAAATCCTAGCTACAAATCTTGCCTGTTGTGGTTAGCCGCCGCTTAACTCTTCGCTAAACCGACCACGGTAAGCTGGGCCCGTTAGTTTAATGAGCAGAAATTTATTGAACCTAATGAGGTTTGCTTAGAAGTTAATGAACATTTAAGAAAGCATGTTAAGGGTTTAGGATATTATCACGCAGCGGACGTTTTGAACTGGGCTTTAAGTTAACATAACCAAACTTAAATCTAGTAAGTAGGTATTTATCTAGTATGTTCGTACCTATCTTCGTACTAATAGGCGATCAACAAGGAGCGGAATTCTCATAACAAAAATCAAACATCACATTGTAATTTATCGACTTTTCCAGTTATTGGTTATTTTATTTGGTTCAAATTTAACACACATGGCATGACATGACATGCAAATGACCAAGAGCAGATTTGAAGTAGCTATTACTAGATTAATATGGATATGAGTGGCAATAAAACAAAATGAACGTAACTTATCGGAACATAAAGGAAAAACCCACTTGGAAGCTTTTGTTAATTTTCATCAAAAATATTAATCTATTTATTTTTAGTGCACAAAATGTGAATGTTACAGAATAATGCTAATCAATTAATAATAACCTATACAATTGCTAAATTTCTGAATGAAAGACTTTATAAAACAATTATTTGAATAGGTCATTTATTATCAGATCATTATAGAAAACACAAGAAATCCAAAATGACACCATTACGACTAATTGACAAACAAAAATATTTCCTAATTTTTGGGAGCAACTTTATTAAATAAACAAAAAAAAACCTTAGAAAAAAATGGTAAAATAATCCTCTAAAATAATGATAAGTAAATAAAATAAAATAAAATGCGTTTATTTCGGACAACAGAAACTAAAGCCTTAAGTTTTATGGCCTAGCACTAAGCAGCAGAAATATGAAGTCGGTGCGGTGCGAGCGGAATATTCTTTGAATGAAGCACCGACTTCATTTATCTGCTGCTTAGTGCTAGGCCATAAAACTTTAGGCTTTAGTTTCTGTTGTCCGAAATGAACGCATTTTATTTTATTTTATTTATTTATCATTATTTCAGAGGATTATTTTACGTTTTTTATCTAAGGTGGTTTTTTGAAGGTGGTTTTACTTTTTTGTTAAAAGATTTTTATTTCACAATTTTACGTTGATTTAACATTTTCAGAATTATCCTCCAACTCCTAACCGTTAAGGAGTTGTACCTTCCATCATCAGCTCATCAACATAAGATGATGACTACCGGACGCAAATACTTGAATAGCCTTAGAAAATATATGAAACACGTGATACGTGCCTATAAAATTTGAGGGTTGCCCTCGATTTCCCTGGGATCCCATCATCAGATCATGATTTGGTGACAATGGGACCACCTCAGGAGTATACCCTTTCAAATAAAAAAAAAAATGAAAATCGGTCTGCAATTGACGGAGTAATCGTTGAACATACATAAAAAAAAATACATGCAGTGGAACGTAGAACCTCCTCCTTTTTTTGAAGTCGGTTAATTACAAATAACCGTAACAACACGAAACATGATTCAAATAAATTATAATAATTGTAGTAGATAGTGATCGCTAAATTGCAAAAGCTAAGTGAAGTTCGTACAGTCGACTTTAAGAGCGAAACACGATGTACAGTCAGGAGTAGAGTGCCTATTTGAAGCGTTAACGTGTCAAGGACTATGAGAATATACGTTGCCAATATTGTGTTGCCAATTGTGACGTTTTCGGAGTCAAAAACTACGCTAGAGGCAACATACAATGACAATGCAAAGAAAAATTCGTTAAGCAGCTGGGCAGCTGGGGTATGAATGTTTCATAAAAATAAAAACAAAAATAATCAATAAATCGATTATTTTCATTTTTTTTTTTTTTTACGCTAGAGGCTCAAAGATACACAAATATATGAGATTGACACAAAGTACTTTCTATTTTGACGTTATGCGTACTTAAAAAAATTAAAAACAAGCCAAGTGCGAGTTGGACTCGCGCACTGAGGGGTCCGTACAAAGATTTTCCCGCTTCCCCATGCATAGAAACTATTCCCACAGAAAAATCTTCTCCGTTCATTTTGCCAAATTTTGAACTAATTTGACGTAACTAAGACTAGGGTTGCCATATCTCAGAATTTGACAGGAGATGTCAGGTTATTTTTGCTCTTCTCAGGATTTTCAATTAAAATAGCCTTATTTATTCCGACTCCCGCCCGCTCGTCACGCAGCGCAGTCTAGTCTAGTTATCACAACGGCACAAGCTCAAGTCGACTTTTTTCCACAAAATTACGTTTGCAAAATCTCAGGCTTTCTCTCCGGACTTTTAAATTTTCCGTCTGGCAACCCTAGCTAAGACATCATATTTGTTTCCCAACTTTCCTAAAAGCACATTAACAACGAATATTTGCATCACACATAAACCCCATATTGTCTAACACTCACATTGTCTATGTTGCCAACCCTAACCACGCTAACAGAACAAAGGTAAATGACATAAGTGCCGGTGCGCACGCGCCGATGCGGTCGCTGGGCAGGCAAGTAGGCTGCACGAGAAAGAGTTAAGAACGAGAAGTGTATTAGACGAGTAGGTTATCTTTAACAGTTTTAAATGGTCCGCGGTTAACGAGTATCGCAAGTCAAAAACCCGCTAGTGCCGAGTTAACAAAATTGATTTGTTGCTATATTTAATAACAGAAATAATGGCCTAATGGCTACGGCGTAAAGTAACTGGGTTCACAAAAGTGTTGCAACTAAAACGGTACGGCGATATGATGACGAAAATGAAAAGGTATGTATGTATGGGGCACATACGTTTCGCCACAATAGTGACTCATACAATAAGCGACGCACTCAATGATTTTGGTTGATGATGTTAAAAGATTGTGTCACTAAATGAACTGTACTGAAAATGCACTTTTCATCACACCTGCCGCAACAATGGTCGCTGCAAGCTATAACTCGTCTGTTATAATAAATAAAATCCTCGGACTTTTTAACAGACTTCAAAAAAAGGAGGAGGTTCTCAATTCGTCGGGATCTTTTTTTGTTTTTTTTATATGTATGTTCCCCGATTACACGAAAAAGGCTGGAAAGATTATAAAATTCTTTTTTTTGTTTGAAAGAGTATACTTTCTAGTTGGTTCCATTGTCACCAAGTCAGCATCTGATGATGGCAACCTAGGGAAATCGAGGGCAACCCTCAAATTTTATAGGCACGTATCATCTGTTTCATATATTTTCGAAAGCTATTCAAGTATTTGCGTCTGGTAGTCATCATCTCGTGTTGATGAGGTGATAATGGAAGGCACCACTCCTTAACGGTTAGGAGTTGGAGGATAATTCTTTAAATATTAACGTAACTTAAAATTGTGAAATAAAAAATCTTTTAACAAAAAGTAATTCTGTTTTCATAACGCCCAAGAGCGTTAATGGAGCGCACGGGCGCGCTACGTTTCCTTGCAAGTGAAACATTGTATGTATCAGGTGATACGGAAATTACGGATCTCAGCTCAGAAAGCCCTCCGTCTTCGATTTCGAGCTTCTACTAAAGCCTCGTAAGTAATTCCTTACCTACCGCCCTTAATGGTCAATGTACTATTTCACAACATTTAATCGAACCTCAAATTAGGTCCATTCCTATCTCATCTCTCATTCCTGGTACGGTAAGTAGTTCATGATCTCAATTGGAGTATCTTTTTTTTTTTACGGTTATCCCGTGAATATCAATTGTGCTTTTGAAATACTCACTCAGACATGAATACACAGAAAACAAACCAGTGTTCTGTGTATTCATGTTTCAGTGAGTATGTTAAAAGTACGATCGGTAAGTAGTTTTCATTCCTTCTTCAAAGATAGTAAGGTAAGTGTCCTTATGCCCGACACTACCCCAATAGTTGACACCTTCAATCTTAACACGTAGCAATAAAAAGCACAGTGTCAATTATTGGAATTAACCTGTCAATCATTGGTGTGTTTAGGTATCTTACAAATTAATTTTATTTTATACGACAAGGAAGGCAAACGAGCATGGGTCAACTTATAGTAAGTGATCACCGCTGCCCATAGATACCCGCAACCCCGGGGAGTTTGCAGATGCGTTGCCAGCCTAGAGAGCTAAGATGCAATGCCTCTTGTGCCCGTCATTACACCGGCTGTCTTACTCTCCACACCGGGACACAATAAGTCCAAGTACTGCTTAATTTTTTCATATACTCAAGAGCAATAAAAACGAGTCACTTTGTATGAACAATTCCATACAAAGTGACCCGTTTTTTTTGCTCTTGAGTGTACATTAACATGGTACAGCGCGAAATGCGATCTGTGCCTCGAGCGGTGCACTTTTTAATGTTAATCATTAAGGTAACTATTAATGTAATACTTAGCGTAATAATCGAGTAGATCGCTAATGTAAAAGTAATGTTTGTCAGTAACGATAGATGGCGCAGTTATAGGTTACTAGCTGTTGGCTGCGACTTCGTCCGCGTAGATTTCGGTTATCGCTATCCCGCGGGAACTATATAATTTTCCCGAATAAAAAGTAGCCTTTGTTATTCCTCAATATTCAAACTATCTTCTTACCAAATTTCATCTAGATTGGTGCAGCGGTTTTCTAGTGAAAAGGTAACAAACAGACAGACAGAGAGACAGAGTTACTTTCGCATTTATAATATTAGTTAGGAAGTTTTGATAAAATGAGAAGCTCGTAGTGATCCTCTTTGACTTCTCTCTGTAGCACCATTAACAATACAATCGAATTATCTATTTTCTCTCTTATTTCACCCTCAGTTCCAGGACACTTACCTAGATAGTATCTTCGACACGCATCCATGCGACACCCGCAACTGCCGGCTGATGTCGCAGGGCCGCACGCCACTGTGGGCGAGCTCGACTATCCTCTGTCGGACGACATCGGGCAGAGGCCGACCGTTGACGAACACGCCACCGAGTTGGTTTACTCCTCCATGACCTGGGGAAGATATCATAACCATCAGGGTATATGCGTCCCACTGCTGGGCACAGGCCTCCTCTCAGAATGAGAGGACTTGAGCTTATAGTTCCCACGCGGGCCCAGTGCGGATTGGGATTCAAAATTCAAAATTTAACTCGGCAAATAGGCAGTTGAATGCTCTTTTACACGTAATTTTTTGAGTCTACCAGCGCTTTCGGAAAGACCATGATTGCCAAGAAGAATGCGCCGCAAGGAACTTGGCAAAGTATTTTTTTTCTAAAAACAAGGTACATTAGCTCTTACAAACAATACGTAATCACACATGAATTACACAAAGAAACCTCACTGTATCATCATTAGAAAATTAAGAAAAAAAATTACAGTGTTTTAGAAACAAGTGTAAAAAATAATTATTAGAACAGCAAAACCAGAACACTTTACTGCCAGTAGTTTAATTTGACCAGGAGATGTACAGGGTCTCCAGGTCAGATATCTGCGAATACCAGAATTACAAAGGAATTTTATAGGGTCCCAGAATTATTAAATTATAATAAATAATAACCAACTTTTTGTATTTCTTATTTTTTCGGTCATCCCAATCGAAATTATTTCTAAAATTTCAAACTGAAACGTAAATATACAGAAAGACCAGAAAAATTAAGACTCGAACTGGGGTTCGAACCCAGGACCTCCACTTTACCGTGGTGTGGCGGTACCACTGCGCCATCCGAGCAATCCCAAGCAATTGATTGATAAACATAATATAATACTTAATCTAAATGGCTTAGACATGTATGGTTGCCAAGGCTCAATTTAAACTAAAATTAAAATCAGCAAAGATTATATTTTAGGTTTAAACAAGTAGCAGAATCAATAAAAACCGGCCAAGTGCGAGTCGGACTCGCGCACGAGGGTTCCGTAGAAAGATTTTAACACTTTTCCCCAGTGTTTTAAGAAGTCCAATGTTAGCAGAGCCCTGCTCCTAAGCAAAATGTACGCAGTGTGGGGTCAACTTATATTGGTCTGCGAAACCTACAGACAGACATAAAAATTTAAGATTTTGAGACTTTTTGGAGTGGTTGTGCTATAAGAGCTACCTTCATACCAAATTTTCAAGTTTCTAGGACATCTGGATAGGACACCATTTAGGTTTTTGGAAATCGGCAATTTGTATGGAAATGGCCTTTTTAATTACTGTATCTTTTGATTTTTTCACAGCTCCAAGGGACCGCAGGTTTGAGTATTTGATATTAATTTCGGCATCCTACCTCCACGCGTTCCAGGGAAAAAGGGTCTTGACAGACAGACAGACGGACAACAAAGTGATCCTATAAGGGTTCCGTTTTTTCCTTTTGAGGTACGGAACCCTAAAAATGGACACGGAGCGCGTCGTGTGGTTATGAACGCGCGGCTTCTGGTTTGTTCTGTATTGAAATTAGCTTACAGAATAACACTTCAGCTCTCGTCGCGTAACCGCTATCACCCAATATCTCCGATATCTAAAAATCAAAACAAACAGTGGCTATCGACCCGGGACAGGGCGTGTCGGGTCGATACGGCCGTCACGCCCGGTGCCCTCCCTCCCCGGGTATAACCGGGAAGCCCGGAGTTCGCGATGTCTTGAAGCCCCGGGAAAGATTTGGGGAGTATTCTTGGTGATATTTATCTTTAGCCGACTTCATATTAAAAACTAAACCGCAAATGAGTGCACCTACCCTATTGTGACAACTGAGACGACTTTAATAATACCTCATAAGTTGAAATCCGTAAAACGGTTTAGCCCGTAGAGCCTGCCAAAGAATTAGACATACATACATACAAAGGTACGCTCTAAAAACATAACCCTCTTTTGGCAGTCGGGTAAAAAGCCATCAGTTTTATGGTCTAGCACTGATTATGACGTAGGTGTTTCATTCAATGAATATTCCGACAGCACCTTACCTAACTGGTAACTGGTCAATTCAACAACACAACAATTTATGATTACGATTTCTGGGCGCTTTATTATTGGCTCAAAAATAAATATGATCGACAAGGTCACTGTCGAGATCGCCACGTAATGCTAATCCTAACTAATATTATAAAATGCGAAAGTAACTCTGTCTCTGTCTGTCTGTTTGTGACCTCCTAACGGGAAAACCGCTGCACCAATCTAGATGAAACCTGGTAAGAAGATAGTTTGAATATTGAGGAATAGCATAGGCTAATTTTTATTCGGGTAAATTTTGTAGTTCCCGCGGGATAGCGATAATCGAAATGTACGCGGACGAAGGCAACAGCTTATAAAAATGTCACAGGATCGGTAATCTGTCGCCTATTGGACTTGAGGCTAAAATCAAGAAGCCTGTCACACCACTCTAGCAAGGCATATCATCATCATATCAGCCTAAAGAAGTTCCCTGCTGGACATAGGCCTTCCCCAAGTATCTCAACGACGATCGGTCTTATGCTACCCGCAGCCAATGGCTTCCCGCGATCTCTACCAAATCGTCCGTCTACCTTGCGGGAGGCCTGCCAACACATCGCCTTTCGTTCGGTACGCGGTCGCCACTCTAGAACCTTAAGCACCTTAACCTAGTGTAATCACCGACCAGGCCAAGAAATACGTCTCGATCGCGTTCGCGTTTAACAATTCTCATACTATTTGACACTTTAACGCAAACGCGATCGAGACGTATTTTGTGCTTTTTGATTGCACTAAGGGCACAGAGGGTCTAGTATAATCAACTGCCAAAAATACGGTTACGGGTATCAAATAGTATGACGGTAAGTGCCACTGGTGGCGCTGAAAGTTGCCAATAGTTATTCAGACGTAAACACGAACGCGATGTTAACCTATTTTTGGTATAGATTACACTAGATGCTCTAGCTTCTAGCGACACAAGCAGAGCCACGGTGCGTAGTTTTCTTTTCGCTACTGCCTAAGCGTGTGTTAAGGGAAAGGACTATACGATATAGTCCAAAACATGGGGCTATACTCAACTGACAGACTAGAGTAGATAATGCGTTTATTTCACTACTAGCTGTTGCCCGCGACTTCGGTTATCGCTATCCCGCGGGAACTGTACAATTTTCCTGAATAAAAAGTAGCCTATGTTATCCCTCAATATTCAAACTATCTTCTTACCAAATATTATCTAGATTGGTGCAGCGGTTTTCCCGTGAAGAGGTAACAAACAGACAGACAGAGAGACAGAAAGACAGAGAGACAGAGTTTTTTTCGCATTTATAATACTAGTTAGGACTAGTTAGGATATTAGTTAGGATGTTAGTTAGGATATTAGTTAGGATGTTAGTTAGGATGTTAGTTAGGATATTAGTTAGGATGTTAGTTAGGATATTAGTTAGGATATTAGTTAGGATATTAGTTAGGATGAAACGCTCCCTAACTAAAAAGTCATCAGACCACCATGAAGCTTCACATTTACGCACATCAAGCGCCACTTGCTCGGGTGTAAGGTAATTGACCGGTCGAAACACCGTGTTCGGATCGGTTCTCGGTGGCCGTGAACCGGCCCGGCGTCCGGCACAATCGATAAGATGACCGATAACCGGAGGCTGCAATTGTGGTTGGGTTTTAACCGGAAAATCCGAGGTTTTGTGGGAAATTGTAGTGCATTTTGGGGTGGTCGAATTAATTCGCAGTTGTTAACTTTAAATGAGTTTTCACTGAACAGAAATACAAGGACAAAACCCGACTACAAAAATAATTAATATTCAAGCTACCTATGCACAAAGCACTTATAATGAGCTAGTTGTTCTCTTTTTAATTAATTATTTTTGCAGTCGGATTTTTCGTTTTTAAATAATTTTGTTTTATTTAAAGCTTTTTAGTCATATTTTAAACTGAAAATGTTTGCGAACCAACTTTAAAAAGTTATAGTTCGTAAATGGTCGCTCAAAATAAAAATGATAAAAGAAACCTAAAGTTGATTTTCAAATACCTATTCAATGATACCCCACTTGATACAGTTTGTCGACTTTTTATTTTTCATAATAAATATGGCATCTGATGGTCGCTATATTGGTTTTAAAATAATGTCTTTAGTGACACTCGCAAGATTAACACGAATCGATTGACGTAAGAATCATTAAAATCGGCCCACGCGTTCGGTCTCTAGAGTGCGACAAAGGAACAAACATACATACGTAGATTCATACATAGGCTGATAAACACATTACTCTCCTTTGCGTTTCGCAGTCGGGGAAAAATATAGCCTGCCTCGGGAGTGTCACGTGCTTACCCCATTCACTAAATAATAAAAATAAATAATAAATAAGGTCTGTTCACGTCGAAATTTTGCCATTTCAAGTAACAGCTTATATCTTGGGAGAATAGCATAGCGCCATTGAAACACCTCACAACGACAAGACAGATACACCTTCATGACTAAGCAGCAGTCAATTGAAAAAAGTATCATAGTTGGATGGTTATTAGAAATCCAGTCTATTTGTGTGTAAGAAATTAATGCTAAACTACCGTGAGACTCAATCATAGTGAAATGAAAACATGTCGGGCTAAACTCGACTTATATAGGTGAGTGATCCGTTTTTATTTCACTATAGCTATCAAAGCTTTAGAATTTTTTGTAACAACAAATGTATGCCAATTTTCAACTAAATAAGTGGGTTTAATTCGTGGTAAAATTATTACTGTACAGGCGCATAAAAGTATTTGACGCCCTGCTTGGACCTATGAAGTAAGATTGAAGGTACGAAGGGGCCAGTGTCAGACACTGGGACACCATAATTATATTACTAAATATACTCTCCTAATAAGAAAAATGTCTTGGCCATACTCATACCACTGTACCCCGAGCTCGAATATTCGCATCCTACGTAACGTAATCGAGAGTATCGTTATCGCAAAATTTAGTGTTTGGAACAGCGCCCACATTGAGTGTATTAGATACTAAATTTAATACTTATGAATTTTCTCGAAGGCGATACGATAACATGATCTCAGTTGGAATATCTTTTTGTATTTTTTTCCCAATTTTTTGTTTTTACGGTTTCCCCGTGAATATCAATTATATTTTTAATAAACTCACCGAAACATGAATACACAGATAAAAACCAGAAAAATGCCAACCCCGGCAATCGAACCCGGACCCTCGACACTCCGGGTCGTGTGCCATTCCCCTACACCACGATTGACATAGAGGAAATAGACGATTTTTCCCATGTATTCAAATCTCAGCTCACACGATACGATACGATGTTACTACTCGATTACGTTACGTAGGATTCGAACATTCGTGCTCGGGGCACAGAATGTATTTTTCACTCACCATCCTCCCGAAAATACCCTCACTAACAGCCTCTACTAAACCATCCTGCACAGTAATTAACAGTAATGGTGGACAAGATGGCGCACCGGAAGTGCCTGAAATACGGAAAGCCAGCTTCCGGCCCGGCAGGTGTCCGGTTCTCTGTTTTCCTTCTTTTTTTGTAACTTTCCGAGTATTTTCCTTTATTCAGAATTAAAAAGATTAAGGGCTTGTTTCAGCACTTGCTGATATAGTTTCTGGCAGCCTATTAGTTACACGATATATTTTTTCAGATAGCTTTTTTTCTATTTCGCAAGGTCGAGCACGTTCGAATCCTGCGTAACGTTGTCGAAAAATTTGTATGACGTTTGGAACAGCGCCCGCCCGTGAGCGTATTTGGAATTAAAATTTAGTATGAGGTTTTTCCATTTCGATACGATAACGTAACGTTCGTTCGAAAACTTCGTGCTCGGCCTACTGATTGCTCTATCTCACAGATGTCGTAAAAAATATCAGGAGGATTTAACTGGCAGATATTTTTCATCCCTATCTCACCTGAGCGTCTAGTGTAATCAAGGGCCAAAAAAACGTCTCGATCGCGTTCGCGTTTACGTCTGAATTACTATTGGCACGTATCGACAACAAACAATTCTCATACTATTTGACACCCTTAACGCAAAAACGTGATCGAGACTTATTTTTTGGTGTCACTTTGTCGCCAGTCATTTAACAAATTTTCGTTTCACAACCAACGATTGACAAATGCATCATTCCTAAAATTATCTTTACACAACTACTGATTTCGCAAATAATTTATTTTATCGAATAATAATAACTTCACAAATTTTCATTTCGTATCGTATAATTTGTCAAATTTTGTCACTGGTTTTATTTTATTAAAATAAAATACATTAAATCGCCGTTACCTTTTATAAGACTGAGCCCTTTTAAGGACGTTCGGGCGGACAGACAGACTTACTGACGGAGAGAATGAATAGGCTTACAATAGGTTTAGGTTAGGTTAGACTTACGTCCAGGCGCTTCGCTCCTCAAGTACGTGGAATAGGAGCTCCGCGAAGCGGAGCTCCGTCGACACCGTCCAGAAATTGGGGTTGAGTATAATATTTTTCAACACATTTGCTCGAAAATTTTAGAAGTCCGGCTCAGAAATCAATAAGCAAGGAGCAATAAACTTACGGAGTTCGAGTATACATTTCATACCTATCGCCCTGCATTTCGTTACGCAGAAAGTAATTTTTACGGAACAATGTTTACCAATTCACGTTTTGCAAAATAACCGATTTTAAAAAAGATTTATTTGTGAAATTAACATTTTTAAAAAAATAATTTGCCTTTCCATATGTTTGTCAAGTGTCAAAGTTTCTAAATGTATAGTTGTCGAGTAATCTATACCTATAAAACAGTACCGTGACTGACTGACTGACAGACAACGCACAGCCTAAACCACTGGACCTAGTGACTTGAAATTTGGCCCACATGTACCTTGAGTATCCTACAGGTGCACTAAGAAGGGATTTTTCGAAATTCCCACGGGATAGGGAACTAGCCCATTTTGAAATATTTCACGGGGCAAAGCCGCGGGGCATAAGCTAGTTATTTATAAAATGAGCATTTTTTGCAACAACGTGTTTGTGAAATGAATAGTATATGAAACGTTGGTTGTGAAATGATCTTTTGTTAAACAAGTTTCGACAAAACATTAGTGAACCATATCTTTGGCCGGTGATGAGGCCGAAAGCGTAGACCACTGGTTCAGTAAGAACCAGGAATCAGGTAAGTATCCAGATTTCATGCCAGATCACGACCAAGATTCGTCATAATCATCATCATCATCATCGTCATCATCAGCCTATTTGCGTCCCACTGCTGCGCACAGGCCTTCTCTCAGAATGAGAGGGCTTGGGCTATAGTTCCCACGCGGGCCCAGTGCGGATTGGAAACTTCACACACACCATTGAATTGCTTCGCAGGAGTGTGCAGGTTTCCTCACGATGTTTTCCTTCACCGAAAAGCTCATGATAAATTTCAAATGTAATTTCGCAAGTAAATTCCGAAAAACTCAGAGGTGCGAGCTGGGGTTTGAACCCACGACCCTCTGCTTGAGAGGCGATAGGTCAAACCACTGGGCTATCACGGCATTTTTTGACTAAGATTCGTATGGCAGCAATGCTATGACATTTGACAGTAGTGTTGTTCATCATCATCATCATCATCATCATCATCATGTCAGCCGAAAGACGCCACTGCTGAACATAGGCCTCCCCCGCGGCTCGCCACTCTGAACGGTCTTGTGCTTTCCGCATCCACCGCGGTCCCGCGATCTTTACTAGGTCGTCGCTCCATCTTGTTGGAGGCCTACCGACAGCTCGTCTCCCGGTCCGTGGACGCCATTCGAGAACCTTCTGACCCCATCGGCAGTCAGTTCGGTAGTCTTGTTGCCGTGTAATTATCTACTAGGGTCAAGTTTTGATAGTCAGACTCGACAAACGTTCGTTTTTATACATATAAGTAATAATGATGTGCCATGACCATAAAATACCCATGGAGTACCGGAAGTCCCCGTTTCCTCCGGCGGGAATTTTAAATTTCCACTCTGCCCATTGTTCGGGATGACGTGATTTGTGGACAGCAGGAGGGGAGATTTTTATAATTTTAGTGGAATTACTTTTAATGAGTTGTAGTGGCTTGGTACATTAATTGGTTAAGAAACAATATTTTTCTTCTGTATTTTTTCTTTTGATCTCAGTTGAAGTATCATTTTGTATTTTTTCCCCAATTTTTTTGGGAATTGGACAATTTTTTTATGTCACTCGTGGTGTAGGGGAAAGGCACACGACCCGGAGTGTCGAGGATCCGGGTTCGATTCCCGGGTTTGGCATTTTTCTGTTTTTTTTTTGTGTATTCATGTTTCAGTGAGTTTATAAAAGATTTCTTTTTTCTTTCGTTTTTTTTTGGCGAAACGTGTTTCCTCCCAGAGGACGGACTACGGATTAGTCAGAAACATGTCGGGTTATACTTGATTAACATACGTGAGTGACCCGTTTATTCCACTACGCTTTTGATGTCAAAAATTTTATGCAATGTTGGTTGTATCTATGTCAAATATTTAAAATAAGTTTTCGTTAAAAAAAAACAACGAACTATTCTCATAGTGTTTACTTTAACGCAAACGCGTTAGAGACATATTTTTGGTCAACGATTACACTAGGCACTCTGAGCCTCTAGTGTAATCGACAGCGAAAAAATACGTCTCCAACGCGTTTGCGTTACACTGTCAAATAGTTTGTTGTCGACAGGTACCACTAGTGACACTGCCAATTTGCCCATAGTAAATCCGACGTACACACGACCGCGATCGAGACGTTTTTTTTGGTCGTTGATTACACTAGACGCTCTGATTAAGCGTACAGTGTAGTAACGAGACATACTCTCACAAATAAAAAAGAAAGTGAAAAACAATCCCAGCTTAATTCAAATTGAACTCGAAATCAAGGTCAGCAATCACCCTGTAGTCATGCTCCGGCGCACACCCTCGCTAAACCCACCATTAACGAGGTTCACCTGCACAGACATACCGACACATATTCAGTGCGGTCTGTTCCATAGTGCAGGAATTTCCAAGTTAGGAATTTTTAGGGTGAGCTTACGCTGACGCGGAGCAGAGAGACGCGGATAATTTAAAGACTTTCCTAATCGAAAATTTATCGAAACACATAAAACAGAAACGTGACTGACTGACTGATCTATCAACGCACAGCCTAAACCATTAAAGCTAGAGACTTGAATATTGGTACACATATTATTATACGTTGAATGTCATAGAGGTCCGCTAAGAAGGGAGACACTCTGCTTGAGAGGCCATAGGTCAAACCAGTAGGCTATCACGGCTTTTTCTCCTTTTTTTTATGTGCGGAATTACATTTGTAATTTATCATGAGCTTTTCGGTGAAGGAGAACATCGTGAGGAAACATGCGCACACCTGCGAAGCAATTTAATGTTGTGTCTAAAGTTCTCAATCCGCACTGGGCCGAGTGGCAACTATGGCCCAAGCCCTCTTATTCTGGGAGGAGGCCTGTGCACAGCAGTGGGACGTAAAAAATGGCTAGTGATGACAATGATGAATAATGATTAATAGGATGACTTAAGTACAGATTTTGTAGATAATTTATTCGTATGTGGAAAAGGCATAAATAATTTCAGACAGCTATATACCATGTCCTGCAATTAATTATGAGCATAAAAAAACCGTCGCGCCGCATGCGCCCGTGCGCGCGGGCCTTGATCCTTGGGAAAATGGGGATCTATAGATCATTGTTGGAGCTTTGGAACTTCGTGTGGAGCTTTTGTGGCAGTTTGTATGTGGGCTGCAGGGGAATTTAAAAGTTTATCTTAATTGTTTATCTTGTTTGTTTGCTTAATTGTTTATTGTTTGTGTTAAGTTTATCTTGACGACCGGATGGCCTAGTGGTTAGCGATCCTGACTATGAAGCTTGAGGTCCCGGGTTCGTATCCCGGTCGGGGCAGATGTTTGTATGATGAATACGAATGTTTGTTCTCGGGTCTTGGATGTTTAATATGTATATAAGTATGTATTTATCTATATAAGTATGTTTATCCGTTGTCTAGTACCCATAGTACAGGCTTTGCCTAGTTTGGGACTAGGTCAATTGGTGTCAATTTGTCCCATGATATTTATATTTATATTTATTTTATTTATTTAATTATCAAAGGTAGGAGTGATCTTTTTGCTAAATATAATTGAAGAGCAGCTTACGTCAAAGATAACGTTTGAATTTAAATTCCCTCATTGCAATTAGCCGAAAAAACATAAGTTTTAACGTAAATTTAACAAAGATGACGAGTTTGGAAAAAATATACTTTACTTCATATAAAAAAAGTTAGCGTGGTACTATTTTTACCCAACTACCGAAGGAGGGTTATGTTTTTCGAGCGTATGTATGTATGAAATATGTATGTCTAATTATTTGGCACGTTCTCGTATGAGGTGTCATTAGATTCGTCTCAATTGTGGGAGTGACATAGGGTATATCGTTTCCCAGAATTGCAGTCGGGTTTTCTGTTTTTAATCCCCGACGAAAAAGAGGGGTGTTATAAGTTTGACCTGTGTATCTGTGTCTCTGCTGTGGCATCATAGCTCCTAAACGGATGGACCGATTTAGATGCGGTTTTTTTTTAATCGAAACCTAGTCTAATCGAAATGGTTCTTAGCTAAGTTTCATTAAAATGGGTTGACACGTTTTTGAAATATTAAACTTTGACATTTCAAAGTTAATGCCGGGGGTTTTTCAACTTTTCCAAGTTGGTTAGGTTATTCATTTTAAAGGAACAAGATGTAAAGGATAATTTTATTCCTTGTCATAAGTCGAAAACTTTCGTATGTCCTCCTTCATACAGACTAGTTTATTCCCTTGAATACTTTATGAACATTTTTGATCGTCTTTTGTCTCCGATTGACTTAAAACTGTGTATATTTTCCACATATTGTTACAAACATATAAAATAAAAGGGTTTAGGCACAGACCAACGTCCGAAGAGGAAGTCGGCATTACCATACGCGACCGGATGCGCGCCCGACGCCATTGTTCGCCATCTTGTTTTCGCTTAGGAATAAAGCTTTTGAGGATTTTATTGTTTTTTTCGGCCAGTTTTTTTTAAGAGTAGGTCGTTGGTCATGCTAAGTATGCGTAGGTGGTATACCTACATATACACATTGTTGTTTTCGGGAACAAAGATTTTTATAGCAAAGGAAAAAGTTTTTTTGTTACAAAATTAGGTAAGTAAGTATACTGAATTTGCTGAGACCCGATATGAAATGCAGTTCAACTTCGTACAATCTTTACAAGTAGGTAATCATAGGCAAAAAAATATGTCTAAATACCTATGTCGGGTGTAATTATGGACCTAACAACTTGTGTGTAATGGACTACATCATATGATGATGCAATCTTGATTGTTATTAATAATGAAAATGTGGCGTGGGACCTATTTTATAGCCTATAATAAAGGTTATCATTTATCATGTTTAGGTATATTTTGGATAGTGCCTAAATATACTCAGAGGCACAATTAATCGCCCCACTATTTTTAATATTTTATGTAAAATAATTCTTTATTTAAATAGCAGTCTTTACATTAATCAAGGAATTAATGGTGGGCAATTAAAATTTTGTATTTCCAAATGTAGACTCACTAGTTATTGAAAAGTGTCTTAAGTGAATTAAGTGACATTACTCAGTCTACAAGTTCTTACAAAACCAAGAGATTTCTATCAAGTTACAGGAAAAAAACCCAAAAAAACCTTTACATAACATGCAAAACACAGTGAAGAACCAAACAGGCATCAACGCAACAACCAGTTAGTTACAAAACAAGACCACCTTTCTAAAATCTTTACAATTAACTCCTGAACTTGTTTCAAAACACAGATCGAGATATGCTCGCGCGCACCCTAACCAACCAATCAGAGAGCTCCGCCCCACGTGTGCGTGGAACGTACGTATCCTACAAGCAGCGTATGTTGAGCCTATGTGTGCGTGGTGATATATGAGACGATTACCTTATATGTGTGTTGGGTTACACCACACTACACATGCGGTTGGAATTTGAAATTTTAAACGGATGTGAGTTCTATTCCGTTTTGTTAAGGGCCGCTGGTTTTTAGTGAGCGTAGGTCTGAGAATTGTCGAGTTGATGTCATTCACTTCTATACTGAGTAGGCGCGGCGTCTTGTATCATATGTATGTATGTCTGTATAGTTAAGGCTATTGTTCAGCGTAGGTATAATTTGTGACCTATGGTAGTTGAATCATTGCTTACGTCATTTAAAATTTGTTTGTCGTTAGGATGTCGCTTCCTTAATCAAAATTTAAGTGCTTCGTCGGTTGTTTGTCGCGAAAAAGCGGAACTCTGACTCATAGCTAATAACATGCTTTTTTACTATTCAACTAATTTAGGTAGGTACTTGTTTACAGTTGGGTTGTAACTCAATATTTAAGGAAATGGCGTCATGACATGAGCATGACTGCCAAAGATAAGTTGGAAATAGAACGAAATATACGTGTAGGTAATAAGGGTGGTTATCATTTAATCCACCTTAGATATTCATTTCTTGTTTTTTTGTTGTCTTGTACGACGAAAGCACTACCCACACACTCGTAGATACATAGGGTAGAAAAGGGATGCCAGCCTTGTATTTATGTGCACTTGGCCGGCAATCTCTATTTTACCGGCCTCTGCAGTAATGTACTAATACACTAAAACAACACGAAATAATAATAATAATTTATTTTGCGTAAAATGTGGTACATAAGTTGGCAATAAAGTTACATAGGTACGTTTCACACATTTAACCAGAAACTGGCATGCAAGATTTCAATGTTAAATAAATAGTATATTGAAACTGTGAGTGCATAATTAAAACGTATGATGAATGTCACAAACTTAGAAAAAGCAAAACGACAAATAAACACATAAATATCACAATTACAATCATCACTTATATTTAAAATAGTCAAAATATTCATCAATTGAGTAAAAACATTCCTTTATCAACCATTTCTTAAGTCTACTTTTGAATAAGTTTAGAGGTAAAATTTTCATGTCATCTTGTGAACAATTATAAATTTTAATTGACATGCTAAAAGTGTTCCGAACAAGTTGGTTTGGACATCGCCTATTGAACTTACATGTGTTCTTATTCGTTTTGAAAATCGAGGAATGCGCTTTAGCAAATACACAAACCTCATATATGTACAAGCATACCACTGTAAGCAATTCTAATTTTCTGTAAAGTGGCCTGCATGAAATAGAACTATCGAGGTCGCAAATAGCTCTGATGCATTGCTTTTGTGCTATAAGTACGCGTTTAATTTGGTATGAGTTACCCCATACGAGAATTCCGAGAAGCTGGGAACAAACAAAACCATGGTACGCCTGAACTGCAATTTCCGTGGAAGCAACTTATGGAAGTGGCCACATTTTTGACATAGTAGGTGTTAAAGATATTTGTCTATAATTTTGAAGAATTTCCGTCCTACCTTTTTTACGTAGGGGTTTAATGAGAGACTTCTTTAACGGTGCGGGGATTACACCATTTGTGAAAGATAGATTTATCAAATAGCTTAACACAGGAGCAATCTGAAATTTACACAACTTCAAAACAAATACCTGAATTTCATCAGTTGACCTAGTAGATTTTAGTGAATTTATGATTTTGATAAGCTCGTATTCATCAGTAGGAATCAGGAATAAATTATTGTGTCTTGAAGGTATATGAGAGAAGTCAGGTTTTTCATTTGTGTCATTGTTTATCGTATTCAAATAAAAATAATTAAAAGCATTTGCGATGTCAGAAGGGTTATCTATAATATCATTATTAATTACCAATTTATCAATATTAGAATGAGTAGGTTTGTTTTTAGTCGTGTCTTTAATGATATCCCATGAAGCTTTGCACACATTCTTAGAATGCGATACATATTTTATATAAGCTATTTTTTGAGCTTGGTTTATACACCGTTTTAGGGTTTTTGCATAATTTTGGTAGCGTATCTTGCAGAGGGCAAAAAGTGAAGTGAAAGAAAGTGGTTCTTGCTTGTTCTTTCGCTTTAGTCTAAACTGATATTAACGCTGAACCCTTTCAAATACCTTAATTGAATGATTGATTATCTAATAATAAGCTTTTGAAACCATCTCAAATCCACTCAGACCAGTCTTGTGCTTTCCGCATCCATCGCGGTCCCGCGATCTTTACCAGGTCGTCGCTCCATCTTGTTGGAAGCTTACCAACAACTCGTCACCCGGTTCGCGGACGCCATCCGAGAACCTTGTGACCCCATCGGCCATCAGTCCTGAGTCAGACTGTTGTTGTTGTTGTTTGTTGTTGTTTTAATACCGTCTACTAATTTGAGGTCATATTTAACAGTTATAGTGTCCAATTGTGTGGTTTTATGGCTGCTGTATGTAACATCTCGTCATTAAATGGGTAGGATTGTCATGAACTAAAAAACAATTACTTTGCTTTTTAGTTCATAAATATGGACCTCCGCAAAGTAACGCCTGATTCAATAAATTATTTAGGATTGTCATGTCTGAAAATGACAGTTTAAGTAGACTGGTTTTATATGTTTTTCGTTATGGCCTTTTTAACATTTGGAGACCATATGCATCTCCAGTTTATGTATATGTATTATTATACTTATTATTTGACCGTGGAGGCGTTTTACACCTCTGCTGATTTTAAATTTAGTTTAAATTGACCCTAGAGACTATACATCTCTTAGCCATTTAGATTAAGTATTATATTATAGTATTAATTCTGGGACTCTGTACATCCCTTTGTAATTTAAATTTTCACAGATATTTGATTTGAGGTTTCTTTGTGTAATTTATCTGTGGTTACGTATTGTAAGACCTAATGTAACTTGGTTTTAGAAAAAAATACTTTGTGCCAAGTTTCTTGCGGCGCATTCTTCTTGGCAATCATGGTCTTTCCGAAAGCGCTGGTAGACTAAAAAAAAAATTACGTGTAAATGAGCATTTAACTGCCTATTTGCTGAATAAAATTTTGAATTTTGATTTTTTTGAATTTTATGCGTAGTGAATAAATCTTCTTTTGGTGTCTCTCCAACTACTGAATTTTGGCAGTCAGCTCAGCATAATTTCTCCCTCTCCTTGGCAAGGCAAGCTCAGCAGTATTCGGGATTCCCGTCCGTTCCTCAGCCATGAGTTTCGTCTACGACCAGCCCCCCGACTACGACATGCAAAATTCGAACTTCGTAACGTGCCCTCTCAAGCTAATATTATTTAACACGAGAGTGAGCGGGACGATACGATACGAACTTTGATTTTCGAATTTCGTAGTATGGGGACAGGTTTCCTCCTTTCAGCAACTTTTCCTATCATTATTAGTTGCAAGAGCTGATACTCGTATCTCTCATGGCTAAGCACGTGACCCAGATAGACGATATATATATATATATATTTTTTATATTTTTATTTATTTTATATATATTTTTTCAGATAGCTTCTTTTCTATTTCGCAAGGTCGAGCACGTTCGAATCCTGCGTAACGTTGTCGAAAAATTTGTATGACGTTTGGAACAGCGCCCGCCCGTGAGCGTATTTGGAACAAAAATTTAGTATGAGGTTTCTCGATCTCGACACGATAACCGTAATGTTACGCAGGATTCGAAAAGTCGCCCTCGCTCGCTCGCTCGACCCTCTGAGTGCTGTCGATATCTAGGTATCACTAAAGAAATCATATCACTAAATCACGTAGGCCATAACTTCCATACTTCTTGTAATGATTTTGTTAGTTTTCTTTGTATAATTCATTTAAATTATGATTATTTACCCACTGTAACTTAAGTGGCAGTGGGCGGGGCACATTGCTCGCAGAACTGATGGCCGACGGGGTCAGAAGGTTCTCGAATGGCGTCCACGGACCGGGAGACGAGCTGTCGGTAGGCCTACAACAAGATGGAGCGACGACCTGGTGAAGATCGCGGGACCGCGGTGGATGCGGAAAGCACAAGACCGGTCTGAGGGGAGAGCCTTGGGGGAGGCCTATGTCCAGCAGTGGACATCTTTCAGCTGACATGATGACCTGCTGTAAGAACTATCATAACTTTTTTTTTTAAACATCTTTGTGCCAAGTTTCTATCTCTATCTATTTACAGCTGTATGATAGTTGTACCTATTTTTAGTCATCCGGTATAAATACCTATTTAATACCCAGAAAAGTGCAATTGTATCTAAAATTACAGGATGTCAGACAGACTGCAGCACAATTAGAAGCGGTGGTGAAAGGGGGCCATTGGCTACTTTTCTATATCCACGATTACAGTTTTTTCCTGTGTCAATCTATAGTAAAAACCCAGTTTCCTGTCACGCCGAAAGATACATATTTAACCCTTAATTTGGCAGTGTACAGCATGATGGACATAGACAGTACACAGCACAAACGTCGTCTATGAATTTTTCTGCTGTTCAAAATTATGTCATAATCCAAAGTCACTGAATGTCAAATATCATTAGCAATAGAAGTTTACTTAAAACATTTTTGTTTTGAACCATCATCAATATCTATAGCAGTCTTTTTGCAATTTTTTTTACTATCTACACATTTTTAGTAGGTATATCACACTTTAATTTTAATACTTATTTTTTTCTTTTCTTTTTGTTTTGTTTGAAGGCATGCATTTGTGAATAGAAATGTATTGAACAAAAAATAACCTTATTTCATTTATTATTTATCTATAACTTTTACTGTGTTCAAGCGGGGGTTGCGATCAATCCACGCCAAGGGGCCTTTCTGAAAATCAGCGCTGAGCTCTTGAGCCCAGCACACGCCGAGACGGGCACCATTGTCAAACCTGTGTACTGTTATGTTTAGTTTGTAGTATAGATTTGTTGTTTGTAGTATAGATTTTTTGTTTTAATATGTACCCTGTTGTTTGGCAATAATTTTTTTTTTTTTTTAAGAGACTAGAATTCAAGTTTTCACTTTTCAGTTCTGCCAAATTAAGGGTGACATTGGCTATTGATAAAGGAGCTTGAAAATCCTGGCTTTGGTATATCGCTACCTCTACTTAATAGATTTAGTTGTGAGACTGAAACTATTTCTGAACGATTCTGATAATTGGCCAAAATACCTGAATCGTATAATAATATTTAGATTTCATTTAGTTTTAAGTTTTAGTTTCATTATTTTAGCTTGGATTTATTGACATTGCAAATTGCTTTTGTTATGTAAATAGTGTGTTTTTGTACAAGGGATATAAATAAAACAGATATTGGGAACTGCTCTAAAGGAATTCAGGGCTATTTTGTCGTTGAAGTGTCAAATCGGTGACCATTTAGTAGGTAAAAGTACAATGACACAGCTCTCGAAACTATTCACTATTATTCAGCGTCGAAGTTTCAAATAGCCCGCATTGTACTAACGAATTACTTTTTTGTTTTACCAAATATACCTATTCCAATGGGTATTATAATTTTCTGAACTGACTAAAGCCTATTTTGCCCATTTTAATAGGTAGAGTTGTAGAGTACCGAGGTAGGTTTCCATCGACGATATAGTTACACCAAACACATCTCCTATATAAGCCATAGTCACTAAGCTTGTCTAGTACAAATTTTCTCATCGACACATGTCAGGACCACGGCCGTGCCCATACAGCCTCCCAAACTCCCAATTATAACGCACCCGCAAATTCGAACGCACCCACTCACACAAGTAAACCACGCCCCGCCCTTTTACCAACCGGCCAATCGCAGCGCGCCGCGCGCCCTCCCGCGCGTTTCGAGGTCTCCCATTGGCGGTGGAATAACGATTTCGAATTTGGAGGGAATTTTTTGGGTGTTTTATGGTTCAATCGCAGATGTGGTTGTGAGGTATTTTATAGGCGTCGTGGTTTTATGTTTTTGTCGCCCGGTTATGATAATCTCGTTATGGAGTGGCCGTTTGTTTTGCACAATGACATTTTTGGGATTTATCTGGTTAAAAATACTGCGGGCTAGTGTGATGATTTCCGCGTGTGATGGGGTTTCATATAAATTCTATTAAACCTTTAATGTAGGTAGGTGTTGTGATTTTGAGCACTCATAGACAAGACAAAGAGATACTTATTCTATTATTTTTATTCTCAGGATACCACAGATAGGGTATCTACTAAAACCATTTGGAAAGTGCTCTCCTTAAATTAACGAATTTATGAATCTCTACCTCTATCTAACTGCCGCTCTTAGAGACATTAATTGACACTTAAATCGCTCATTAGTACCTGAAGATGTCTAGTAACATTGTAGCTCTACCTCTGATTAGGATATTATACTAAGATGGAGGTTATCTGTCTTAAGCTGATGATAACTTCTAAGGATAAAGACTCTACTGATAGCGCTCATGGTAAGCCCGCGTACCTACGAATATTCGAATCCTGCGCAACGTAATAGACTAGTAACGTTATCGAGAAAGTATGACGTTTGGAACAACGCCCGCTCGTGAGCATTTTTGGAACTAAAATTTAAGTAAGTAAGTAAGTAAACACTTTATTGTACAAAAAACAGGATAAAACACAAGTTACAACAATAACATTTGAGTACAAATTTAATTTGAAGTTCCTCGATTTCGATACGATATCGTTACGTTACGCAGCATTCGAATATTCGTACTCGGGCCTCAGCAATACCACAATTTTAATTTGCCGACATAAGACCTATGGGACATACGTTTGAGTAAGCCGTGATAGCATAGTGGTTTGACCTATGACCTCTCAAGCAGAGTGTCGTGGTTTCAAACCCCGGCTCGCACCTCTGAGTTTTTCGGAATTTATGTGCGGAATTACATTTGTAACTTATCATGAGCTTTTCGGTGAAACCTACACACACCTGCGAAGCAATTCAATGATGTGTGTGAAGTTCCCAATCCGCACTGGGCCCGCGTGGGGACTATAGTCCAAGCTCTCTCATTCTGAGAGGAGGCCTGTGCCTAGCAGTGGGACGTAAAAAAGGCTGGTGATGATGATGTGATGATGAAGTTGCATGCACCCATATTATTTGCACTTGACTATGCCTGGGTAATACTTACCCAAGAACGATTATACATTTTGGTTTATGACAAAGACATCAGAGTTCAAAGACAAAGCTCGTAAACGTGTAATTTCACTTATATTTATGGTCCGGCATCAACATTTAATGAGGGCTAACGCGAATCAAAAATCCGCTAGGTCGAATGTCGAATGAGGTATATCTGTCAATTTCCACCAATCACAGGCCAGTAGCTTGCCTCTCATTGGTGGAGAATGACAAGACCTCACTCGACACTACCAGCGATCCTAGCGGATGTTTGACTCGCGATAGCTCTCATTGAAGGCGTCATTGTTATTGTACTTGTAGGTATTCCCAATAGTGCAAAATGGCAACTGCCTGTATGAATTAAACAAGCACTAAGGATGGATTCGTTGAAATCCCCACGGGATAGAAAATAAACGGGGTTTATACGCGTACAAAGTCGCGGGCAAAAGCTAGTCTATACCTATAAAACAGTACCGTGACTGACTGACAGACAACGCACAGTCTAAACCGCTGGACCTAGAGACTCAAAAATTGGCAAACATGTACCTTGAGTATCCTAGAGGTGCACTGAGAAGGGCTTTTTCGAAATTCCCACGGGATAGGGAACTAGACCATTTTGAAATATTTCACGAAAGCCGCGGGGAATAAGCTAGTATTATATCATTCAGCCTTCATTCCATTGCCCTCTGAGAGACTAATAATAACCTCTGGAATCCTCCAGCTATCCAGCTTTCGTTTTAATATGGTAGTGGCCGTACTACCATATTGCAACGAAAGCTATCCTTCAGAGGTTAATAGTCTCTCAGGGGGCAATGGAACGTAGGCTGGTAGGAGTAACGTTACGAGATCGGAAGACTAACAAGTGGTTGAGAAAACAAAGCAATGTCTCGGATATTAAAAAGCGTACAGCCAAACTGAAATGGCAATGGGCTGGTCATATTGCCCGAAAATCAGACTCGTGGTGCAGGGATTTACTGGAATGGAGACCGTGGGAACACAAGAGACCGGTTGGAAGACCTCGTGCGTTGGAAGGATGACTTCGGAAGTGGCAGGGAAGAACTGGATGCTGACAGACCAGAACATAGCGTCATAAAGAATGTTGAAGGAGGCCTACACCAAATTGGTTGAGGAAGACTTGAGGTGATGATGAAAAAATTTAAATTAAAAAGGGCAGTTTAGAATTTATATAAAAAAGGGTAGTTTGGATTACGTAAAAGGGTTGTTTGGAATTTATAAGTGGATACTTTGGTTTTGTCATTAACTGAATCGAGTATATGGTTTACATAGTCAGTAGTGGAAATGGTGGCATGTTGAACGGTTGTTGTAGTGCGTCGTTAATGGCCTCGTGGAGAGTGCCGAAATGCGTCAGCGTTTAGTTTAGTGGTGGTGGTGATAGTAGAGTCTGTGTGGCATGTGTTGATTCGTGTAACAGTGGAGGCACCCTATTTGCATGGAAATATACATCAGCCGCACAGAATATACAAATTTTTCACTTGTGGTCGCGGGTGAGCAAAGTAATTGGTTTTAGTTCATAAATATGGACCTCCGCAAAGTAACGCCTGATTTAGTAAATTATGATGATGATTAAGGTCAGCAAAATACAGTTGTCTTGTAATACGAGTTCTTGCCGTTTGGCGTCGAGACGCTCGGTCCTTGGGGTAAGGGTGCGCTCGGGCTCCACGAGGAGCTGAGCAAACGCCTGAAAGAGGCAACAGGCGACCCTCGCGCGGGCAGCTTTCTCGTGCAAAGAATTGCTATCGCAATTCAGCGCGGGAATGCTGCCTGTGTGATGGGCACCCTGCCGAGAGGTCCAGGTTTGGTAGGTATTTAATTTTTAAGTTAGTTTTTAGTATTCTTATTTACTTGATAGTTTTAGCACTTATTGGTTGTGTGTGTAACTGATGATGATGTGACTACCATATTATTGTAGAGTATTATTACCATATTATTGTAACTTAGCTACAGTAAGAACTTACATGTGTAATATTCCATCATATTCTGGTTGTACCGATACGCGGCGGAGAGGTCGACGCCGCCGCCGGCCCTCAGCCCGAAAAGGGCCGCGAATGTCGCCTTGCTCTGCCCCTCCAGCTTGACTTCTTATGCACTCAATCACTCAATACAAGCCTTGCTTGCACTCAATCATTTGCTTCAACAAGCCTCGCGTGCACTCAATCACTATTGAGCGTCACCCACTTTTGTTTCACACAAGTCACTGGCACTATTTGAAGTTCGAAATTCGGATTTTATTTGTCGGCATCTTTGATTTTCACTTGTTTTGGGTTATTGCTGGAAATTAACAAGGAACGGTTTTGAAGAGTATCTTTAGGGCGATTATTTCTTTGATCTCCACGTGGCGTGGCACAATTTCTTATTTAGAAGCTCTCCTAATTGCTCAACAGAGAAGCAAGTTTCACGACAAATAAGACACTGAGTTACTTCGCTCCCGCGGCCGTTGAAATCCGCGTAAAAAATCAAAACGAACTCTATTTGCCGACGATCCAATCGGTTAGTTTCAATGCACTAATGATTTCTTAAAACTCCCAAAACACCGTGAAAGGCGGAGATCTTAGTGTCGATTGGTTACCGATTCGTCTAGAGTAATTTCGCCGGTTTTTCGACGATTTTCTGGTGTTTGGCCACCGTTTTTCCGGTTGGGTAGCGGCAGGTGGAGCCTCTTCTCACGAGACGGATATGGTTAGTGAATTTGATCAGGAAGTTGGCTTATGACGTTTAGTTTTGCTCGTTGTGGATAAGGTTTAATTGCTTTATAACGGTGGAGTAACGGTCACGGTACAACGTGGATTAGGCAGGGAAAAAACTAGTTGACGAAGTGGGAACTATAGGAACTAAGGACGAGAGTTGACAAGGTTTTTTCATACGCGCACTCAATCATGATGTCACTTATAAAATATTGACTATAAAAAATCAATTCTGACAAGTATCTGGCAGTGAATTAGGCTGGTAAGTTAACTGTACGCACGAAAGATAGAAGTCCAATACTTCAGAGATGGTTTCAAAACTTCACACGAATTCACACTTTGAGATTTTAAATATAGTCACTTCACTGTGGGACCGCTTAAACGCCTATTAACTCCTCAAACAACTTTAATTGTCCATTACAATTAAGAATACGTCTTAATCGAGTGCTGGACGCTTGGCTACAGATGGCTTGGTCTGATTTTGAGGTATATTTTACGCTCTGTGCGCGAGAGTCGATGAATTGTGACAAGGGGATCGGTTTTCAGACATCTTAGAAGCAACGGCCGTGGGAGTTTCGTCTGTCATTTGTTTTTTTATGAGGGAATGGCTTAGTTTATTAACTACAGGGTATATAGCAGGGTACAGGTAACCAGTTAATTACATGCTGGCGTAAGTGCAAAACGCGAGAAATGCCTAACTGTCTTCGGAGTAGACCACAAACATTGTGTGATGTCTGCATCCCACTAAACTTGGTTTTCAATGATTATTTACTGACAGGCAAAATATCGCTAGGTAGTATTACTGCCTAGAGATCCATTTGCCATTTCTGACAAGTTTGTGATTGGCATAAGTGTTATTTAATTAGATACCTTAATCCAATCGTGACAGCCATGTCAAACGGACGTCTGGGCTCTAAGACTCTGGGTACTAATCTATGCTGACTCAGTTTTTTAAGGTTGAATTAACGGTCAATCACGTATTGAAGTGGAGATTTGAAACATAGGACCTCCTCCTTTTTTAAGACGGTTTAAAAGAGCTTGAAAACTTACTAATATCTACATGATACCTACCTACTTTTCTTTCACGTTTCATTTTGAAAACATCTTTCGTGGTCTGTCATTTAAAAAGATGTCATTAGGTTTTGATAGAGTTTGTTCTATTTAACATACAAATATGTACAGTCAAGGAATTTAATTTCCAACCCACCTAAGGTTCAATATCGTACAGTAAACTTTCACCATAAGAGCTAGTTAGAGAACCACTTAATACAATTTTCGACCTTAATGTATTGCGAATTTCAAACAACATTTCAGCGAAATGGGTAGTAAATTAAATTCCTTGACTGTATGTGCATGAGATAGGTTCACACGACATGTTTCTTGTCGTCATTTGATACGAGGTTTCGATGTACCTAGATGTGGGTATTAGAATTACATGCAAGATTGTTTTACATGACACTCGTACATACATATTTATTACAATGATATGTAGCTTAGTCTGCTTTTATGTATAGATGCAGTAGGTAACCTATTTTATTACAGTTTTACTTGTATTCCATTTTTTTTAAATTTATAATTTAGTCAATGGTTTTAAAGGTGCTGATGCATTGTGGGTCAAATCAGCAACTTTTTTTGAAATGTCAAAACGATTTGGTCGGATCCGTTAGTATGAAGTTCGTATTGAATTAATTAACTATGGCGACATAATTTTCAATGATCATACTGCCTCCTTTTGTTAGTCAGGTATGTCAAATTTAAAATCGTCTTAATTGCAGTAATAAGTGAGGCATCGGTTTTTTTACGATTATTTTCGGAAGCTTGGTTAAGTGAAAATGTAAAATGATTTTCATTTTGACAACTAAATTGTTCTGTCAACCATTCTTGAAGTTAGTTCGAATACCTACCAATTATGAATAATTATTATAATTACATTATGTGAATAAAACATATTGTTTTTGTTGGCGGATTTCATTTTTATGTATAATAATAATGACACTCAATGTGAAATTTATTATGAACTAAAGTGAATAAGTAGTTGCGTATTTTGGAATACCTATTGAATATTTAGTTTAATTAAAATAAAATCTTTTTTAAATTATGTAAAATCTACGGCTTGTTTATATCCATAATGTATTAAGCATAATGGGAACGGGATATTGACCGCGATTACCTTATAGGTTTTATGAGGTTTGGTCAATATCATGTTTTCATTATGTCTGTAAATCGCGAGTCATTTAAAACTGTGATTCACAGTACAATATTTGAACACACTTTTTGCCAAAATTTTCAAAATCGCTAATAAACAAAGAAACCGAAATCCTCCATTTTTTTAGTCACTCAAATTTTCACTTCACACGTCACTTAGAAATTACCAAAAGTCTAAAACCTTCACTGAAAAATTTTACACTCCGGTCATTCTGTCCGATTTTGACATTTGGTCACATGTCACCATTTTGAATTGTCACTTTTTGTCAATCCCGTTCGCTGGGACGTTTTGGCGACGCGTCTCGGTTCGGCGCGCGCGGGCGCCAAAATACGGTACGGCACGTGGCGGCGCTAAAGGGAGGCGTTCGGATACTGGGACGCGGGGGAGATACAGGGGTAGAAGAGGGATAAAGGGATTCTGTGAGGGAGATGGGCTAGTATTAGCACCACGAGTAATGAAATTTGACAAATTGTTATATTCGAGCCCTGTAATACTTAGCTTGAATATTGCATATTAGGCAATGATACTATTACTTACATTAAAAAAAAAAACCGGACGAGTGCGTTCCGTTTAAAGATTTCCCTGCTTTACCCCAGTGTTTTAAGTTGTCCAGTATTAGCAGAGTCCTGTTCCTAAGCAAATTGTACGCAGTGTGCATGGGGTCATTTTATATAGGTCTGTGATATATACAGACAGACATTAAAAAATAAGATTTTGAGAATTTGATGAGTGGTTGAGCTATAAGAGCTATTTTCATACCAAATTTCAAGTTTCTAGGACAACTGGAAGTAACCTAAAGGTTTTGATAGTACGGCGATTTTTATGGAAACAACCTTTTTACTGGCTGTATCTTTTGATTGCGTTGACTTAGAATATTTGGTATTGATTTCAAACCTGCTACATATACACGTTCCAGAAAAAAATGATCTTGACAGAAACAGACAGGCAGACGGACAGCAAAGTGATCCTATAAGGGTTCCGTTTTTCCTTGTGTGGTACGGAACCCTAAAAAAGAGGTAGATAATGAAGCGCAGAAAAGGCTTTTGGCCGCATTTGCTCTCGAATAAGGTCCAACTTGCGCGCAAATGTAAACATATTCGGAACAAGTTTTTCGATTGTTTTGTAAGCATATGACGTATCTTTACGTATAATATCATAGATATTAGGTAATTAATGAAAACTTAGAACAACTAGGTGTTTAGTCTCAAACGAAGAAAATATAGTTACTCAAAGTCATTTAATGACTCAAGAGAGAGATTCTGTGTTTTGTGTCCATCAACATAATAAGTGTGTATTGTCTCTGACTGTAGCTTAGTCTAAGTATTAGTGAAGCTTAGTGTAAATTGATAAAACCATGTTTCTTTAAAAAAAATTATACGCACAAATTTTCTACCACCCGAGAGGGATTCTTGAGGGGTAAAGAACAAGATACCATCAAATGTCTATTCGGTGTAAATTGCTGATTTCAACAGTTATTGTTTTAGCTCGCTTCACATTACCAATGAAACATAGATAGAATTGTCATTGTAAACTTATAATAACTGTAATTTTTTTAATGTTCGTGATTTATGGGCCAGGCACATTTAAGTTTGACACCACTGTAATAACTCTCCCAAAGTTCCGTGGCCGCAGTATCCGAACGTGTGTCGTCACGCTCCGCCCCCCGCGTTTTTGTCGCCGCTATCTCCCTCCCACGATAATCCAACCCTTCGGGAGATTAATAATTATTAATAATTGCATACTTGAGTGGTTTATTATTATTAGTAGATAATTTGAATTAAAAGAGCTTCCTACTCGTAACTGTGATTTGAGCAATATTTGAATGTACTAAATTATAGTGAAATGAAACTAGTGTGAGCTTCAATCATGGTGAAATAAACGAATCAGACAGTCAGCAGTCCTTCCTCTGGGAGCATATGGTTCGACAGTAGCGAAACGCAAACAACACCCAAGGGCTACGGATTAGTCTGACACATGTCTGTCTATACTCGACTGACATACGTGAGTGATCCTCTAAATGTTCAAAATTAGTTTAAAGATAGATATAATCTATCCAAAATTAACCTGTGCTATCTGTTAATTTCTGCCACCACAATATAATTAGCCTCTTCATCTTGGTTTCTATATTTTGGTTGTCTGTAAGAGATCGCTTTAAATTGCTTACCCTGGTTGTTTTGTATAATAATAATATGTCATATCTGTCATGTGTACACACGTACACACACGTGTATGTATGTATGTAATCTCATTATACTGATTTTGTGAAAATATACCACATGAACTACCAACATTACACAAACTCATAAGTACGTTTATGTTATTATGTGTTACACCTATGTACTTCCAGAATAGCCACTCTGGTTGGCACAAAGACACCGCTAATGCGTCTTAAGTGCCCTGTTTGACAAATTGAAGCCGCTCCGTATAGAGATTGGAGATAATGGACCGCTCAGAGTCGGGACTTGGCACATTAGTTATGAAATAAACACATTTTAATTTGACATTTGGAGAGTAAGACGGCCGGCGTAATTACAGGCCCAAGAGGCATTTCATCTTAGCTCTCTAGGTTGGCAACGCATCTGCGAACCCTCCGGGGTTGTGGGTGTCTATGGGTGATCACTTAGGTGACCCACTTCTCGTTTGCCTTCCTCGTGGTATAAAAAAAAAACATTAAATTTGGTTTTTAACAGACTTCAAAAAAAGGAGGTTAGGTTAGGTTCTTAATTCGTCGGAAAATTATATATTTTTTGTTCAAAAGTCAATGTTATAAGTACAATAATAAAAAGCTAAAAGCCTTAGCCACTTCACTTTGATTGTTTTAATAGTTTTTTTTGTTATGAAAACTGAAACGATGAGAAGTATGGAACTTTGAAGGGTGTTTTTTTTTTTGGAAAACATGAGTTTTTAAAAAAATAAGAAAACACCGGCCGATTATTTTAATTTTTTTTTGTTTTGGTATATTTATTGTAATTGTTTTGTAATATTATGTGCAATAAAGGATTTATATAGGTACACTCATACATACATATTTTTTCATGTTCTCGAACATCGAATACTCAACCCAATAATTAAACTCAAAGTCAAAAAGTTTATTTGTTCGAAAAGTAGGTTACATGGTCAACAGGTGTTATGCCAACATATATATGGTTTTGGACTACCGAATAGCCTAGTGGTTAGAGACCCTGACTATGAAGCTTGAGGTCCCGGGTTCAAATCCCGGTCGGGGCAGATGTTTGTATGATGAATACGAATGTTTGTTCTCGGGTCTTGGATGTTTAATATGTATATAAGTATGTGTTTGTCTATATATCTATGTTTATCCGTTGTCTAGTACCCATAGTACAGGCTTTGCCTAGTTTGGGACTAGGTCAATTGGTGTCAAATTGTCCCGTGATATTTATAAGCGTTCTCCACTTTTTGCCGCTTCAACGGCGTACAAATTTTAAATTAAGAGATTTCATCTCTGTAGATACACCTACCTATATGTTATATTAAAATTAAAATTCCCTGCTTGTTAAGTTCCTACAGTTTATATATTTGGATTGTAATAATAAATTACCTTTTCAGGCAATAATCCTATTACTACAATAATTACAATAGATTGAATTCCAATAAATTAAATGAAATTAAATTGAATTAATAGATTGAGTTACAATTAATAAATAATGTCAATTCATAATCAGTAAGTCATTAAAATTAAAATACTTAGTTTACAATAAAAATATGCCCAGTTAATTCATGCATTATTCAATTTTAAGTCACTTAAATATTCATGTATGTTGTAATAGCACTTATCTTTCAAAATTCTACATATTTTATTTCTAAATCTGTCAGGTGGTAGTGTTTTCAAATATTCTAGCAATTTATTAAATAGTTTGACTGCCATGCAAAATACACTTTTTCTGAGCAGCGCACAGTGTGCTCAAACTACCAAATTGGTTTAACAAAACTCTCTATAGAAGGTCTCTACCTTCTATAGAGAGTTTTGTGGTCACTTTTTAGTACTTTGCAGGACAATATCTCCGAAAAAGGTTGGGTTTGAGCAGCTAAAAAAAATACCCGTCCGTTATTTTAAACTACTGTCTCTCTAACATATTTAAAAATAAATCAAATCGGAGTCGGACAGTTGGGTACCTTTCTTTGTAAGTTCATGCTATGAAATTTTAGTGCCAAATACGCTCAAGAGGCGCTGTTCCAAACGTCACACAAATTTTCTCGATCGCGATACGACAACGTACTACTCGATTCTTGATGAAAACTCGTGCTCGGGCCACTAGCATTTTGACCAATTGGTATTTTAACGTCTGCGTCGATTTCGGTTATCGCTATCCCGCGGGAACTATACAATTTTCCCGAATAAAAAGTAGCCTATGTTATTCCACGATGTTCAAACTATCGCCTTGCCAAATTTCATCTAGATTGGTGCAGCGGTTTTTCCGTGAAGAGGTAACAAATAGACAGACATAGAGACAGAGTTACTTTCGCATTTATAATATTAGTTCGGATTTGAATAAGTAAAATTTACTCAATTTCACCCTTCCAGTAGTCGCACATCATTGCGGTGAGCTTTGCCTATTGAATTATGGATTTTGATGTACTACGGACGACAGTACATTCACAAGACAGACCCAATTCTACCTTATCACTACATGGTAGAGACGCATTTCGCTTGAACGCTTCGATTAGCTATATTGTATGTTTGATTCGCTTCATTTAGCTAAATGCTAGTATTAATTATCTTATCTTATGTAATGTATGATATATTAAATGTGATATAGTTAATTTGATTTTATTAATGTTCTACACTTGAGTTGGTAGTTGAAGCACCCTGTATAAGCTGTAAGATTGATGAATTGACAACATAATTATTCGAAACCATCTCACGCTGTGAAACTTGGAACCTTTTCGAAATAAATAAAATTGATTTTTTTTTACAGAAACGGACACAGTTTGATCACTAATCATTATGACGTCATAGTTGATCAATTCAATACTAACGTCATACTAAGCAATTGTTTTGACATTACACAAGTTGCTGGACCAACCTGGTCGACTGGTCATTATACTGATTATATACCTGTAGTTTTTTTCACCCTCTCTTTTTATAAATGAAATAAGAAAATATCGTGGGACAATTGACACCAATTGACCCAGTCCCAAATTAAGCAGAGCTTGTGTAATGGGTACTAGACATAAACAACGGATAAATATACAGATATAGATTATATACTTATATCTATAGATATATACATACACAAATACATTATGGTTATAGTGAAATAAAACGGACCACTGACGTATAAGTCGAGTTTAGCCCGACATGTTTCGGATTGATTCGTAGTCCTTCCTCTGGGAGCGCACGACCCAGCGTCAGTGAGACGCATACTGCGCGCCGCAGCTCTGCTCGCGCGACTACTAGGCGCAGCTGACAGCGACACACATCGTCATCGTAATTTTTATTATTGTCAAATGTAGGCTTATATAAATGAGTGATCCGTTTTATTTCACTATGATTGAGTTTCACGATATGTACGTAAGTAAGTAGTTTCATGTTAAAAGTACCCAAATACATAATTAAACATCCAAGGCTCTAGAACAAACATTCGCATTCATCATTGCTAAACATGGGATCGAACCCGGGATCTCAAGCTTCGCAGTCAGGTTTTCTAACCACTAGGCCATCTGGTCGTCCGGTCCGATCGGTTGTATGCAAATATGGCGGTACTATGCCAAGTTAGCAACATGCGTACATGATCCACACAAAGAAACTCTTTAGAGGTACTGAACTGATGGTAATAAAATAACCCTCCTTTCCGGCAGTGGGGTAAACACATAATTTACCTAACCTAACCCCACGAAATTCCCAAATTAAAAAATGAAATTCCAAAAGGCACAAACGGCTACTTCCTGCGGGTTACAGGTTCGTTCCCGGACCGTGACTAATGGCAGGACTCTACCCTGAGAACATGTAGTTTTATTGTAACGTCACTATCGAATTTATGGGTAAGTTAATTATTCTTACTTAAAAAAAACGTACAAAGATTGGGTCATGTCGGCTCATGTCCGCTCAAACTGAATTGCTCTACTTACGTGTGACGATTCAGTGTAGTTAAAAGGTACGATTAAAATTCCTCAGTTCCAGGCAATATCTCTCAATATTAACGCCATAACTGCATTTACTGCAATATATTGTGTTTACAGCAATTTAGTTCCATATAGCACCTGCATATCGTATTGATTAAGGACATGTATACGATGATGGATGAATGGATTAATATGGAGCAATCAAAAACAATACTGCCGCATTTTTCTAAAGATTGCTCTAGAATAAACTGGCAATTTATTGCTAAAAAATTGCCCGTGTAAGTGCACCTAAAGGATACTAATCTAGCTTGTAAAGTGACACATAATACATGCACGCATTGGCATGAATATGTAGTTTGGATAGTCCAGCTATATTTTAAGACTCGGGCACAGAAACAAACGCAAGAAATAAGATAAATAAATGTTCCAATGCCCAACAATGCTCTAATAGTTGACACCTTGAACTGGATTCTTACCAATAGATCACAAGCTGGATGCCAAATTATTGGTGTGAAGATGTCAAATATTGATATTATGAATAGTAGAGCCCTTATTGTAACATAAACACAACAAACTTTTCGCTCGCGTTAGTGTTAACGTGTCAAATACTATGAGAATAGTACGCTACCAATACGCGCCGCTAGAGGCGCTGCCAATTTGCGACGTTTTTTTGTGTCAAAAATAATACTAGAGGCTCAGAAGGCACGCTTGTAAAGTTATGACCATCTTGGTAGAAACAAGAACAAGACATGCAAAAGAAAGAAAAAGTTAACATCAATAACAGGCCAGTTTGTTCCCAGGGAATGGCTGCGGTCTGTGTATCAATGTCGGGCGCGGGCGCAATATGCTCACGGCTCAAACACGAGCGAGGCAGCCAGAGAACATGTTTTTTACTTAACTCCTCATTCAAATGGGAAGGAGGTAGAAATTTGATATTCGATGTGTGGATCTGTATCTCTGTGACACCGTAACTCCTAAACAATTAAACCGATTTGCATACGGTTTCTTATATAAAAGCCATTTTTGGCACGTTGGATTATTTTACTTGCTCTTTTACTTAAAGATACAAACGAAGCGAGACAACGATAACTTACGACAACGATAACTTACGACCTTTGATTTGGCTTCAATTCGAGATAGCTAATAATATGTGTGAAGGAATATACGGGACAAATAATCGATTGGCTTTGAGATTTTTCCATAAAGATAGCATAAGTATATAAGTAGGAAAATAAGTGTAACACTTCGACTGGTCAGCTCATTGCAAACCTTTTTTGTTGGAATAAATTTTCATTACAAGATTAGATGTACCTACACTAAGTACTCGTAATTTGTCTTGAATTTGGCATTCCCTGTGAACAACCGACAGAAACTCGATTACAGCCAAAGCCATGACGCTTCCCATCTGTTTCTAGTCACCAAATCGTTTAAAGTATATTTCACATTTCCTAAACACCTTATATTGTTGCCGGAACACTCAAGTTATCTAATAATTACCCAACACCTAAGTATTTCTTTTAAAATTACGTGGATCTATAGATCTGTAGATCTACCATCTAGTACAATGCGCGCGCGGCGGTCACGCGCGTCGAAAGCGAAACCGGTGGCAAAAAACCAAGACGTGCCCTGCTGGGACGGGTCCTTGGAGTACGGTATGACTTATCAATACGGTAGCAAAGTTATGCTGCCTTAAACATAACGAGGCACTCAGAGTTGCGTAGAGATCTACTACTGAGCATGTGATGCTCGGTCTAACGTAAATGCATAGGGAGCGTCTTTGATCATTATGTTGTTAGTACTCCAATGGCTCGAACAAAATGGTTTACCCCATCTTTCCTAGTACTTACGAACTGCCAAGGAATAGACTTCGCTACCATCGTCTGGTATTTCCGGTCAGATGCAATCTAGGTTTCTTCAAGGCTAGAGTGAATAGGCTGTTGTACCAATAAGTGAGATGTTGGTTAGCTCTAGTAAAAGAAAAAGTAAGATCAAAGATGTATTAAATAGAAAATATAATGCACCAGAAGAGGATACACAGAAAGCTAGAAATTATGACTTACCCCGGGAATTGAACTCGGATCACGTGCTTACCCATACACTAAAATAGGTACAGATGTTAACATCTAATTATATCTATGTATTCAAGGAACAGCTTGCTTATCATCATCACCATTTCTGAAAATTGGAGGAAAACACAAGAAGGCTTTGAAATCACTAATTACATTATACTGAATATATGGTCTATCGATATATAATTATGTCCATGTAAAGCTTGTAATCTTCTATCTCACTAGTTACTATATAAAAATATTAAAATAACCCTTCATAACCCAAGTCTCGATGCTGTGACAGAACATAAGGGTTCAAAAAAAACCCAAAACCGGTCCACAAATATAGAGATTCATTGAGTACTTTCCCGAGCGGTGAATGGCCAGTTTTTGTGCGAGTACACTTGCTCTAATCGCTGTGAAATTAGTTCGGCGCTTGCGCGCGGGTCGAGTGTGAGCGGATTTTTGTGACTTTTTCACAATTCTTATGAGACCACAATATTGTATTAAGTACTTACTTAGGAACTTATTTATAAAGCTTATTAAACTTATCAAAAGACTTCTTGTATGTTTATCGCATGAAAGAAAAAAGTCGGGTAAACGGGTCTTTATTGCCCACCATACCTGTTTTTCTGCAATCTTCTTGTACTGTTTTGTAGTTTTCATTAAAAAAAATTGTATTGTATTGTATTGTGGTGTTGATGCCGTTAATATTGCATAGCCTGTTGTGTAATAGTTTATAATCCATAAAATGTTTTCAAGTGACGCAGAAATATGAAACAGTTTACGAGTAAAATTACTTCCCACTGAAAACTGACATTTGTTGTTTTGCAAGCATTCCAAATTCTCGAGCCAAAATATTAAGCTAAATATTGTCTTTTACTTCATTATAATTGCAGAGCTTTTTGTAGTCTCACGTGAACAACTGAATAAAAACAAATTTTCTCTAAGGGCAAGAGAGTGTGAGTGAAAAACACAGCTCAAGATTTCACTGCTCGCAGTGAAGCCCCACCCTTATGGACATTTACAATCCGGCGCAATAGCGTTGTATAACAAACGTGCTGACAACAATGATCTACAATACCATAGTTATTGCTACAGGGGAGTTGTCACTACTTGTACTTGTGCTCATGTAGCGATCCTACCGCCATGTAGTCATCGAGTAGGTGAACTACTATGACAAATGGTCACCTGGCACTGATGACGTAACTCACTGTTCTACGTGGCGCTATCAAATATTCTAAACCTGAATGGATGAATCATTATCACCCTTGTTTTCAGTCCCAATGCTGAGCAGCGGCCATTTTTCCCAAAATGTAAGGACTTGGGCTATGAACTTCACAAACACCACTGAATGGCTTCGCAGAAGTGTGCATGCTTATGATAAATTACAGACATAATTTTGCACATAAATAAAAAAAAAACTACGACATAATTATACTCATGACCTTCTGCTTGACAGACCGTTGGTCAAACCACTAGGCTGTCACGGCTTTTTACATGCATGAATACAACTTCCAAATATCTTCTTTGGGACTTCGGTTCCAACACATAAATAATAAATAAATAAATATCACGGGACAACTTGACACCAATTGACCTAGTCCCAAACTAGGCAAAGCCTGTACTATGGGTACTAGACAACGGATAAACATACATATATAGATAAACACATACTTATATACATATTAAACATCCAAGACCCGAGAACAAACATTCGTATTCATCGTACAAACATCTGCCCCGACCGGGATTTGAACCCGGGACCTCAAGCTTCATAGTCAGGGTCTCTAACCACTAGGCTATTCGGTAGGCTATATATTTGATAGAATGCTTGGTGAGAGACACCTCTATACCTTCCTTATTCTCGCTTGCAGTGGAGGCCCGCCCATACCGACATTTACACTCCCGCGCAATAAGCGTTGCATAACAACGTGTTAACAACAATGATCTACAATACTGTAGTTATTACTACTGGCGGAGAGTTGTCAATATACACAAAACATTAGCGAAGAAGTAAACCTAAAAAAAAGAAGTAAACCTTGCTTGTTGGATAAGAATTTCGCTTCCTATCTAACTATAAGTAAGGTAAACGTCTCAATGCTCGACACCCTAATGTCCAGTAGTTGACACCCGTCTGTCCTCAGCTCTGTCGCTATGACATAAGATTGAAGATGCTGACTATTAGGCCAGTGTTGGACACAGGGACTAACCTTATTGAGGTAGCCTTTTCTTAGGTTTTTGAAACAAGTGGCAGTTTATAGAAAATATCGCTAAGAGATTTATTACTGAGTATTTGTAACTTAAAGGTAATGATCAATGAAGAGTTTTAATACCTTAACAGTATTATTTCGTATAGTAAGTTTTTTTTTGCCCTGTTCAGTTCACCATAGCTCAAGAATTTTTCAACTCATAACGAACGGAAAACTTTTTAATAAGTATAAAAACTATGGCAATTACAACGAAATCTACGCAATTGTTATATAATTACAATCTCCTCGGAATTGAGCAAAGGTGCTAATTGGTGAAGAACTGTGAATGTTTAGATACGGCCGATGAAAATACCATATCATCCATTGCACCATGGCATTCATTTATTTATTGCGTATGACTTTACGACCACACTGACTAAATTTACTGCAATATATTTATTTACAGCAATATTGCTCCATACAGCTCCATATCATATTACACACACGACAATACATGATATGGAAGCATGTGTATACTATGATGGATGAATGGATTAACTGGACCAATTACAAGTACGCATTTTTCTAGAAGAAACCTCCACTAATTGCTCCTGATTCATCGATTATTGCCGACTGTCAATTGATGCTCAAAAATTTTCCCGCGTTAGTGCACCTTATGACAGGGTAGAGTATGTATGTATGTATGTGTTTCTACTCACCATCGCCGCTCTGGTTGCTGCTGTGTGCGTGGTACTGCTCATCTGTAAAGTCGTACTCTACGTCAGGTCAGACCATCTGCTCTCCACTTAAGCAAAACTTAAGATTAAGCTGGATAGAAGCGTTTCGGCGTTACAGCGTTTTGTAATAATTACGATTTACAGCAAAGAGTCAAGCTTGGTGAGCTAAGCGCTATCATTTTGGCATTCGCTATCTTCAACTTTTGGTATTTTTATTTTTCAGTCATCCCTTTCGAAATTATTTCTCGAATTTCATACTGAAACGTAAATATACAGAAAGCCCAGAAAAAAAAATTCTCGAACTGGGATTCGAACCCAGGACCTTCACCATACCGTGGCATCGCGCTACCAACTAAGTAAGATAAAAAAAAGTTTCCAACTAACCTCCATTCCGATGGTCTCCCATCATCTCCTGACCCTGCAGCGTGGGCGCATGGATCAGCACCTTCTGCTGAGGACTATGAGGGTCCAGCCCCTCCACCTCCAAGAGTGGGGCATGAGGCTCGTACCCATGGACGATCAACGGCGGTGCGTGCAAATCCATGGCGACAAAATCCAGCACTAGCACATAACTAAATTAATCAGCTGTGGCACTTGTAATCGTTGCGTCAATCGTTCGTTGATTAATTCCGGACACTTCTGCGCGTTCGTAACTCTATGCACTTTTGTTACCACTCTACTGTTTTTTTAATTTAAACTAGTTTGTTGAGGGAGAATTTTCGCGGAGTATTTTGTTGCTTTTAGAATTTTTGTTCACATAGTCAGCGTCACCGGGTTTTCTTGCGGATTTTCTGCTGTCTCAGCATTTTGCGGGTCTGTAACAATGAAAGTTTCTTAAAACGCTTTCTTTCCAATGAAAGGGCAAATAATATCAGCTATTATAATAAGATGTAACAGTGGAAGTGGGCGGGGCACATTACTCGCAGGACTGATGGCCGATGGGGCCAGAGTGTTCACGGATGGCGTCCACGGACCGGGAGACGAGGCTGCCGGTAGGCCTCCAACCAGATGGAGCGACGACCTGGTAAAGATCGCGGGATCCGTCTGAGTGGAGAGCCTTGGGGGAGCCCTATGTCCAGCATTGGACGTCTTTCGGCTGACATGATGATGATGATTATAATAATTATGAAGATACATTTTGCATTCGTCTCCTTTATTGTTCATCAATTAATAAATTAATAATGTGTTAGAAATATACCGCATAATGAAACGGGTTGCCTTTTTCCATAATTCTTAGCTATCACTTATAATAATGATGTCAAGTGGATCCTATGCAAATCCGTCAATATGTACAGTACCTACTCTCGAATCATGATGTAGGTACTTCCCATGTATTGTTTCAAGAAACTGCATAGGTAGGTATAGTTGGATTGAGGAATGTTTTTACACGACAAAGTGCTATGACCTTGACATACGAGTATGATTGAGTTTCGTCTGTCCTGTGGAAAAACTTTTTTCACTATACCTATACAGTATTTATAACCTTTTTGTATCAAATAAAAAAAAAGAGGAGGTTAGAGGGATTACTAATAACTGGTTTGAATCTTATCTCTCAAAACGCGAACAATGTGTTACAGTGTCCTCTTTGGAACAGAAAACTCATACAATAGTTAATCTGAAATCACTTACCACTCCAACTGTCATAGGTGTACCCCAAGGGAGTATACTAGGTCCAATTCTTTTTTTATTGTATGTCAATTTTTTACCAAAGATATCTCAGAGTCGTATAATTATGTTTGCTGATGACGTCTGTGTACTTTTTAGATTTGAAAGAAATTAAACTGAAGAGCTTACTCCATTAATGGAAGAGTCTTTGTCGAAGATTGTAAATTGGTTAAAAACTATGAATCTAACTACTAATATGAGTAAAACGAAAAAGATCAATTTCAGAAACATCAAAACTAATGCAGCATGTATAGACATTAAGCTAAACGATATACCCATCATGTTTGTAAGAGAGACTAACTTTTTGGGTATCCTGGTGGATGAACATTTAAATTGGAAAAAGCACGTTGATTCTCTTTGCAATAAGTTTAGTAGTTTCACTTTCGCTTTGCGAGGCTTACGTAAAATATCGACTAAAAAGGCGGCCTTGCAATCTTACTATGCGTTTTTCAGTCGCACATTATATTTAGTTTGGCAATATGGGGTAGTTGTGTAGATAGGGAGCGATTGTTTTGATTGCAAAAGAAATGTGTGCGTATTCTTAATGGATTAAAGTCCAGCCGGGAGTCATGCAGGGAATCCTTCAAAGAATTAGGGTTGCTTACTTTACCAGCACTCTATATTTTGGAACTTTGTAAACTTGTACGAAGATTCCCAGATAAATTTCCGAGAAAAAACAATTTTAATAGTGACAGGCTTAACACTATATTTGAGCATGACGTCAGAGTCCCTTTAGGTAAAACAGCATTGTACCGTAGATGCCATAGTCATGTCGCCGCTAAGGTTTACAATGCTTTGCCATGCGAAATGAAGTGCCTGCCTGATACTAAATTCTTGGTTTCTCTAAAGAAGTACCTCATAGATCTGTGTTCATACGACCTCAATGAATATTATGCATAATACTCTTCTGCAAAATGTTACATGGGAAGTTTAAATTTAATTTAATATGTTTAATCATGTTTTAATAATTAACTGAAATTGCTACGCCGTATTGGTAAAATTGTGTTGAGACCTATTTATATTTGTAACACCTACTATGTATCACATACAGTTTATTGCAAATAAAGAAATTGAAAACGGTTTCAGTGTTTCGAAAATTGTACGGTTCGACTCTTCCGTTACTCTCAGAAACCAGGCCTGGTTTGTTTGTGTCTCGAATATTACTTGAAATTTTTATTATAAACCTGTGTCCACTACAAAACGGCGCGCGCCAGTAAATCACAGCGTCCGTTGGACATGTGTATGTATTATTTAAAATAGAGCCGGGTTCGTGCCCTGGTATCCATTGTTCGAGGCAAGAATGTATGAAGATAGGTGTGGTACGTGGATTCGACGCACTGACCCGTATTTCACCAACTTTACAATTATCGGTTTGTCATGACAATTCGAACTACATTTCTTTGACAATACGAAGAGCGCTAAAACAAAAGCTGACAATTTTTGACAATTTTTTGACAACTGAACATAATTAGGCATTGAAATAGTTTGGCCTCCTGAGCACACCACTGTAATTTATAATACGAATGTAATATTACTTATTATACAAGGTCCTTTTTAAAGAACAGTCAAGAATTCAGCCAGGAGTTGAGTTAGTCTCAGTAAACAACCCTGTAAAGTTTTCATTTGGGGAAAAAAAAAACTTTCTCCAATACCTCTGCTCCAGTGCCTCTGCTGGTTGACAATACGTATTGGAAGAATATTTTTTAACCCCCGACAAAATAAGGGGTGTGTATCTGTGTATCTGACTGTGGTATCATAGCTCCCAAACGGATGGACCGATTTCAATGCGGTTTTTTTCAATCGAAAGCTAGTTTAATCGAGATGGTGCTTAGCTAAGTTTCATTAAAATCGGTTCACCCGTTTTTGAAATATTGAACTTTGAAATGACAATGTCGGGGGTTTTTCAACTTTTCTAAGTTGGTTATATTTATTAAAAAGAAACTTCACAGGGTTGCTCTCTTAAACTTACTCAACCGCTGGCTGAATTCTTGACGGTTCATTAAAAAGCACGCTGTATAAGTAAGTACGTACTTCTTATTAAATAAAAGACAGTAAAAAGACAACGTCACATTATCGCCATAAAATTGTTTATAACGAGACAAGACAAAGGCAATGGATTAATCAATCATAATTAATATTATAATCATTTATTCATCGTATAGTCATGTACATTATAATAAAGATGTCACATTGGTATGAGTCAGTCCATTCCATCCAATTATGTATCCCAGTGAAAATTTTAAACCACAGGTGTGTTACTCTTTGCGAACGAATACGGAAAACTAATCAAATTGTATATAAAATGTCGTCAAGTATTCACTGAGAATGAAAACACTGTACTGAGATACCTAAGTGTATTTTGTTTTTTTTACTTTGAGCTTTAATTCAATTATTTCGAGATAAAAGAGCTTATTATTTATAGCTATTTGAATATCACCTGGTAACAAGCAGTAAGTGCAGACACAAAATAAAACACAAGAGTTGAAGAAATTAAAGGATTCGTCAATTATGGATTATCGAGTGATGAATTTATTTTAAATCTAAGTAAAATTTACACAAAACAGGTCAGCAATCCTGCATCTTCGTACCTCCATGTCTTGACCTATCCCAAGCTTAGGAGCTTTTGTAACAAAAGCTGCATATTCAAAATGTTTTACCAGATATACGGCAGATATGAATGACTATTTGTATTCGGAAATAACATATGTGGGGCATTGTTTTATGAATACCCTATTCTATTCTACTTGATTTAGACGACCGTATAGCTTAGTGGTCAGAGACCTGAATATGAACCTTGAGGTACCGGGTTCATTTCCAGGTCCTGTAGATATTTGTATGATGAATACAAATGTTTGTTTTCGGGTCTTGGATGTTTAAATTGTGTATAAATAAGTATGTATCTATCAATATAAATTATGTTTATCCTTGGTCTAGTGCCCACAGCACAGGCTACGCCTAGTTTGGACCTAGGTAAATTGTTGTAAATTTTCCCATGGTATTATTTTATTTTACTAGTTCCAGCACATATATACAATACATTATGTGTCTTATATGTATGTGCTATCTTCCTTAAAAAAAATTGCTTTGCTGCTACCATCCATCAACTGACGGGTGAGCAGAGTGGCATCACAAGATAATCAAAAATGTAACCAACATGTTAAGCAAAGGTCTAAGTGTCATACGAAATTAATGGTACCGTGACCTCTTTATAGTGAAACTGGCCACAGCTGCCTTATTATGTACAGACATAGGCAGTCTTTTTGGTTTTAACGTCCGTGTTGTAAAGCAAAAGCACACTGTAACGTAACTTTGACACAGTTCCAGAAGCAGTTAAGTTGGCTTATCACTTATATAGCACACAAACTCTGAAAAGCTCAGGAGTGCAAGCTTGGACTCGAACCCATGACCTTCTGCTTAAGAGGCCATAGGTCAAACCACTAAGTTTTATTTCTGCTAGGCATTATTAGTTCGAATAAAATGTCTAAATAGTCACCTTAGCAACTTTTTGAGTTATCGCAATTTGAAAATTTGGTACGATGTAACCCTAATCCTAACTAATATTATAAATGCAAAAGTAACTCTGTCTCTCTGTCTGTCTGTTTGTTACCTCTTCACGGGAAAACCGCTGCACCAATCCAGATGAAATTTGGTAAGAAGATAGTTTAAGTACATAACATAGGCTACTTTTATTCGAGTAAATTGTATAGTTCCCGCGGGATAGCGATAACCGAAATCTACGCGGTCGAAGTCGCGGGCAACAGCCAGTTGTCTATATGATATTCGTAACATCTTGTTTTAAAGTGATAAACAAACAAGTTACATAAATATATATGTATCTGTAACTGAGAGGTAACATAGTCTAGTGAGTGCTCTACATTTTGAGATTAAAATCTCGTTTTAAAAAAGTGACTGGACAATGTTCTTTCCGTGTTGTACTCTTAATTTTTAGCCTACGTTTTTTTTAGTAACGCCCTCTTCTTGTAAAAAGATAACTAAAGTCTTCAACCGACGAATAGCCTAATCCTTGAACATATTATGCCACATAAACATAACATAAGACATAATAATATATAAGCAATATGAATGCAGATACAAGAGATACTGATCGGCGGATACGTGTGAAAATTATGTGAGAACCGGATACACATGAGCGTATAACAGCAGCATAAGTACGAAGATATGGTCAAATACTTAAGTATTGTGACAATGGTGAGGTTAGCTTAATTTATTATTGTTCTGATTGTGTAGTTATGTTGTACTGTGGGTAGAGGCTGTTTTGATAATTTTTAGGGTTCCGCATCTCAAAAGGACAAACGGAGCTCTTATAGGATTACTTTGTTGTTCAACTGTCTGCCTGTCTGTCATAACTCTTTTTCTCTGGAACACGTGGAGGTAGCATGCTGAAAATAATATCAAATATTCAAGCCTGCAGTCCCTTGAAACTGTGAAAAAAATAAACTTCTAAGTCAACGCTATCAAAAGATACAGTAATTAAAAAGGTTGTTTCCATACAAATTGCCGTACCGTGAAAACCTAAACTAAAGGATTTGACATGAAGGTAGCCCTTATAGCAGAACCACTCAGAAAAATCTGATAATCTTAAATTTTTATGTCTGTGTCTTTGTGTATGTTACTGACCAATATAAAATGACCCCATATTGCGTACATGTGCTTAGGAACAGGGCTCTGTTAACAATGGACAACATAATACACTAAGGAAAAGCTGGAAAAGTCTTTGTACGGAACCCTCGGTGCGCGAGTCCGGCTCCCACCTGCCTGGTTTTTTTTCTAGTAATTTTTGTGTCTGTTGTCGCGATTTCTTTATTGTCATGTGTCAAATTGTTGTTACGTGAAAAACAGCTGTCGCATTCTAGTACTTTGAAGCGCTGTGCATAATTATAATTTTCTGCTCTACCCAAAGATAACCCGGGACTCCCGGGAGAGATTGCCTTAATGCACTGAATCCACTTTTTACGCGACTTTTCTTTATAATTAAGTACTACAAAGTTAAAATTAATTCTTCAAATCAATTCCGCGGACAACGCTATCTCCAGACTGTGATCTCACGTGTACCCCCATTGTTTCCGATTCCCATAGCCTTGAGCCAACCTTTTTGTAAAGATGGTTTTGAGTACCACTGGGCTGGTCAGTGCCCTGGGATTATAGGGTTTGGGAAATATTATTAGGATTTGAAATTATTATAGGTTTTACTACAGGCTTAGGGCGAGAGACTTCGTGTGTTTTAAAAATAATTTTCATTTAAAACTTTTTTTTTGGATTTATTCAATAGTTGCAGAATTATAGTGAAATAAACTCATTTAACTATGATTGAGTTTCATTTTATTTTCATGCTAAAATAAAGGTATTTTAGAAACCGGCTTTATTCTGTATACAATACAGGCAGTACTTAAATCAAAAGGTAAGTACCAATTTTTACTAGACATCTAAAGAAAATGACACAGTGTTTTTTTATTTTATTTCATTATTAAGATATTATTATTTTATTTTATTTTTTAATTATCTTAATGGGTGTTTTTTGTAATTTCAACAGCAACTCTTTTTAAGTAGTTTCTGATTACCCAAGTTTTTATTTTACCTAAATTAATTTCTATATTTCAATGGTTGTCGTATCATCGAGATCGCTTTTAAGCGACAAAACCACCTACTGTTTACCCTGCCTATGTTTTATTTAGTTCTAGTGTTTTCTGGTGTTCAATAAAGTAAATTGTATTTAAATTAACTTTATTTACATAATAAAAGCAATTTACAATGACATTAAATCTAAGCTTAAACTAAATAAACTACAACTTAAAACTAAATTAAATCTACATAAGGCCCCCGTGGCATGGTGCCCAAAAGGCTGGCAGCGTTGCCTCGCTGAATAGCGATGCTGATTCTTTGAGAGAGAAAACTGCCAGCCCTTTGGTCACAAGTTGCATCAACTAAGCGCTTTTGTAAAGTAAATTTATATTTGTACTTTCCTAGCCACAAACCAGCATAGATTGTCACAAACCATTAGCACTTTAAAAAAAAAACAAGTGAATAACGAGGGACCGTGTGACCGACGGACTGACATCACACCCAAGCTAACTACACTTTGATTATAAATATTAGTAGTTAAAAAAATGTGACAGGTAGTCTCATAGGTTAAGAGGCATCGGTTGTCACATTGAAGTAATCTTTTAACATGAAACTACTTGAGATTCAATCATAATGAAATAAACGGATCACTTGCGTATGCTTCGCGTATGTTTGCGTTCCGCTACCTTCGAAGTGTGTGCTCCCAGAGGGTCGAGCACGACTTTACGAAAGGTGCGTAACGTAAAATCGAATAGTAAACATTGTCAAGTTTGTATGACGTTTGGAACAGCGCCCGCCCGTGAGCGTTTGGAACTAAAATTTAGTATGAGGTTTCTCAATCTCGATATGATAACTGTAACGTTACGCAGCATTCGGAAAGTCGTGCTTGACCCTCTGAGCGCCTAGTGTATTCGCCGACCAGGGCAAGAAACGCGTCTCGATCGCGTTCGCGTTTAACAATTCCCCTACTATTTTATATTTTAACGCAAACGCGATCGAGACGTATTTTGTGCTTTTTCTTTACACTAAAGACACAGAGCACGAACTACGAATTGGTCCGAAACATGGGCTATACTTGACTGATACACGTGAGTGGTCCGTTTATGAACTAAAAACAATTACTTTGCTCACCCACGACCACTAAAGCGCACTTGTGGTCGCGGGTGAGCAAAGTTATTGTTTTTAGTTCATAAATATGGACCTCCGCAAAGGAACGCCGGACTCAATAAATTATTTGTCCGTTTATTTCACTATAATCATGCAGGTATCTCTTACACTGGACATACCTTATATAATATATTACGCGAGCCCCATTTTTGTACACGCCATGAGACCTACGCAGTTATGGTCCGATTTTGATAAATTATAAGTCATTAGATACATCGCACCCTGGAAAGTTGCGTAAAACACTTAGTTTCTTTTATTTTATTTTTTATACAAAAAAGTAGTTAATATAAGTAATATTTGCTTAAAATATCATTTCAAGCATGTAAAATACACTTTGATACCATAAAGTCTGAGTAAAAAAAAAGTATTTTCGTGTCTCCAAGTGGTTCGTGCTGCAAATTGCTACAATTTGACATTAAGCACGATTTTTGACATCACATTGAATTTTGACATTGACTTTGATAGCGCGCAATTTTGACATTGACTTTGATAGCGCGCAATTTCGTACTAATTTATGATATTTGTACTTCGTACTCATTTGATTTCTGACTTACCGTAAACCGTTCTCACAGTACTTACCTAAGTGTCATAATGATTTTCCTTGTCAGTCAATGCGATGTCACCATTACATTTTCTACGAAAAGGTTCCACAGTGGGCAATTCACTTGTTTCGATAGTACAGTCAACAGCAGATACTTTTAAGCAACCGAAGCGGTCATAATGATCTGCACAAGCTCTTATGTCTATAACAATAGAGCTGTGCTTTTAGATCATTGTGAACGCGTCGGTTGCTTAGCTACTTTAGCTGCTGACTGTAACTACGAATAATTTCTATGACACATAGTTTGGTCGAACGATAGCGCTATGACGTGTGGCTGTCATCCAAAAGTGCCGTGATGTTGGGACCAACTGGGACACATTTTTCGTGAATTTTGTACTAGACCCAAAGTCCATGGTGTTAGTAAGTCATTGTTTAATGGCCTTATTCATAAACGTCACTCAAGCCTCAAAGCATCAACGATTTCTCGAAGTTTAATTCGGCGGTCGGCTAAAACGATATTTTCAATTTTCTTAACCATATCGTCTGTAGTCACCTCAACTGGCCGGCCTGGGCGATCCTCATCAAAGACGGTTGTTCTCCCCCGCTTAAACTCGTTATACCAATATCTGACGGTTGTCATAGAAGGAGCACATTCATGGTAAACCGCTTGCATTCTTACTTTTATTTCATCACATGTTTTTCCTTCCAAAAATAAGAATCTAATTACAGACCGATACTGTTCTTTCTCCATTTTTACAATTTTAAGTTCACGCCTTCACTGAATCGTTGTCGAATGAGAAAAAAAACAAAAGAGTGCCATTTTTTTTTAATTTTCCCGCCTCGAAAAATGGCTTAAAAAGGTGGTGTACTTATTTGCGGCCAGTGATATCAATATATTTAGAAAACGGGTACTTATCAAACAGCCCTCGTAGTAGAGTCTAAAAATATACAAGTCCTTGAATACTGGCTGTATCTAATATCAAAATATAAAGCGCGTTCGTGCCTGTGGCGACGTGTTTATCAGCTCAGCATAACTGGAGTGACTATGCGACTGACTATTATGAGACTTTAATCTAAATAAGTTTTATGGCATAAGCCATAAAGTCACGCTAATATTTATCTATTACCACAACACTGTTAGTTGAAAACGTGGTTACAAATTATGTTTCGGTGGCAAATTGTGATTATTAGTATAATTAGTATAGACTTTTGAGCGACCGGTATGAAATATCCTGTATTTTAAAGTCGGTATGCTGCACAAAAAAATAAGCCAATTTAATAACGAACTTGAAAACACAACAAATAGTCGGTCACTTGAATTATTTTCTACCACGCACGAATATTCGAATCCGTTTTATATTTTAGAGCCTACCAAATACACCGGAGGAGGAGCGCTGTTTCAAACGTCATACAAATTTTCTCGATGACGTTACCCAGGATTTGAATAGTTGCTACAGCAAACAACTAAACCAGCTGAAATTCTACAATTAAATGGTCACCTTAACTCTAATTAGCAATTCCTTTGTGAGCCATTTTGTTAGTAAGCGCTTGTTTTAACTTGGATCCGTTTTTTCGATGAGCACACCGCCGCCATTTTGTATTTTCAATTAAGCCAAATGGATTTCAAGGTCATCAGGTTCACGAAGTGAGTCATAAATCATAGTTAGAACTCGTTGGGGAAGATTGTTCAAAGGTGAGCTGCTATATTCGTTCGACTGCCTTCATGTTTATTTAAGTAGACTCTAAATTTTAGAGTGACCAAACGTATAAGATGTTCACAAATTTGTGAATAACGTGTCCTTAGCCTATGAACAACACGCTTGTTAGGGTATTCCAGAGCGCCTAGTGTAATGATGTGTAAAAGTAAAGCCGGGTACTCATTAGCGAGCCGTAACCGAACATGCGTGACACAGTAACTAAGTTCTAATGTGTACGCGGGCTACAGTTCACGCTCACGACGTCGCCGGAACGCTTTCACCGAGCGTACTTATTTTGCGAGCTGTAACCGTAACCTGTAACTGTAAAGCACGACTTTACGAATCCTGCGTAACGTTACGGTTATCATATCGAGATCGAGAAACCTCATAGAAAATTTTAGTTCCAAATACGCTCACGGGCGGGCGCTGTTCCCTAACGTCATACAAACTCGACAACGTTTACTATTCGACTTTACGTTACGCAGCATTCGTAAAGTCGTGCTCGACCCTCAGGCCAAGAAATACGTCTCTATCGCGTTCCCGTTTAACAATTCTCATACTATTTGACACTTTAACGCAAACGCGATCGAGACATATTTTGTGTTTTTTGATTACACTAAGGACACTGATCAACATCCAAAATTATGAACACAATCGATATAGCATTTGTCGACCGGATAACCTAGTGGTTAGAGACTCTGACTATAAAGCTTAAGGTCCCGGGATCGATCCCCGGTCGGGACAGATGTTTGATGATGAATACGAATGTTTGTGTCTCAGGTCTTGGATGCTTAATATGTTGTATTTAAGTATGTAGGTATTTACATTCTCTCAAACGATTGAAATCTATGCCCACCCGCAGGATACTTTCTGGCACCAAATAAAAAACATACCTACAGATACCTATACTCCATCTAAAGATTTCTAATATTAAAGAAAACAGTACCTTAATTTAATAATTCAGTCAATCACCGGTCAGCCGCGACGCAAATGCTAGAAATGACTTATTTTGTAAACTATAATAATTTTCCGGTACACTGAATGCGCTCGCGCAATCCTGTACTGAAGTGTAATTGGGAGCTACCCTTTATTCTAACCCCTAGTGGGGAGGGAACTATGGGTTCTCGAAGGAAAGTCGAACGGTACCACAAAAGCCGCACTAAAGTCAGTCTGTTTATACACTACTTTCGATATAAACAAAGGTACCAAAGTACAATAAGTGAATAAAGATCGTCAACAAAGTTAACCTCCACCAATTTAAAAAAAAAATCCACGTATTTGCATTTTCACAAGGTACTATTTCTTCATCATCGTCATCATGACAGCCGGAAGACGTCCACTGCTGGACATAGGCCTCTCCCAACGCTCTCCACTCAGACCGGTCTCGTGATCTGGCGATCTTTACCAGTGGCCTAAGCACGACTTGTCGAATCCTGCGTTACGTTACGGTTATCGTATCGAGATCGAGAAATCTCATACTAAATTTTAGTTCCAAATACGCTCACGGGCGGGCGCTGTTCCAAACGTCATACAAACTCGTTATAGTTTACTATTCGATTTTACGTGACGCAGGATTCGACAAGTCGTGCTTAGGGCACAGGTCGTCGCTCCATCTTGTTGGAGGACTACAACTCGTCTCCCGATCCGCGATGCGGGCAGAAGGTGCTATTTGTCGGGTTTTTAACTCATTGTATACTTGTAACTAGAAAACATAATATCGAAACTCGCCTACTAACTCATTCCATTTTCACCCACAGTATCAACTATATACCATTAGTAGCTCTTGCCAATAAAAAATAGTAATTGGTAATTTTGACCCCACCCTTAAATTCCGTCAGTCAGTTATTGCGTGACTGAAATTGTCGGTTAGTCATAATTAACGACTGTTTGACTTATAATCGTGTTAATATACATTGCTGTACAGGTTTGTTGATTTTATTAGTTAGGGGTGATAATTGGTAATACCTACCCTTGATTTGCTTATCTTATCACATCTTGTCAGCCATGTTTTATAACTGAGGGTCGAGCACGACTTTACAAATGCTGCGTCACGTAAAATCGAATAGTAAACGTTGTCGATTTTGTATGACGTTTGGAACAGCGTCCGCCCGTGAGCGTATTTGGAACTAAAATTTAGTATGAGGTTTCTCGATCTCGATACGATCGTAACGTTACGCAGCATTCGTAAAGTCGTGCTCGACCCTCTGTAATACAACATCATTGGGCTGTAGTTTCTCGGCGTATTCTTCGAAGGAAACGCGTCTTAAATAATACTTTAAATAACCACGGAGAAATTACACTTTTCGTCTTTTAATTTAGAGTAGAGAATAAAGAAAGGCTTATAAGGAAAGGTACCCAACTGTCCGGTTTCGATTTGATTTTTTTTTAGTGCTAGAGCGTTGACTAAAATATCGGACAGGTATTATTTTTTTTTATCCTAAGTTTTTCTAAAGCCGTGATAGCCTAGTGGTTTGGCCTATGGCCTCTCAAGCCGTATGGTCGTGGGTTCAAACCTCGGCTCGCACCTCTGAGTTTTTCGGAATTTATGTGCGGAATTACACTTGTAATTTATCATGAGCTTTTCGGTGAAGGAAAACATCGTGAGGAAACCTGCACACTCCTGCGAAGCAATTCAATGATGTGTGTGAAGTTCCCAATCCGCACTGGGCCCGCGTGGGAACTATAGCCCAAGCCCTCTCCCTCTGAGAGGAGGCCTGTGCCCAGCAGTGGGACGTAAAAATAGGCTGCTGATGGATGGACTAAGTTTTTCTATAAATTTTATTTGTCACCGTCTGTTTTGACTTATGAAAAAATCCTGACTTCGAGCTTAACTAGTAGTTTTATTTACTACACCGCTGTTATATTATTTCGGCTCAAACTCATATTAAAAAAAAAACCCTTCAAATTAACTAGCAATTTGCTTTAAAAAAACTCTCTACAGAGGTTAGAGGTTAGAGGTTTTGAGGGTCGCGCACGACTTTACGAATGCTGCGTCACGTAAAATGGAATAGTAAACGTTGTCGAGTTTGTATGACGTTTGGAACAGCGCCCGCCCGTGAGCGTATTTGGAACTAAAATTTAGTATGAGGTTTCTCGATCTCGATACGATAACCGTAACGTTACGCAGCATTCGTAAAGTCGTGCTCGACCCTTTGGTCACTTTTTAGTACTTTTAAGGACAATTTCTCAGGATTTGGGCAGCTAAAAAAAATACATGTCCGCTGTTTTAGACTACTCTCTAACATACATAAAAATAAATTAATTTGGAGCCGGACAGTTGAGTACCTTAACCTTTCCTTGTTAGTGGCTGAAGCGTCCAAAAACTACTGAGGGTCGAGCACGACTTTACGAATGCTGCGTAACGTTACGGCTATCGTATCGAGATCGAGAAACCTCATACTAAATTGTAGTTCCAAATACGCTCACGGGCGGGCGCTGTTCCAAACGTCATACAAACTCGACAACGTTTACTATTCGATTTTACGTGACGCAGCGCAGGTTTCGAAAAGTCGTGCTCGCTCGACCCTCTGCTCTATCTTCTGTCCTCCGTAACTGAACTAGATAAAAGTAAACATGTCTGATAATGAACTAACCTAGAACTCAGAGCAACAGTTCACACGCATCCGTGGGAGTCAGCCAACAATAGTTACGTATATTATGTCACAGGTGGGCGCGAAAGGAAAAATGCTTTTACTTACACTAAGAGCTTTTTGTGAGCTGAGCATTCTTTATTATCACCAGGAGAAAAAGCCCTAAAGCTTCATTCTAAAAACAATACTTAATACTAAATTCTTTATTGCTCTTCCACAATGTAAAGTACAATTTGTTTAATAAAGGATGTTATACTACAAGTTGTTTAAAATCTTCAATAAATAAATTTGTTTAATAAGTTGTGATCATCATGGGCCCTGTTGGGCACAGCAATATTTTCATGATAGGGCTACACTACAAGGAATGTTCATCAGCAGTCTATTCCTACTATTATTTACACGTGACCCCGTGATCAGCCTCAGATTAGTGTAGTGGAGTGTTCCAATGATATCTCTTTCTTTATACCTATAAAACAGTGCCGTCACTGACTGACCAACTGACTGAGAGACAACGCACAGCTCAAACCACAAAGTAGGTAAGTGCGCCACCTTAGATTAGAATAGAATTCGGATTCGGGTGAATTCGTATTGACGTATCTTTCTTTGACATAAGAAGCGCCATTGACAACCGAAATATTTCTGAAACCCGAATCCTGTTTTAAACGTTCACAAACTGAAACTACTTGTATTCCCTTTATGTTTACCCTTGCCCACGACTAAGGTAAACATCCCAGCCTCCGATATTACCCAATAGTTGACACTGTCGATCTTAATTCATAGCTATAAAGCCTACAAAGTTTATAAGAGGGCTGTCAATTATTGAATTTGAAGCGTCAAACATTGAAATGTTTACCTCATGTTCCGCTAAACACGGCGTGTGTCAATGATAAGTATTACAGTGTCAAGATAATGTTACGTTCCTAATAGTAAATTGCGTTTGTAAAAAGAACCGGTTGTATAGTTGGTCGTCACGTCACCTTCGTAGAGTTGTTTGAAGTGAACTGTCAGAAAGAGTGGCCAATCGCTATCGCGAGTCTAGAATCTGTCAATTTCCACCAACCATGGTCCAGTAGCTTGTCTCTCATTGGTGGGGAATGACAGATAGACCTTACTCGCCACTGGTGATCCGAGCGGAATTTAGACTTGGGGCCGACCCGGTTCTGCGGCGGAGAGCGCTGCCAGGCTTAAGCATACTAAGTATGCGGCTTTACAGCCAACGTATGAATTTGTCCCTGTGGCAGTGGAGACGGGGGGACCTTGGGGTGTGGAGGCGCGGAATTTCGTGGGAGAGGTGGGGCGTAGGCTTAGGGACAGGAGGTGTGATCCCCGTTCTGGATCCTATCTGATGCAAAGGATTTTCTTAGCTATTCAGCGGGGAAACGCGGCCAGCATTATGGGAACCTTTGCACAGGATACGATTCATTGCGGTGATTTAAAAAAAAAAGCATTCGGTGTTGTTGTTTGTATAAATATTAACATTGTTATGATGAAGCCTGTGGCGGATGACTTTTTTGTTTTACATTTAGTTTTAAGTTTTAGTTTAATTAGTTTTAGCTTCGATTTTACGACATGTAATTGTATTACTGTCTTCATGTACCTAATTGTTTATTTTTATTTATTTTTTCTATTTCCTTGTAATTGTCTATAATATTTTAAGTTGTCTTTTTATTAATTTTTTTGTATATATTGTCTAACTCAGTGCCTTAGTATTAACTGTCATGCTGTGTAAGTTGTTGTAAATAAGTAAATAAATAAATTATGAATATAGGGATTTCATTGGGTTGTGAATTTTCAACTCAGGCGCAGTACTATCTACTTCCTGTCTAAGATAAATGTAATACTTATCATTGGTGTGTGTAGTCACAAGTAGGAAGATGTGAACCGTTCATATTGTCATTGACGTATAATTGTTAATCGTCACCCGTTTTTGCTCTATTGTATTACAATCAGGTAATTACTGGTAAGGTTGTCGACCTGCACTGTCACTGCTGATAACTTCTTTCCTTATAATTTCCTTGTTTTTGTGTGACGATTTTGTTAAAATGTTGTCGTTAAAGATGTTGTGTGGAAGTTTGGAGGTTTGTCTTTTCAAAAGTATAATGTCTTAATTGACAGCTAGCGTTTTTACAAAGTAAGTAATGTTTGTGTGAGATGCATATGAATGCGTAGGTTATTGTTATTGTTTAAAATATTTGGAAGTAGGATTGCAATTATGTTTATGCCCCAAGGGCATGTAAATTCAGTTTAATTATAATATTTCCGTTTTTAATAATTTGTATTGATTAAATGACAGTTTGATTGAAGGGGTAGGCAGTCTTCTGATGCTGTGAAGAATATTTCACCATCATCACCATCATGTCAGCCGAAAGACGTGCACTGCTGGATATGGGCCTCCCCGCGGCTCTCCATTCAGGTCTGGTCCCGTAATCTTCACCAGGTCGTCGCTCCATCTTGTTGGAGGCCTACCGATAGCTCGTCTCCCGGTCCGCGGCGAAAAATATTTGTTAACAATGTACTTTTACTGTTGTAGAAAACGATTGTTTAAAAATGTCTTCTGTTGCCTAAAAAATACTTTTTAACTTTGTATTACAGTAGTAGTTTTCTTTTGTAATATTATAATAACGAATACACTTCGATTATTCTCAATCAAGGATCAAACAATATCTCCATGACAAGCTAAACAATTACTCACCCTACTTACTTAAAAGAAACCGTTCACACTAAAAAAAAAAAGTAACGTCTAACAAATCCAACCTGTTGGTAGGGGTGACTACCCTAAGGTCATTACCCACCTTCGGGGTAAGGGGGGGGGGAGGCACCTGACGTAACGGCGTCGCACGCGCCGCTAGTATTGGCGGGAACTAGGGTCATCGAGGTACTGTGACAGGGAATTTTGCTAGAGGGTGATAATAAAAAATTGGCAGCGAAAATTTTAAGCAAAATTTAATTAATTTGTTATTAGGAAAGGTTTTTGCTTCCAATTAACGTTGTTTTTTGTGATTTCAATACGCGTGGTATAGAAATATTTAAGTAGTAAATTTTAAACCACTTCAATTTATGCTTAATTAAAAAAACATTGACTTCGGCAAAAGGCAACTTAGCTCCTTATAAATTAATAATTAAACAAAACACATAAATAAATGATAATTATTTGTTATAATAACAGTTCACCGTATAATAAAACAAAACCAGTCTAATTCAAAGCTACGGTGTGCGGGTTACTCAAAATTGATCTAAATTTCTGCAAAGTTAGAAATTTGGTTTGTAAAACATTCAAAACATAGGTATGACAAAATGACATTATAAAAATAATCTCATTGTAAGTTAGTACTCATAATTAATTGAATTAACTACGGAAATACCAGTACTTGGATAACTTACAAATAGATGTCTGATATGGTAATATTAACGTTTCCCACATTATTTCAGCACCTGTTGTGTTAAATTTAAATTGTAAATGTGGCAACCCTGAGGGGTGCGGTGTGGGACAGTGGAGCAATTTGGAAGCGATTTCGATATTGCCACGAAAGTTTACCGACAGATAAAATAATCAACGCTAGATGTAATTTGTAGAGGTCAGTTTGACGTTTCTGTCAAGTTTGTGATTGGGTTATAAATTAATTAGCCAATATTTGGTTTGCCATAAAACCCATAGCCATTCTAGTCAGCCACTGAGTCAACCTAGTTACCAGTTAATATATTTTATCATGTACAATTTTATCGTGTATGAACAGTAGGCCGAGCACAAGTTTTCGAATCCTGCGTAACGTTACGTTATCGCATCGAAATCGAGAAACCTCGTACTAAATCTTAGTTTCAAATACGCTCACGGGCAGGCGCTGTTCCAAACGTCATACGAATTTCTCGATAACGTTACTACTCGATTGCGTTACGCTGGATTCGAAAACTCTTGCTCGATCCTGTGAATATATATAACTACTCTCGTAACGCAGTGGAAAATCATATTATACTATGTATATACATTCAATGGCTTACTTTAAAGAGAATAACGGGCTACCTACGTATTTTATTGTTATCAAAATTTGTTATCGTTTGATTAGTTGAATATTATATTCAATCGCCTACAATAGCACCACCCTTTATATAGAGCCGTTTTAAATGACATAACTCAGTAAGCCCAGCTTAAAAAAACATATCGTGTGCAAACAGGTGTGCTTTCACGTGATTTTTTTGCGCTGGCAACATTGCGAACTGTCAGAGGTCGGGCGAGTTTGTTAACCTATAAGGTCAGAAAGGGCTCCATTGATAAAAACAAGTTTTTTTTCTCGTGCATTAGGTTTTTTTTATGGACGACGTACGGTCTCGTGTTTTTGTTTTAAGAAAGTTTTTGTGTAAAAAAAACCATCTTGCGGAGCGGTGGCAAATTCTGATTATTTTTTTTATTTATTTAATGTAAATACTCAGGATGCAGTACAGATAAATAACAAATTAACAACACTGACAAAGTGTTACTGTAGATTCAAAGGGACATTATTTAGAAGTAACAAAAGTTTTCATAGGGATAAGCTCGCCTTTACACTACTTTCTGGTATCCATTGTATTTTTAACTTGCAATAAAAAGAAACAGGTTAATCGTTTCTTAATAATGAACACTAAATAAAGATGTCTAAAAACCTGTCAATTGCCGTTAAACTCCATTCACCTCGGTTCCCGCCAAAACCGAAATTCCGTTAACCGCCGCAATTAGGCAGGAGGTATTTTTTCTAACACACTTTCCGTATCTTTGTCATCGCAGGAAATGACTTCACCCTCTATAATCGAACGTACACGCGCCAAGAAATTTGAATAAAAAAGAACCTAATAGCTGGCAACTTCGACATATGCTATTCTCAATTCAAATTTAAAAAATAAAATAGTTACGTTCTTTTGTTATCTATCGAATTGACGATTTGTATTTTATTGTAAACTGTCATTATACATTTAGCCATTGAATATGCAACCTTACGTTCTGTTTGACATGGCTCACTTTGTCATTATTGAGCTTGCAAGGATGTCGTTATGGAACTCTACTAACAATATTGAACTGTAGCGTATCAATTTTAAGATTGATTTTGTTTTTTTTTAAGAGTAAGGTTAGCTTCTGTTAGAGTGAGCGCTTGAAATTGATAATTGTTGCAATTTCGCGTCATTTGCTGTTTGATAACTTCCTTTGCAAACTGTTTTATTTTTGTGCACAGGTATTAATGAATTCATGTTTTTTGTACTTACTTCACATTTTTTTAAAATTCATCTTTTCATCAGTTTAAAAGGACTAAATTGACCTTTCTAATTTTGAAATTTCTAACAGGTATCCGATGTCCTAGAAAAAGTACACCTAAATTTGTATAAGTGTCCGATGGCCACGAAAAGGCCTCTCCTCAAAAAAAAACTTTATAATAAAATAAAAAACGACTTTCCTATAAAACAATGCCTTTCATTTACTCAACAGCTGATTGCTAGGGTGTTTTAATTTTTTCTCAACCTCTTTAACTCAAAGTAGGGGAAGTGTGTGTATGTCTGTAACGGACAACCGCCACCTGTCTTGAGACAGGTCAGTTGGGGTTGAATGACCTCTTTGTTAGAAATTGTGATAGTTTGGTGAAAGATATCTATTTTTAGAGGTTTTTTATATAATTACAAATATTACAATGCTTTTAAAAGGCTTTGGTGGCAAGAGTTTTGTACTTGGCTTTGAAATAAAAAGTGGCATGAGATAGAATTAGGTAGGTATAGTCTAAATTTAAATAATGTAATTAACTGCATATTGTTATTATGTTACCATAAAATATGTTTAAATTTAACTTAAAAAAAAAATTATTTATATACATACATACATATTTATTCACGCCTCTTTCCCACGGGGGTAGGCAGAAATTATGGCTTGCCACTTGCTACGATCCTTGCACACCTCTTTAGCCTCCTCCACATTCATACATCTCTTCATACACGCTCGCCGTTTCCGAGTACTACGCACCTGACCTTTACGGAGAATATCACCGATATTGTCGGCGTAAGATGTTTTTTTTTATTTAAGTATGTTAGTATTCCTCGAAATACTATAAATATTTATTAAGTATGGCTATTATTGAACATAGGTATCAAACACAAGATCGCTCACAGCCAAAACACGAATTGCCGATGGCAACTGACAGTACTACCAGTTACAGTAAAAGTCATTGTCAAAACATGAAAGTGTCATAAACCTGATTGTCTCTGTCGCCGTCATAGCCGAGGAACACCCACTGTCAAGTCTAAATAAACAGTATCACAAACCGCCTAAAGCAATACTTGATTTAAGTTGAATTATAGACTCAGCTTAAATAAATATCGAGCCCTGGGGCAAGCTTTCTTTTGTTAAGGCAAGATACCGAGCTTTTTAAAATTTGAAGGAATAAGCAGTGAAACTTTTTCTTATTAAAAACTAGGATCTTTAGTAAAGTTATGATTGCGATTTCATATGAAATGTATTTATTGTAATAGGTAACGACAATTTGATTGTTTGATGCATCAATTACGATGCCATAAGACCGATTGGAAAGAAAACACATTAATTTGATTTAGTCCTTTTAAAAGTACCTACCGACATTTTTTTTTATAAGGATATGGAATCATTAGATTTTTTCGAACAACTTGCTGATAACCATCTGCGTAATACACACATAATTTACCTATGTAAGGGTTTTAAAAAAAGGTTAATTTTTTTTTATTTTTCTGCATTTTATTATGGACAAGCCCTATCTGCATGAAGAGCTCAAACATCTTACCCATTATAACGGAGCGGAAGGATGGCTAACCGTATTTGATTATGTTTAGCAAAATGTATAGTCAAGATAAGCGCAAGTAACCTAGTTTAAAAGATCAGAGATAAAAAGTCTGATTTCTAAAAGAGTGCACGTACGTTCGAGGAAATTAATTCCTGACCCACCATGGAACCTTTTCACAGTAAACGTCATGGTGACATCGCATAGCTTGACAAGGAAAATCGTTATGACGTTTACTATGAAAATGTTCTATGATGGGTCAGGAATTAATTTCCTCGACTGTACGATAAGGCCTGCTTGCACTGACGTGGCTTAGCCACTAACCCGGAATTATCGTGAAGTTAACCCTGGGTAAGTATGTAACCCCGGTTGGTGCTATCGCTGTAGAGTGGTATAGCTATTGCTAACATTACGTCAAAGTTATGGCAAGGATCTGGGTTCGATTCCCGGGGTTAGTCATAGTTTTCTGGTTTTCTGTGTCTTGTTTTAGTAAGTATTTAAGGTATAATAAGTAGAAGATATTTTCGATTTGGTACGCACTAAACCATCTATATTTAATAAGTCGTCCGTCCATCTTGGCCATTAGCTGATGGTAGCACAAAGTCGATCCTCGTGAAGATCCTTGGGGAAGGCCTATGTCCAGCAGTGGACGTCTTGATACTGTTATGATGATCCTTCCATCTGCTTCGCCACTTCGTTACACTCTTGACAGAGTGGTCGTGGTCGTCATGTCAGTATCTGTAATCCGTCTCACAATACGCCGCCACTCGTCCCTGACAGCCGCCTTTCCCATGCATGCGTGCAAGGGACCGTCCTCGGCTGCTTTGATTTGGTCGGTCCATCTCATAGGCGACCTTCCACGCGCTCGGGTGCTTTCGACTCGACCCTGAATCACCAGCCACTGTATAGATCCGATATGACGATGGCGACGCACTAAAGGACTAGCGAGAATAACGGCGCGTGTAACTCCTTAGATTGGACCAAATCCAAGATGGCCGTTGACCTCATCTTAATAAATCACAACAGGAAGCCGCACTGTGGTCGAGCGGGCGAGTCCATTATTGACAGGTGGGACCGCAACCGCTTCCGTGAATAAACTCGTTAAAGCTAGATCCAAGGGAAATAACTGAACTATAGTGCCCCGCCCATTGACTTACAAACACCATGGACTTTGGGTCTAGTACAAAATTCACGAAAAATGTGTCCCAGTACAACACGGCATTTTTTCGATGACAGCCCTACGTCATAGCGCTGTCGTTCGAACAAACTAAGACTGACTGATGCTCGATTAGTGGTATTTTTTTTTTCAAATTAGTGGTCTTTTGGTTCGGACCTTTTCAAGCGCTAACCCGAAGTCCATGGTATAATCATGATACTCGGGACTTAATCGCGTAAAAAATTATTACATTTAAATTTAAATACCTCGACGTTTCGGACGCGACGTTGCGTCCATGGTCTCGAAGGGACTCACATGACATGGGACATGGGGATAATGTGAGAAAATCGCGAAAGTTTAAATCAATACATAAATCAAATCTAGTTTTTGATTAGACAGTAGCTTACTGTTGACTCTTAAACCGAATCTTCACCACAATAGTAAACAGATTAGTAATAATTCCTTTATCACGCGCTAATCATAAGTTTCAACATTTTTCGATTTACCATAGACAGGTCAATCAAAATCCAATATTGAATATAGATCTAAAAGGCAGCCGGCAGTTGCTATTTGTAACCCAATAGGGATGAGAATGGCTTTATTTTTTAAATTATCGATAAGTTTTCCGACGATTCTTACTTTGTCAAAATATCATTCTATTCTCCTTCGAAATGTGACGTGATCGCGCGGTCCGATTCTACAGGTGAACGATCATAGGACTTATGGTTAAACTTCTAGGTCTGCATTCTCATTGAGCTCAAGAGCTACAGAAGGAAAAATATTGCACGTAACATAGGTATTAAAAGTATGTTATTTTCCGATTTTTTCAACTCCAACATCTAGGATTAATTCAGTTTCGATTAGCAATTCAATTTAGTGAAATATTTAATAATACATACAGACTAAATGAAAACTAAAACGTCTGTGGAATATTGTGAAGTAAAAAAAAGATATTTTACCAAAATTCTAGCTTTCTAACTGGTTACATCGACATCAAATCCTACCTCGACAAATTTTATCGACATCATCCCCTCCCTCCGCTAACCGCATAATTATCGCACTATTTACCATTCCCGACCGCGGCTCCCGTTCGGAAGCACAATTTACTCTTACTTTGTTTCTGCTACCTTTGATTGGTATCGAGCTTGAAAACCATGGGTATCGAAGGTTAAAGCAAAGCAAGTACTTTGAACATCCTGGTCACGGCACCAAATTGTAGTTGGTTTTTTATAGGCCTTTTTTCATGCTTCCTAAAAGTTTTAATTAACTGGACACAACTAATGATACAGAAAAATGATACTGAGATCCTGTTCGTTATCTTAAAAAGTGGGGAAGTCTATTCAATGCACATGAGTACAGTAAGAGTTATTTTTTTACTTCCAGGTCCTGATAGACTTAAGCAAATAAGCATATTATGCTTGTCACAGAACATCAAGAATTTGATGTTTTTAAACTTGAAAAGCTTTTTTTATTATGTACATTCAGATTTCGTTGAACAAAAACTAATGCAAACAAGAAACAGTCTTATTGCGCCGACAAGAAGCCTCTATATGCTTGTATGTACCAGACGAACCCGTTTACCACGATAACAACGCATTGAAACAACACTTTAAAGCCATAATAAATTCGAAGTGTAACAATTCAGGGCGTTTAAAAACCTACGACCTTGTTCCCACAAAAAACTGTCTTAGCCAACCGACCTCTGTTTTTTGCCCACAAGTGGGATGCTCTGCGATGGCCATGCTTTTTGTTCTTTTGGGGTCAGTCATTAGGAGTAGGGCAGCGTAACCCTGACTCTGATTCAGTTTTGGGTCTAGATTGAGAAATAGCTTCCTAAGTTATCTAAAGTAAGCATAGTAAAGAGCAACAAAAAATAATAACTAACAGATTATTATAATGTACACTTTTTTTATACGAGGAAGGGGTAAACAAGCAAGTGGGTCACATGATGGTAAGTGATCACCACTGCCCATAGACACCCACAACCCCGGAGGGTTCGCAAATGCGTTGCCAACCTACAACCTAATTACACGGGCTGTCTTACTCTCCACACCGGAACACAACAGTGCAAGCACTGCTGCTTAGCGGTACGATTAGCGAGTAAGATGGTGGTAGCGATCCAGACGGTCCTCGCACAAGGTCCTACCACCCGCCATACATAAGCCATACCGAAAAAACCTTCAATCCTAAACTACGCTTGAAAGCAATGACACAAGCTTTCGTTATTTTTTTTAATGCAAGCTTTTTTGCTGAATGCACCTCTATAACTGTCTACACTACAAGAACAGCTTATACGATATTCAATTAACTTTTTAACGGTTACATTGATGAGTTACACCCCTTGTCTTGTATTTACCCAATTCAAAAGAAAGTATTTCTCTAACTGTAGCATCCGTTGTAACTTTCAAAAGACAATAACCAATCAATGGGCTGCGCGAGCGCACTCATCGTAACGTCTTCGCCGGATGTTCCGCCATTGCCCGCTCGACCGTTCCGAATTCAAAACGGAGCCATTTCCGGCGTGACGTCACGGCGGCCATCTTGTCCGCGTTGTTGCATGGGAAAGGGAGCTTCCCGTAGGAAGTTTGGGATTTTATGGGATGACTTGAGCTTTTAATACTGATGGAATGCTCAGTAATGCGGTTTTGGTGTGAAATGTTTGGGATAGTTCAGGAATTGTGACTTATCAGGTTTTTTTATTAATTGGAATACTATTCTACACCGACCGGATACCCTAGTGGTTAGAGACCCTGACTATGAAGCTTGAGGTCCCGGGTTCAAATCCCGGTCGGGGCAGATGTTTGTATGATGAATACGAATGTTTGTTCTCGGGTCTTGGATATTTAATATGTATATAAGTATGTATTTATCTATATATGTATGTTTATCCGTTGTCTAGTACCCATAGTACAGGCTTTGCCTGGTTTGGGACTAAGTCAATTGGTGTCAAATTGTCCCGTGATATTTATTTATTTATTATTATTTATTTACTTTATAGTGAGGCGTAAGGTCGACTTGCTCTGACCTGAGTTAGGACTAACCCGGGGTTAACTTGATGTGTTAGTATCATTTGACGTTACTTTAATCCCAGCTTAATGTCTTAGGGCTTAAGGGGAATAAAATGTTCTATGAAATACGAAACGTAAACTTATAAGGCAAACGTCAAAATGGGTGACACCCTGATTGTCACCTTTGTCGTTATGAATTAAGGTCAAAGGTGTCAACTATTGGGGCAGTGTCCGGCTCTGGGACATTTACTTTAAATGCAATATTAATATGTTTTAATACAGTAGTTGCTCCTAAAGTGGTATTTTTTTGTAGAGCTACGTATCATGCGGAAAGTTGAGTTTTTTACTTTTCCAGGGAGCCGGCGTAGGAAGACGGAGCCGGGCTTCTGTAGGTGAAGGTGGGGCACCTCCTGCCAGCCCACTTCCTCATTGTCATGTTTTCGCAAATGTATTATGTCGTTTGGTACACTTGCGGAAGGGTCATTTTCGCTCGTCACAAGTCTCGACCCTCGTCTAGCGGCTCGGGCCTAGACACCTTAAGACTCATGCAAAATGACATACCTTCCGCACTTATATCAAAAAGTACCATTATTTTACAATGGAACAGGGTATCAAATAATGTTAATAATGGGTCGACTTGTGACACGGGAACCAATTCTTGAGCGTCTGTCTGGGAACAGAGAACGTGCGTCAGTCTCATTTAAAACAGAACTAGTGTTTTTTTACCAAGAGTAACTGATTTGAGTAGAATTAGCTGTAGCACGTTGAACGGTGATTTTGGTGCTTTGAAAATGGGTTCGCAGAGAGTGCCGAAATTCGTCAGCGTATAGAGTAGGTAGTGGTGGTGATAGTTGGGCCTGTGTGGACATGTGTTGAGTCGTGTGGCATTTTTCACAAAGATATCTTACACGCGTGTTCTTCACGGGTGAGCAGATTATTTTTTATTTTTAGTTCATACCTTTTTTATTCGTCACTGGTCCAATAAAATTAGAACCTGTAAAACGCTATGTTAAACGCGATGCGCTTGACGCACACCATTTTACATCAGATAATCTAATCATAATAAATAAGATGGAGCGACGACCTGGTAAAGATCGCGGGACCGCGGTGGATGCGGAAAGCACAAGACCGGTCCGAGTGGAGAGCCGCGGGGGAGGCCGCCGGCCAGCAGTGAAGGTCTTTCGGTTAACATGATGATGATGATGATGATGATGAATCTAATTATCAAATATTGTTTTACGCAGTGAACGCAGCATTGAACAAAACAGGCAAAAGTTGATCGCATGCGTCTAACGCTTCCTTGACAGATATTTCTCAGTAAGTCACTAAGTTATCAATGAGATAAAGTCGTGAGTTTTTAACAAGTGTCCTTACAAAAATCAACGTTTCGCGTCCATAATAGATTTATTGTAAAAACCGTTGACAATCCACAGCCTTCGCTTCGAACTTGGAACGATTTGCTAATCAGCGGGTAATAGTTAAATCATTTGAATCATTTAACTGAATCCGAACCGAGATCATTATAATGACTAATTAAAGATGCGGAATTGGTTTGGTTTTTTGGAGTAATTAGTTAACAAAACTCAAAGGAAACTAAACACAGTTGATTGTTAAAGATTCGAAAACGGATGAAAGAGCATTTTTTTTATTATAAAAAAGACATCATAGCCTAGTGGTTTGACCAATAGCCTCTCAAGCCATTAGTTCAAGCCCCGGCTCGAACCTTTTTGTTTTTCAGAATTTACGAGCTAAATTACAATTTCGTAATTAATCATGAGCTTTTCAGTAAAGGAAAACATCGCGAGGAAACTATTGCCCAAGCCTGAGGAGTGTGAGGAGGCATGTGCCCAGCACTGGGACAGAATGCTGATGATATTATTTTGATCATCATCACATCATCAGTGTTCCAAATCCAAACAAATTTCGATCAAAATAAACCACTATTTTTCGTTAATTGCATTTCGAATTACTTTTAAAACCTTCAAATGCATACAATCTATTATTTAACACCATCTTAAATGCGTGTCAATAAAGTACCATTTCGGTCGAGTTTGTTTTTTTAAGTTAAATGAGTTTAATCCACCGTTTAATTATTACTTCACAGCGTCATCACGATGCCGATTGCATTGACCGACATAGAATAAAGAGGTTCGAAGCTTCAATGGTTTCGTAATTTGTTTATATTGTCACAATTATTTAGTTTACGGTTTAACGTTAAGGTTGACACGGATGAATCGTTTGAATAATAACAAAGCTAATGCAGTCTACGAAGTTTAAGACGCTTGTACAGAGCGACGCGGAAAATGGCGGCGTGAGGTGACCTTTATTTATGTGTAATTTCATCATCATCATCATCATGTCAGCTGAAAGACGTCCACTGCTGAACATAGGCCTCCCCCAAGGCTTTCCACTCTGACCGGTCTTGTGCTTTCCGCATCCACCGCGGTCCCGCGATCTTTACTAGGTCGTCGCTCCATCTTGTTGGAGGCCTACCGACAGCTCGTCTCCCGGTCCGTGGACGCCATTCGAGAACCTTCTGACCCCGTCGGCCATTAGTTCTGCGAGCTATGTCTCCCGCCCACTGCCACTTAAGTTGGTGTAATTTGTGAAGGGTGTAATTTGTGTGGCACTTATTTCATACAAAAATACGTCCACGCAAATTACACCAGTTTGAAAATCCACCCTTTGAAAAGATGGTAAGCGATCACCGCCACGCCACCCATGAGAACCAGCAACCCCAAGAGAGTCACTAGTCCGTTGCCGACCTTTAAGAAGGAAAACAGATAGAGGAAATAGGTCCATTAGTTATTGAATATTTTATTATCGTGATGTTTCTGTAAGAAGATTTTTATGGTTGATCTCAATGATCTCAAAATTAAATGCTATTAGATTAGATATCAATAATAAATTATTTATTGAATCAGGCGTTACTTTGCGGAGGTCCATATTTATGAACTAAAAACAATTACTTTGCTCACCCGCGACCACTAATGACAAATAGTTATATCTGTGCGGCAAATGTATGTTTCCATGCAACACCTCCGCCTCCACGGCTACACGAATCAACACATGCCACACAGACCCAACTATCACCACCACCACTAAACTAAACGCTGACGCGTTTCGGCACTCTCCACGAGGCCATTTACGAAGCACAACAACAACCGTTCAACATGCCACCACTTCCACTACCGACATATGTAAACCATGTACTCAACTTAGTTAATGACAAAACCAACGTACCCACTAATATTTTATAAATTCCAAACTACCCTTTTATGTAAGTTCTGAACTACCCTTTTTTTAAATTAATTCCGAACTACCCTTTTTATTTTTATTTTTAATTTACGCCAGGTACCCCGTTATTTTTAACCGAGTACGGTAAAAAATTTAATAATAAAATAATATTTAGATTAATAGTAGATATCTATAGGTCTAGGTGATTAAGACGCAGATTTTTAGTGTTCCTAATTCTTGTAAGTGTTAAGATTTGATTATTATGTGTTAGAAGATTTTTAAGTTTCGTTTCTTTTAAGTAAGTGCGGATGGGGTAGGTGGGGGTAATAACAGTACGTTTCTTTCGTGATCATTTTGAGTTTTTTCTTTAAATTTCATTAACTGTTAGTATTCTTTGTAAGCCTCGAAGACTCGAGAATTCCCATGCCTCGAGAACGAAAATAGTTTGAGACATCAGAAATCCTAGCTCCGTTCGGTCAGTGAGAGTGCCGGAGGCCCGATCCCCCCCCCCCCCTTTTCCTCTATCTCTTTTCCTCCTTAAAGGCCGGCAACGGACTAGTGACTCTTGAGGTAGCTGGCTCTCATGGGTCCTGGTATAACCTTTGCGGGTGGTAGGAAATTGTGCGAGGTCCGTCCGGATCGCTACCACCATCTTACTCACTAATCCTGCCGCTAAGCAGCAGTGCTTGCACTGTTGTGTTCCAGTGTGGAGGGTAAGGCAGCCGGTGTAATTACGGGCACAAGAGGCATTTCATCTTAGCTCTCTAGGTTGGCAACGCATCTGCTATCCCCCCGGGATTGCGGGTGTCTATGGGCAGTGGTGATCACTTACCATCAGGTGACTCACTTACTCGTTTGCCTTCCTCGAAAAATAACCCGCTTGTGCTGGTTGCGTTCACACTCCAACAGTTCTCTTGGACGTTATTCCCCTCTGCAGAAGCGTCAAGCGTCAACTACATCGAACGCCATTGCGTCATGCGTCCATCATGCGTCACTGTTGGTCACGCAGACCCGAGGGTTCACCTGACCGTCACGGCGCCCAATGCACTCGCGTCGCGTTTAGCCGAGCGTCATTTTTCGGTTGCATGCGCGTGATCATCGTGCGAATCAAACATAGTCCTGACGCTCCACTGGAGCAGAGACCACGTGCTGCCTCTGGCGTAGAACGGAACCAGAGGTGAACAGGTGCTTCTGCCGTGGAACGGAACTTGAAGCACGCTGCAAATCACTGTTAAGATAGTGAATTGTTTCAGAACAAACCAGAGCGCCTAGTGTAATCGCCGACCAGACCAAGAAATACGTCTCGATGCGTTCGCGTCTAATAATTCTAATACTATTTGATACTTCAACGCAAACGCGTTCGAGACGTATTTTGTGCTTTTTGATTACACTAAGGGCACAGCATGCTTATTGTCTAACTCGCTCGCAATCAGCACAGTGTTAATTTTGTATCGAAAAGAACTAGCTGTCACAGTCGTCCAGTCGTACAAAAACTGTCATTTACATCCGATGACGAGTGTCAAAATAGTTGCGCAATAGGGCCTCAGGCCTCTATGTCACCCAACTTTACAAATGTCAGTTTACAATGACAATTTGATTTACAATGACAGTTTACAATGACATTCGTAAAGTTGGTGAAATAGGGAGGGGTCAGAAGGCGCGTTCAATCCTATCCGCACGCCACGTATTCTGTCCGAAAACAATAATTACTTACACTTGAAATGTAATCCTATCCAGTTTTTATAAGCCCAAGGGCATATCTGCATGTAGGAACGGCATAAGACGGCATAGTAATAATTAATATTGTCATTCGTACAACACGTCAAGATGCGCTGCGTACGCAGGGGAGGGGTGACTACACGAAACTATACTACTTAAGAATTTAACATCTTTGGAGTCCTCTTTGAGATTTATGACTCCTAAGCCAATATTTCTGTCGCGCTGACGTAGGCGGGACCATAATCAGTGCGATAAGGACTGCAGTTCCAACTAAAAATCCTAAGTAATAAATAGGTTTCGTTCTAGACGGTTTCCTCCTACAAAACTTGATCAACGTAACGAACTTTTGGAAACTAAATGGGAAGGAAATACCTACTGTGTGTCGGATTTTTTTGATTTTAGCAGTAGTAATTCTTGTCAGATCTTTATTAAATTCATCACTTTACTGGTGTTGCAGATGTCTATGGGCAGTAGTGATCATGATCACTTAACATCAGGCCCCTATTGTCAGTTTTATAATAATATGACAATTTGAACTACATTTCTTTGACAATATGAAGCGCGCTAAAACAGAAGCTCTTTAAGTCAGCAGTTGACACAGAACTGTCATTGAAAACTGACAATTGTATTGTTGGTGAAATAGGGGCCAGGTGGCCGATTTGCTCGTTTGCCTTCATTTTTGTTTAAGAAAACGCTAAAAACATTGCAATGTATTAATTCAAATTTCATTTTAAATTTCCCGCTAACGTTACTTTCTGTGGCTCTTACTTATAATACCAACAGGATTCCACAGTAAGTTGGGTCACTAAACTAATTGTACCTATGGACTGAATGGACAATGTATTGTGTCGTAATATGGTACAAATAGGTACTACGTTAGCATCATGTTGGCGTCTCTATCTGGCAGTAATAACGAACGAGACGCACTGATTTTCAGAGTAATCATCAGTCAGTTTGAAATAAATCTAAAGCACCATAGTGAAATAAATGTCAGTCAAGTAGACCCGACATTTTTCCGACTAATCCGTAGTTCTTCCTAGTAATAGTTTGATTCGAGCCGCAATAGTACGTTATTACGAGCTCGCAGAGAGTTTGAAACGTGACAGCGTATAGTGTGGTTGTGCTGATAGATGATGATGATAGGCTATTTGTTTTAAGCGACACTTTTGGCGATATTGGTTCTTTAATTGCTTCAAATAATAAGATTATTGTTTCTATCACTTTTAAACTTACAAAATGTTTGTCTTTTTTTGTATTAACAACCAACCGTTATAAAATATTCCTTAGGCATGGGACATCAAACAGCCAATAATGAAATCACAAATACCATAAAAATAAAAATTGGTACACCAAATGACTTGAATTTATACCAAATGGCAGTTAAAACAAAATAGAATATCCTCATTATCCTTGATCAACGTCGGTTGAATCTTATTGCTTTCCTCTATATATGCACTGTAAAGTCACTTAAACCATTTTGCATTCTGTTGATTGATGAGACTGTTGGCGCTTCAATCATTTTTCCTTACTCTGGAATAAAGTCGATATAGGAAGTTATGTATGAAGCGACAAGCATCTAAGAACCTCTGGTAATTTAATTAATAAATGATAAATCGTAATTTCCCAGGATTTTTTTGATGACTAGAGAAGTTATCGTCATTGAAATATGACAAGTACTTTTTTTTTAAAGAAATTTGAAACTTTAAACGGCTCTCCTGTAAAGTTCACAAAATGTCGCTTGAAACAAATAGCCTTTCATCCCTCGAATGTATAGCATAGATGTTTTAAGTTCATAAAAAGCCGTGGTAGCCCCTTGGTTTGAGGTGTGGCATCTCAAGCAGAGGGTCGGGGGTTCGAGCCTCGGCTCGCACGTCTACAGAGCTTTTCATATTTATGTGCGAATTTACATTTGTATGAAGGTGAAGGAAAACATCGTGAGGAAACCTGGACAGTTGGTGGTGTGTGAAGTTCATTGTGAATTATAGCCCAATCCCTCTCATTCTGGGAGGAGACCTGTGCTCAGCAGTAGGTCATACAAAGGATGGATACAATGATGTTGATTTCATTAAAGTTGACTGTCAGATCCTTGGTTTACGGTAAGGATAGAGTCATTCACCTCAACGATAACAGAACCAAACTATACTCCAGTTAAACTGACTAACACACGTTATGCTATGGTCAGTCAGTGAGGAACAGTTCCAGTTATGCACTGCTGGCATCAGCTGTACCAGATGTTTTTGCTAATCTGTCAAGCGTGCTATAGGTCACGTACATTGACGGCTTGCTACCCACCGTTTCGTGAGCTCATTGAGCGGTACGCAATGGAGCTCAAACATTGGCGAGACGACGCGTCATAGGTTCCGATTCAAATGTTCCGAGGCGTGAAAGTTGAGTGGAGCGTGCTGGTGATGTGCGTTGCTGGCTTTGTTCCGGTGGGTATGCGCCGCGTTCATTGAGAATGGGTAATGGAAGCGGAACGCTGGTTAGCCGTTGTGAACCTTGGAACTTGTTCGCGAAACTTTTCATTTTCAGACCATGACCTAAAGTGGATCAGTAGGTAGGTAAATGAAAGATATAAACTAAAAACTTTGATATAAACTTTTCTCCCGCGACCACAAGTGAAAAATAGATGTCTGTGCGGCGAATGTATGTTTCCATGCAACACCTCTGTCAATCACTACACGAATCAACACAAGCCACACAGACCCAACTGTCACTACCACCTCTACACAATAAGCTGACGCTGGCGAGTTTGGTGCTGTGAAAATGGGCTGGTAGAGAGTTCCAAAACGCGTCAGCGTATGTCATGGTGGTGGTGATAGTTGGGTCTGTGTGGCATTTGTATTGATTCTGGTGGCAATTTGAAACACATATTTGTCGTACAGACGTAGCTATCTTACACGTGTGGCCGTAGGTGAACATGTTAATTGTTTTTAGTTCATGGATATGATTTTATTCACATTTTCCTACCATACCTTTCCTAAAACAGACACTTTCTTATTCTGTCGTCTTTGATGAATCAACTAGAAAAAAAACCGTGTCATGACCAATTTTATTTTGCAGTGTTACATCGGTAACAACTGGAAAATTGAGAAAATCTAGAAGTACTAACATTACGCTTGGATCTAAACAACGATGCCATCGATCTATCTATAATGATCGCTAAATCCCGGGATCCCTGCGCGCGCGGCGTTTTAGAAAGTGCTGCCGCCATTGTGATTTTTTGTCTCCTTTTTTCGTTCGACAAAAAGCAATCGAAAGGTGTCGCTGTCATTGCTACTGGTTGAAGAAATGTTAAGTTATGAATAAATTAGAAGTTCTAAGATTGGAAAACCAAGGATTTAAGCTTGAAGAAATTTGTAAGAAATGTTTTTTTCAGTAAAGTTTTCGCTGTTTTTTTTTTCAAAATTGTAACGTCTTTATTGCTCTGTTTGATGTTCATAAGATTGGCATTAAAAAAAACCAACAAAACTCAATGAATCCGATTTCAATTTTTAAAGCCCGTTGATGTCTTTCGTAGTTAAACTCATAAAAGTCAATTTTAATTTATGATAAAGCCAAAACTTATCATAAATTTACCATTTTATCTACTTCGCATTCCAAAATTTCTTGTGACAAAATTATTAAAAAAGACTTCCAAAAAATAAGCTGTAAAATACAAGTGTTATGGCAAAGAAATGTTTATGTAAAAACTATAAAGACTCTCTCTTCTATACTTTACAGGCTGTCAAAGTGAAATTGGCAACGTGCACGTGTCTGGGCTTTATGTAATTTCTTTTTTGCTGCCGCTAGTCTAAGTGAATGTTTAACTTTATTATCTTGATGCTTTGAGCAGCACTGTTAGTGTTTTATTGGGTATACCTAGTGATTGACTTACCAACACCATGGACTGGTTAGCGCTTTAAAACGTCCGAACCAAAAGACCACTAATTGCAAAAAATGGTCCGACGAACTGAGAACCTTCTCCTGTTTGAAGTCTAAATAAGGCCCCAGTGGCATGGTGCCCAAAAGGTTGGCAGCGTTTCCTCGCTGGAAAGCGATGCTGATTCTTTGAGAGAGAAAACTGCCAGCCCTTTGGTCACAAGTTGCATCGACCAAGCGCTTCTGCAACTCTGAAATAAGCTTGTAAGCGCCAGGACCCCTATGGACCCAAGGTTTTAAACCCAACAGCAACAAAGTTATAATTCGGACCGAGTTTAGTTAGTAGAAGATAATAAATTTTCATATTTTTCTGACAATAAATGCAGCAGTGGCATGGTTACAAACGGGAAAATAGGAGTGACTTAACATTATTTTTTTTTTGTATATTTCCATGGAAATTTAATTAAGTACTCATGTCTAGCAGATTATGACATATTTTTCTGATAGGAAAACTGTATCGTTACGGTTACAAAACCAACAAATTCCCAAAAAATTACAAAGGAGGCCTCTGGCGGCTGCAAAAGAAAACCATGTGCGTTGCCGACGGATGCTTTTAAACTGCGCAAAGTGACATAAACATCAACGCACGCGCATAACAACGTGGGAACAGTCCGTCTAACCTAGACCCGCCACAATGGCTCCCACACTTGGGCTTGGTTAGATAAGTTTTTGTTTATACTTTAGAGGTTATGTCAGAGGTGTGGAGGTAAATTGGCGTTTATTGTTTTAAGGAGCTTAATGCTGGAAACAACTTTTGGATCCTAGGGTAAGTTCCTTGCGTTTAAAACATGTTTTAAATACATGTTTACATGCTTGGTGGTAAGCGATTGCTCTAAGAATTCTAAGATGGAGCAGGCCTGCCTTTAATGCTTGTCCACCCTAAACTTTAGAAAAAAGATCTAAAGTGACCCCTATATTTTCCGCCTGTAACCATGCTACTGCTGCATTTATGTCCGAAAAATATGAATTTTTATAATCTTCCAAACAAAACATTGAACAACTTGGTTTTCTTAATTTTTTAAATTTCTTAAAGATTGACTGAGGTCTGATTGCCTACCTGGTTTCCGAGATATTCAACTTTTTTTATCTTAGAAAAATGTGCTACGTCATATTTTTTAGAGCCATGGTCTCAATTTTAGGAGTTTCAGAGTTTCAAATCAAAGGAGACCTAAGTACGTGTACTTTAATCTGTACTAGAATACCTACGTTTCAAGGAAGTGGTAAGCTTCTTTAATTCTGAAGCATAAAAATCAAATTTATAAAATTACTAAATTCATGCAGCATTTTCAACAAGCCATGATGGAGACCCCCAGTGCAACTTTTCTCAAAGATATAGCGCGTTTAATGAAGATTTCAAATTGTCACAATAATACCGGGTGGGCAAGGTAACAAAAATTAAATTGAAATTACTGCAAACATTCAAGCCGTAATAGTACATTAATGTATTAAGGGCAGAAAGTAAGGAATTACGAGCAAAGCTCTAGTAGAAGCCAGAAGTCGAAGATAACTGATAGCACGTTGTACGGTCGTTTTGGTGCTCGGAGAATGGGCTCATAGAGAGTTTGAAACGCGACTGTCTGAAATAAAATCGGTCAAAGATGCATTCTGAGGTTATATTAGACCCGGGACGCAAATAAGCGGGGTGTTAAAGTTCAACCAATGTATCTGTGCGTCTGTCTTTGACATCGTAGCTCTCAAACGGATGAACCGATTTGGACGTTACGTATTTTAATAGAAAGCCAGTTTAATCGCGATAATTCTTATTTAAGTTGCATCAATATTGGTTAAATAGTTTTTAAGATATTGCTCTTTGAAACGAAAATGTTGAGGGTTTCTCAACTTTTCCAAGTCTATACAGCTACTACTCAGCTGTGTAGTAATCAAATTAGACTTACGATATTTCCCAGAACTCTTTGCTTGAGCTAGCTCTAGATGTTAGTTAAAAAAATGAGAACTCCCAATAAATTCAGCCTTTTAATCGTAGGTACAAATTAGTGATTTTTTTTTAAACATTGAGATTGCTGTGCTGTTCATTTACTTCGTTAAGTACCTATGCAATGCTCAAAAGTGCGGACGCCCATATGCGTTTAATTCCAGCAGTTTGAGAGTGCAGAGCACACCACTCACAATGTTTAAAAAAAAAATACACCAATTTGCACTAGCGGCTGAATTTATAGGGTCTTCTAATTTTTTAACTAACATCTATTACATCTAGCTTAAGCAAAGAGTGCTGGGAACCGTCATAAGTCTCATTTAATTACTCAAAAAATAATTAAGTGCGGACTTGAATACGCGTTCGATCATTAGACATTTTGGATCAATATACTTAGTTGATGATTGCAGGTTATGGATCCAATCTGTAGCCCAGAAGTTTCCTAGTATATTTTATTCAAGTAAAACGTTAAGTTTTAACAATATAATTATATACAAATGTCCAAGATGAAGAGGAATTGCTAGAGTCGTGCTACTTTCCGTCGGCTTTTTTATGTAAAACCGAACGAACGTTGAAATGTTGCGTTTCAAAGAAACATAAAATGGATTGTAGTTTAGAAGAATTGAACTTGCATAATTCATAGATCAGTAGATACGTATCATAGTAGTTAGTGACTGGTGTAGTGACTAGGTCATTTTAATTTCTAAGTATACCTGTTTTTAAAAAGTGCTACTGAACCACACTTAATTTCAGGAATCATTAAACCACCGACTTTACAGTTTTTGTATAATTCCGAAAATGGTAGATCAAGGCTTGGGATTAAAATTGAGAAACACTATTCTTCGTTATTTAGGTGTAACACTAAATAAGGCGGAAGTAAAGCATAACTACAGTTTTACGTTATTTAGTTTTTATCTAACGACGAGAAGCAGGTAGGTAATGTAATTCTATTAGAGTTTTTCAAAGTAAAAAGTATGTCATGGCATCAGTTGAAGAAATAATAAAGACAAGAAAGAATAAACTTGTTTAAGTATTCATTAGTTTTCAGTAACAATGAAATAAACTTAAATTGGCCCATTTAATAGTTTCCAGTGAGCTTTAAACCTTTCCTTTCATTCCTTCGTGAAGATCCTTTTCAGTTAAACCATTTCAATTTCTTACAAGACTCCAATTAGACTAAAAACCAATCAATTCCTTTCTATTCCAACCACCAATAATTCAAGTAAACCTGAAACCACAATTCCCAGTTTTTACCAATAAAAAACAGTAACGAAACGTTACCTAACAAACACGAAATGTTACCACTTAGTTACCACTTTTAACGATTTGCCGAGTTTATTAAAATGAAAAACGAAATGAACACTCACCAGTTGAAAAGTCACACACACAATTAACACCACACACAAACACACACAGTCTTTTGACAGCCAACAAAAATGGCCGCGCGTCCGACCGCGGCGCGCTCGCTCGCTCAAATGCGGTTGAGTGGAACTCATGCGCAGCGGTGTGTGCGTTATGTGGCGGCTTATGTAAAAATTAGAGGCTTAGGTTAGGTTCTAAGTGGCGTTTGTGACTTTATGCGGTACCTAAGTAGTTTACAAAAGTTTGGAAGGTTTTTTTTTTAAATAGGTACCAAAAATATGTTTCATTAACTTTAAAGCCTTTTACAGACCTGTAGGTAGGAAAGTCTGGAAAGCGAAATGTAGAGCGTAGTAAGAACCTTGTCAAACTAAAATAATAAAGTTAACTTTTTTGTAGTCAACTGAGCATGACAAGTCAGAAAAAATACTTAACATTATTCATGGGCTGTAATTTACGATGAACATTTTTTGTAAATTTGAAAACTTCTTGAGGTTCAAATATGCATTTGCTAAAGACACTTTGATTAATAACATTTAAATCAATTAAGTATACACTCAAATGTTGTTTAGAGAAATTCCTATTAATTACCGTTCGTGCTTTATATATTTATTCATTTAATTTATTTATTTACCCCTAGCTGAAATCTTGACGGTTTATTACAACAAAGCCTCTATACATGGCGCTATACTGTTAGCCGTGTTTCGGACTAATTCGTAGTCCTTCCTCTGGGAGCGCACGACTTGGCGCGTGCCTCGGTCTGAGTCTTCTCGCGCGGCTATTAGGCCTATAGTATTGAAAAAAGTTTTTCCACGCGAACAAAAATCAATCCTATGTCAAGGTCATAAACACTTTTCCCATTGTTCACAAACGTCACTCAATCATCGACTTAAAATAGGTTTTGTCTTCTTCTTACTCACGGAAATGTCAATGTGACAAAAAAGGACAAACTTTAACGACACTTTAGTTAAAATCAGGCAAGGCATTTCATTTTAGCTCTCTAGGTTGGCAACGCATCTGCAAACCCTCCGGGGTTGCAGGTGTATATGGGCAGTGGTGATCACTTACCATCAGGTGACCCACTTGCTCGTTTGCCTTCCTAGTTGTATAAAAAAAAAAACTAGTTTGCTACCGCAAGTGGAATAGTCAGTTAAGTACTTGTAAAAGATACTTAAGTACATTTTGAAATTTTCAAAGGTTTTTGTTTTATTAATACGTACAAAGTTAAATGAAGCGTACACGGAAAGAACATGTCCAGACAATTTTTTTCTAAACGAGATTTTGACCTCAAAATGTAGAGCACTCAATAGACTACAAGTTACCACTCAGTTACAAATACAAATATTGATAAAACTTGTCTGTTTTAACACATTAATAAAATACTTATACGAAAACTATATATTGGATAATTGCATCGTTCCAAACTTTGAAACTTTAAAGCGAGGACGTGAAAGACCACCTTCCATTTGGCTGACGACGGTCGAAAAAGACCTCAAAGAAGCTCAATTGGACGCCAGCGCGGCGCAGGACCGTGCGAAGTGGAAACTGCGGACGAGGAAGGCCGACCCCAAGAAAATGGGATAAGGTCTAGCCCGGATGATGATGACATCGTTCCAAACTTTCAAATCGCGATAACTCAACAAGTTGCTGAAGTGACTAGGCATGGTTTCCGTGTACCCTTCAAATGTTAATTAAAGTCTCTGAGTGCGACAGTTACGCAGAAAACAATTACTCCACTCGGCACAATAATACTTTCCTCGCAAAAGACATCAACGAGCTACTTTCTTTATTTCTATTAGCTGTTTTTTCTCTATTTGTCTAGCTTTTTAATCAATTGTTGGGTAATTAAAAGAAAGGTTTTGTTCTTGGGAATGTTGCATTCAAGCACAGAATCTGTTTTTGGATTAGAAAAGTTGACCCCCCCCCAACATTGTCATTTCAAAAACAGGTGAACCTTAGCTAAGAACCATTCCGATTAAATTAGCTTTCGACAAAAAAACCGCATCGAAATCTGTCCATCCGCTTGGGAGCTATGATGCCACAGAAAGATACACAGATACACATGTAAAACTTATAACACTCCTCTTTCTGGGTTGGGGGATAAAAAGTAACCAACCACAGTATACCAAGTACTTTTATTAAGTCTCTTTCTATCGTGAATGACTTGGAGCGATTATTAGGTTTAAATAAATTTACAGTAAAAGACAAAAAACAGTATTAATAAAAAATGCACGGAAAAGCGGCCGTTATTTTTTAAAACGCTAAGAAACTATCTCCTCACTTTAACGTAAAAATTAATATTCTTCAAAACAGACTTTAAATTACAACAAGAATCTTACTAAATTCTTGGGCCAATATTTCACCATCTTATAATTAATCCAGACAAATAGAACAAGACTGACAGGTGTTTCTGCGTCTCGCTCTACCGTAGGCGGGGTCGTATAGCGAAGTCCCACTCTGGCGTATAGACGGATAAACTGTAACGGCCTGTTGTAACTGACTTTTGCTTCAGCGGTGCTCAAACTTTCGATAAATAATCTTGTTTTTTTTTTTAGTTAAGTAGCAAAATAGACAGTTGTGAGTTTTGTACGGTGGCTACATACTTTATTTCTACTATAGAAGTCCTTATTAAACTACTCTGATAAAAAAACAAGTCTCTTAAGGAATTTACCTTTTACTAGAACTAATGTCCATTTGACGTTGTCACTGTCTACATCCAACGACCAGAATATCAAATATAAGTACTGTTTTAAGTATCTCCAATGCGTGAATCTCTTCCTCTCTTTTTCTTTAATATTATTGCGTATGAGTATAGCTAATATCCTGTAACTTTAAACTATTTACACTTGAATATGTATTTTATTAGCTATCTCGAAAACTACTCTAACTGACCATAATTAACTTCTCTTCGTCCGGAAACACAACCCCTAACTTGCAACGTCGTATTAATAGTCACTGTGATTACTACGTAAGAGCTTAATCTGACTTAAAACCTGACAGTTAAATAATATTACAAATTGAATAAATTTTGACGATTGTTATGATGGATGTATCTATTTGTTAATGTTGACTTCAAAAATTCACACGCCTCCTATGGCTGAACATAATTAAGGGACTGATTTATTTATTGTACTTAATAAAATTGTAAGACCATCTATGTACACCATAAAATGCTTTTGTGAAATAAATAAATCTAAATCTCTAAATCTAAAAATGCGTCGAATACAATCACTTTTAAAAACATCGTAGTTATTTTACTATCAAGTAGTTAGCTTCAAAGGTTGAGCAGCGCGGCAGGTTTATAACAAGAACCGCACGCGCCGCGGCAAAGATTGTTAGCTTAATTACAAATTGCTTTTCACACTGGAAATGGTTTCTTGTATTCTAGATTTTAAATAGTATGAGTCTTTAAATGCTATCGGAGACCGAGACATGATTACTTGAATCAATACTAATTTATCGAAAAAAATCGGTTTCTTCACCTATTCGTTACCAACTTAATTAGGGTTACCAAGTTAACAACTAACCCAACCAACTTAGAAAAGTTGAAAAAACCCCGACATTGTCATTTCAAAGCTCAATGTTTCAAAAACGGATTACCCGATTTTAATAAAACTTACCTAACTACCATCTCGATTAAACTAGCTTTCGATTAAAAAAACCGCATCGAAATCGGTCCATTCGTTTGGGTGCTATGATGCCACAGACAGATACATAGACATACAGATCAAACTTATAACAACCCTCTTTTTCGTTGGGCGAAAACTAAATGCTCCTTGTGCCAGTAATTTCAATGCGCATCTTATATTAGTATTATTACGAATGTCTTTCTTAGTGGTGGAATTACATTGTAGTATGTAGAATTTGGTTGGTTATTTACAGAAGCTCCCACCACCCGCTAAACTACCATACGATTTCATCCGCCTTATAAAAATATGTACGAATTACGTACGAACATAAGCACGTATTTTTAACTTTTTGTTCTTGGCTCCACAGTTTTCATACCATTACAGATCTAAGAGAGAGCAAAGAAAATAATTCGGGTCTCATAAAAGTCATTCAAGTAAGTACCTGAATGCCTAGTACATGGTAATAGATGACCAAAAAATACGTCTCAAACGCGTTTGCGTTATGACACTATAGTGTCAAATACTATGAGAAGTCTTCCAAATAAAATATCACAACATATTGAAAAATTCGTTAAGTTCAACGGTTAAGTGGCTTAATTGGTGGAGCGTAGTACGGATTACCGAGGTTGCTGGTTCAAGTCCAAGCCCTATTTCACCAACTTTACAATTGTCAGTTTTCAATGACAATACGCTCTCAACTGCTGACTTGAAGAGCTTTTGTTTTAGCGCGCTTCATATTGTCAAAGAAATGTAGTTCGAATTGTCATATAAACCTGACAATTCTAAAGATGGCGAAATAGGGCCCAACTGCTTGTTGTTGTACTAGCTTGTTGTCGATACGTGCCGCTTGAGGCGCTGCCGATTTGCCCATAGTAATTGAGACGTTAACGCGAACGCGATCGAGAAGTTTTCTAGTGTCAAAAATTACACTAGAGTAGAGGCTCTATTAAAAAAAACCGGCCAAGTGCGAGTCGGACTCGCGCACGAGGGTTCCGTAGAAAGATTTTAACGCTTTTCCCCAGTGTTTTAAGAACTCCAGTGTTAGCAGAGCCCTGCTCCTAAGCAAAATGTACGCCGTGTAGGGTCAACTTATATTGATCTGTGAAATCTACAGACAGCCATAATTTTTTAAGATTTTGAGACTTTTCGGAGTAGTTGTGCTATAAGAGCTACCTTCATACCAAATTTCAAGTTTCTAGAACAGCTAAAAGTACCCTTTAGGTTTTCCGATTTCTGCAATTTGTATGGAAACAGATTTTTTAATGACTGTATCTTTTGATTGCGTTGACTTAGAAGGTTGAATTTTTCACGGCTTCAAGGGACCGCAGGCTTGAGTAGTTGATATTAGTTTCAGCATGCTACCTCCACGCGTTTCTGAGAAAAAGGGTTTTGACAGACAGACAGATAGACAGACGGACAACAAAGTGATCCTATAAGGGTTCCGTTTTTTCCTTTTGAGGTACGGAACCCTAAAAAGAAAAAACTTTATTGACATTTTTCGGAAGGTTATAGAATTGGTAAGGTCGGGACCTCCTATTAAGTACCTATGAACTTGTGTCAGGAGGCCCCGCTCTTCCAAAAACAACAACAATTTTAGATGAATGTAAATTTTTGTACTTAAGCTAAGCTATTTATTAATTATGTTGTAGTATTGTTGGGTGTATGTGCATATTTATTTGTGTGTGTGTGTGTGTGTCTATTATTCATAACACTTGACTAGGTGGCCAAGTTTATACCATAAACCAAACACTTGTTATCTTCATAAAAAGTCTCGCCGGTACAGTCAGCGCTGCGGCGTACAGTCGGCATAAAAAGCGGTCATTTACGAGAGTTGGGGGAAGAGCCACAATAATTTGTACTTCCGCTCCTGGTAGGGAGGTGACCGGAGGATGGCATATCGATAAAACTTTCAATAAAATACAAAACTCATTGTGCGATAGAGAAGGCTACGTTTCGGAATCCTTTACCACATGTGCGAAATATGTAGAGATACGCAGGAGAAAGCGGCCATTATTGTAATGTAGGCGCGTAGCAATATGAACTAATTAAAATAATACTAACACTAAAAATATAAACTGAAACTATATACAAACTAGGACTATAAATTAAAAAGCTGTCCCAAATCTCTCTCGGGCGGTAAGGTGCCCAGAAGAATGGCATCATTGCCCCGCGCTGGATGGCAATTCATAACTTCTGTGCTAAGAAATTGCCAGCCCTTACGATAATGACATACGTAACGTGTGCTGTTTCATAACGCATTTTTCAATCTTGTTACGTATTATAATATAAGTATATCTATTTAATAAATTATGGAATGGTCAGCCCTCTAGTCACCCGAAGCCTCTATTAATTTGATACAATGCAAGAATGGAAAATATTGTCATAGCCAGATGTATTTGTTCTACGCACTGGACATCGCAGCTTTTGAAGGATACCATGAGTTGGACCGACGACCTAATGCCATTCAAAATTCAAAATTCAAAATTCAAAATTTTATTCAGCAAATAGGCAGTTGAATGCTCTTTTACACGTCATTTTTTTGTCTACCAGCGCTTTCGGAAAGACCATGATTGCCAAGAAGAATGCGCCGCAAGAAACTTGGCACAAAGTCATTTTTTCCAAAAACAAGTTACATTAGCTCTTACAATACGCAACCACAGACAAACTACACAAAGAAACCTCACTCTGTCATAGGGCCGTGATGTAAACCCCCTTATTTTTAAATAATGTTTTTGTATTTTATTTGTGTGTACTACCAGGCCCCAATTTCACCATCTTTACAATTGTTAGTTTTATATGACAATTCGAATTACATTTCTGTGACAATACGAAGCGCGCTAAAACAAAAGCTCTTCAAGTCAGCAGTTGACACCGAATTGTCATTGAAAATTGACAGTTGTGAAGTTGGTGAAATAGGGGGCTGTACTTCTGTTTTGTTAGTCGTAAACATTAAACAAGTATTTCCTGCAACAAACTCTAGTTTTTCTTTTATAACCCGCATAAATCCCGTTTATTCTCTGTCCCGTGGGATTTCAACAAATCCGTCCTTAGTGCTTTTCTACATCATAAAGGCCTAGATATGCAAAATTTCAGCCTTCTATGGCCAAGGGTTTCGGCTGTGCGTTGTCTGTCAGTCACTCAGTAACTGAAGAGTTTATACATACTGAAATACATCAGCAATAGGCCTCGTCAACTAGCTTAACTTAAATTACAAAACATTTTGAATTGATTAACTTGACATTGTGCAATTTATGATGTAATTTTGTATTGAATGAATAAATAATCGAATCTAAACTAATCATTATCAACAACACCATACACATAGTTATACATACAATACAATACATTATAAATATTCTTAATTGAAAACCACAAAAGAGTACTAGGAGATTATAGAAAAACAGGTATGATAGCTTAAAAGCGATCTCTTACCAATCTCCGATCTCGAACCAAAATACAGAAACCAAGATAGAAAATATAAGCAATTTACAATGACATTAAATCTAAGCTTAAACTAAATAAACTACAACTTAAAACTAAATTAAATCTAAATAAGGCCCCCGTGGAATAGTGCCCAAAAGGCTGGCAGCGTTGCCTCGCTGAATAGCGATGCTGATTCTTTGAGAGAGAAAACTGCCAGCCCTTTGGTCACAAGTTGCATCAACTAAGCGCTTTTGTAACTCAGAGGCTAATTTAGGTGGCAGCAATTAACAGAAAGGAGAAACGTAAATTTAACATAACAATTGAAACTAAATTAATGACTACAATATACAATACATACACTACCTTATACAAAACTTCAGTGAAAATGTCAAAAAGACCACAGGTGAAAAGGATTTCGAAGGAATAGATTATAACAGAAACGAAGAATGGAGATGGACCCAAGACAGAAATAAGTTACTAAGTTAGTGACAGGTAGTAAGCTTTAAGAAGAATACATTTTAATCCTAATCCTGCCGCTAAGCAGCAGTGCTTGCACTGTTGTGTTCCGGTGTGGAGAGTAAGACAGCCGGTGTAATTACGATCACAAGAGGCATTTCATCTTAGCCCTCTAGGTTGGCAACGCATCTGCGAAGGGGTTGTGGGTGTCTATGGGCAGTGGACCTCACTTACCATCAGGTAACCCACTTGCTCGTTTGCCTTACTCGAAGTATAATTACAAAAGTTGAAAAACCCCTGACATTCAAAGTTCAATATTTCAAAAACGGGTGAACCGATTTTAATGAAACTTGGCTAAGAACCATCCCGATTACACTAACTTTTGATTACAAAAACCGCATCTAAATCGGTCAATCCGCTTGGGAAGTCCACACACACAGATACACAGGTCAAACTTATAATACTCCTCTTTTTCGTCGGGGTTTTAAAAAGAATACATTATTATCGTTATATTCTTAATGCGTCTATCGATAAACTATCGATAACGCCCCATCCCTAAGTCCACCCCGGCCGGCGGAGCGAGACGAAGAAAGTACAACCGCTTCAACCGTCGACTCCTGCGCCGCAAATGTCAGGACGTTCTCTCAGTAATAATAACAAATCCTGTGTTATTACTATTTCAGGGTCATAATTAGGAAATCACTAACTTTTTCCTTTCTTCCTTTTCATACCTGAAAATTAATCTGGTCACTCAATCAATCAATCAAATAATTTATTTGCTAACATAGGTAAGTATTACAGATGTAACATAAAGTCGATTTAAGCGGAACTTTTTTCCTCGCACGACCAAGATATGGAATCAGCTTCCTGCGGCAACATTCCCGGAACGATACAACTTAGGAATCTTCAAAAAACGAGCCTACCTATTCCTTAAAGGGCTGGCAACGCACCCGTGATTTCCCCCGTCTTGCGGGTGTCCGTGGGCGGCGGTGATTGCTTTACATCAGGTGACCCGCCCGCTCGTTTGCCCCTCTTGTACAAAAAAAAAAGGTTTTGTATCTCTATGCTTGCCATAAGGCATACAAATATGTAGACCACACATGCAGCATAACTATTTATTAATTAAGTATTAACATGTAAATATTCAACTACTTACTCTTATTAAATATGTCCAATGCACTTAACTAGGTACTGAATAAAACTTTGATTTTAAAGGTTCCGCGCCCCAAAAGGAAAACGGAACCCTTATAGGATCGCTTTGTTGTCCGTCTGTCTGTACGTCGGTCTGTCAAGACCCTTTTTCTCTGGAACGCGTGAAGATAGCAGGCTGAAATTAATATCAGATACTCAAGCCTGCAGTCCCTTGAAGCTGTGAAAAAATCAAATCTCTAAGTCAACGCAATCAAAAGATACCTACCTACAGTCATTAAAAAGGTTGTTTCCATACAAATCGCCGTACTGTGAAAACCTAAAGAGTACTTCCCGTTGTCCTAGAAACTTGACATTTGGTATGACGCACAGCCACTTAGAAAAATCTCAAAATCTTAAAATTTTAAGTCTGTCTGTATAATGTCACAGACCAATTAAAAATGACCCCACACTGCTTACATGTGGCTCTGCTAACATTGAACAATTTACCCCATCGTATTCGGGAAGTAAAAAAAAACTACATTCAAGTCTCTTCTATTTTAATACCTACTAATTTTGGAGCTTGCAAAAAAAATAGAAAAAGATAGCGTTCAATTTGGCACGGATCCGTGACTTAAGCTTACGAGGGAAAAGCGGGAAAATCTTTGTACGGCACCCTCGGTGCGCGAGTCTGACTCGCACTTCTTTGGTTTTTTGGAGGGACAGTAAATTCTGCACAGACAAACTAGAGAGTTTACTCGTAATTCGGTTGGTGAATACCCTAATATGTATGTTACAGTACAACTTACATAACGCCGATAGCGGTTTCCGATATGCAACATACTTGGGCAATTAGTTACTGTCTAATTACTCTGTTGTATGTACATCGGTTTATATAACGTTTTTTATGAAGTGATCCCTGTGGATATTTTTGGGTTAAGTAATTTTAGGAGCAACGAATTCGTCTAAAAAGCCATTTTAGCACTTCGTTATAACATCTCAGCTCAGGGGGTCGGCTACAGGGATCCCAGCACATGTAGCACGGTGCACCATTTTGTCGCTTGTCGCGCAGTGCGTCCCTTTCATAGTGACGGAATCAGTGAAAAACGCACTGAGCGACAAGCGACAAAATAGCGCGCGTGCTAGCCCCCCAGATATTCATCAACCCACTAGACCCACCAGGCAACTATTTCAACATCTTTACAGTAGTCAGTTTTATATGACAATTTGAACTACATTTCTTTGACGATGTACGGACGATAAAACCAAGAGGACTGCCAATGGCTATACAATGTCGCGTTCCTGTAAAATAATAAGCCTGCTGTAGCTAGTTTCACTATAGAAAGGTCTCAGTACCATTAATTTCGTATGACACTTAGACCTCGTAAAACTAGCTACAGCAGGCTTTTTATTTCAAAGGAACGCGACATCGTATAGACACTGGCAGTCCTCTTGGTTTTATGGTCCTTGGACGATATGAAGCGCGCTGAAACAAAAGCTCTTCAAGTCAGCAGTTGACACTGAATTGTCATTGAAAACTGACAATTGTAAAGTTGGTGAAATACCCCGGCCAGGGCTAACAAATTTAGCTCCTTCAGACACCTAAGTGCCCGCCGAGCACCAGCAGATGTTCCTACCCTCCGACGTCTGGCCGGAGGGTGTGGTGTTCCTTCGCTGTAGGGAAGCGAAAATGACATTAAAACCCCCTAAATATGTGTATTTATGTGTACTTTTTTATATTGTTGTGTTTTATAATGTACGTTTCTTTATAATTTAAATTTTCCAGCGCTTTGGTTTTACTGTCATGCTGTGTAAAATTTTGGAAAATAAATAATAGATAAGCTAAGCAGCAGTTTCAGATTCGAAAACTCGTGCACGGCTGTGCATACTGTGCCCTAAGCACGACTTCTCGAATCCTGCGTCACGTAAAATCGAATAGTAAACTATAACGAGTTTGTATGACGTTTGGAACAGCGCCCGCCGGTGAACGTATTTGGAACTAAAATTTAGTTAAGATTTCTCCATCTCGATACGATAACCGTAACGTAACGCAGGATTCGACAAGTCGTGCTTAGGGCACTGCTTTCAGTATGCTCCAAATATTCGCCTAATACCTTAAAGGTATCACAATGGCGCACCGGACTCAGATACTAAAATAAAAATCATAAAACACAATAGCTTTAATTATAATCGTTCATCTTTATCTTGAAAAGCAATTTTAAGATCACAATCGTGATGTCAAACCCAACATAAGTACTAGAAATTTCCGTTAATACACACACATGCACCCGCACCCACACGAAGAACACTAAACTTGCTTAAGTGTGAGTGCGGTAAAAAATGACTCGCGCGCATGTAACGTATGAGTGTGCTGTCCTATTTACTTGCGAGTTATGCTGTGTATGTCTGTCTTTCTCGCACTTAGGGAGCGTGCAGTATAATCTATTGTTGGTACATTACCCGGCTAGTTCCGTTTGTGATGAGTACTCGTGATTTTTGTAGTTTCCTAGTTATTTTCCCTTAAGTTTTGAAATGATCTTGCATTTTTATACAAAGCTACTGATTCATAAAAACCTGTATGATTGATAATAAAAACACGTTTTTTCTTTTATGACCGAAAATGAAATCGGGGGTCGTGGGTTCGAGCCCTGGCTCGCACCTCTGAGTTTTACTTAAATTATGTGCTAAATCACATTTGTGATTGTTCATGGGCTTTTGCTTCAATGGTGTGAAGTTCCCAATTATATAATATGATCTGACTGTTTCAATCTGACTAGCTAGATTAAAGGCTATCTGGATGGTCACAAATTGCTGATTACGACTGTTGAATCTGTCTAGCTAGATTAAAGGCTATCTGGATGGCCACAAATTGCTGATTACGATTGTTGAATCTGTCTAGCTTGATTAAAGCTATCTGGATGGCCAAAAGTTGCTGATTCTGACTGTTGAATCTGTCTAGCTAGATTAAAGGTTATCTGGATGGTCACAAATTGCTGATTACGACTGTTGAATCTGTCTAGCTTGATTAAAGACTATCTGGATGGTCACAAATTGCTGATTACGATTGTTGAATCTGTCTAGCTTGATTAAAGACTATCTGGATGGTCACAAATTGCTGATTACGACTGTTGAATCTGTCTAGCTTGATTAAAGACTATCTGGATGGTCACAAATTGCTGATTACGATTGTTGAATCTGTCTAGCTTGATTAAAGACTATCTGGATGGTCACAAATTGCTGATTACGACTGTTGAATCTGTCTAGCTTGATTAAAGCTATCTGGATGGCCAAAAGTTGTTGATTCTGACTGTTGAATCTGTCTAGCTAGATTAAAAACTATGTGGATGGCAACAAATTGCTATATGATCTGGCTGTTTGAATCTGTCTAGCTAGAATAAAAGCTATGTTGATGGCCACATATTGCTATGTGATGTGATTATTTTAGTTAAGATTCAAATAGTCATAATAATTGGCTGGCTTATCAGCTGATGCCATAAGTCAGCTAGTAGAAAAGCTACATGGATGACCACAACCTGTCTAGCTAGAATAATGTGGATTTGTGGCCACATATTACGTTATAATCTGGCCTCTATTTCATCAACTTTACAATTGTCAGTTTACAATGACAATTCGAACTACATTTCTTTGCCAATATTAAGCGTGCTAAAACAAAAGCTCTTCAAGTCAGCACTGACACAGAATTGTCATTGAAACTGTCAATTTTATTGTAAAGTTGGTAAAATAGGGGCCTGAGTGTTTGAGTGTGTTAGCTATGTAGAATAAAGCAAGTACTTAAAGCAGACTGTCTTATCATTTTATTTACTGACGAGCTTTATGCTATAAAGCACCGTACATACAAGTTGTTGACCCGGCCGCACGTGCTGCATTTATTTATCAATTACTGTGAGATTTGAACTTCGCGCTCTGCCGGCCAACTGTGGCCAGTCGGAACGAGCCCGCTACGTACACGTACGAGGGCTTATGGTACTTGTTAACATGTGGAAAAGTATACCTAAAGCCGTACTTAGAAACGGAAAAATCCATTTGAGTTATCATCATCACCAGCCTTGTTTAATGGTTCCACTGCTCGACACATGCCTCATTTCAGTGCCCGCGCGGGCCCGGTGCAGATTGGGAACATCACACAACATTCGGAAAAACTCAGAGGTGTGAGCGGATGCTTAAACTCACTAAGCTGTGGACATAATGAAAGCGGGATATTGACAGCGGGATTGATCGAAATATCGGGAGCTCATCAAGCCTATATAAGGTAATCGCGCTCAATATCCCGTTTTCATTATGTCTAATTCAATTAACCACGAATCGGATAAACATACGTTTGATAAACAAGATGGAGCGACGACTTGGTAAAGATCGCGGGATGGCGGTGGATGCGGAAAGCATAAGATAGAGGCCCGAGTACGAATATTGGAATTCTGCGTAACGTAATCGAGAATTTGTACGACGTTTGGAACAGCGCCCGCCCGAGCGTATTTGGAACTAAAATTTAGAATGAGGTTTCTCGATTTCGGTACGATATTGTAACGTTACGTGATTCGAAAACTCGTGCTCGGCCTACAGAGCGCCTGGTGTAATAGCCGACCAGGCCAAGAAATACGTTTCGATGCGTTCGCGTTAAACAATTACTATTTGACACTTTAACGCAAACGCGATCGAGACGTTTTTTTTTTGCTTTTTGATTACACTAAGGGCACAGAGCGCCTGGTGTAATCGCCGACTACGCCAAGAAATGCGTTTCGATGCGTTCGCGTTAAACAATTACTATTTGACTTAGGGGAGGCTTTTACCCAGCAGTGGACGTCTTTCGGCTGACACGATGAAACTTATGTTTTACTAGAGAGAGCCCGCTGCTCTGCCCGCGTGGAATATTATATTATGCAGGTACCGTATATATTTACTTAAGGGATCTCTATAGCAATAGGAATCGGTCCTCTGGGTAAAAAAGTAATATTTCAAATTAGTCCGTCAGACAGGTTATCGAAAAAAAAAAGGACTCGTATTTTTTGCTTTATGATCCACTAAAATTTACATAGATAAAATTTAAAATTTCCGTAAACTGCAATGCAGGATAATGAATGGCTTTCTTTATCCCTGAACGGCAACACTGGCATAGATAATAGATCACTCGCTTTTGGCTCGAAATTCGAACTTACACACCCAATATCATATTTTCTCAAGTTTTTCGCGATTCCCAAGATCAAATAGAATCGAATTGCTTTAAAAATCTGGAGAAATAATGCGTTGTTTGGGAGAAACGTGTCAATGGTGTTGTAGAGCACCATCTCGCTCTGTCTCGTTTCTTTTATCCCGTTCTGATTTTTCGACTTTATGCATATATTAGATTGGAAAAATACTTTATCCACAACCGCGTAACTCTGTACCCGCCTCGGCGCGCGCAAGTAAGCCACACTTAGCGCATTTTTTTATTCTCTCGACAATTACAATGCATGTGTGTACGTCTGTACATCATAGCGCACGGAACAGTGTGCGTTACCGGGTTAACTGTTTTTTTTTTATTATCTTTATTTTTATGAAGTGTTTTTTGAGGTGGTGGAAACTGCATGCATAATTAACTTTGGTTATTAATTACTATTACTAACTTAAGTTATTAAGTTATCTAGGCGCTAGGTGTCAGTTCGGTGTGCAACAAGAAACAGCTTAAAAAGTACTACACTAAGTAGGTACATAAGTATAAGTTATAAACGAGCTGTTACTTGAATGCATGGAACAATTTCAAGGGCCCCGTATCGGTACTCGTCATCATCATCATCATTATCAGCCCGAAGACGTCCACTGCTGGACGGCGGCCTTCCCCAAGGGTCTCCACGACGATCGGTCTTGTGCTACCCGCAGCCAATGGCTTCCTTGGATCTTTAACAGATCGTCCGTCCACCTTGCGGGAGGCCTGCCAATACTTCGCCTTTCGGTACGAGGTCGCCACTCACCACTCTAGAACCTTACAGGACCTGGGGGTCGAGCACGACTTTACGAATCCTGCGCAACGTTACGGTTATCGTATCGAGATCAAGATACCTTTTATTAAATTTTCGTTCCAAATACGCTCACGGGCGGGCGCTGTTCCAAACGTCATACAAACTCGACAAAGATTACGTACTATTTGATTTTACTTTGCGCAGCATTCGTAAAGTCGTGCTCTACCCTCCGTACTAACTTTGGTGTAAATGGTACGGCACGTGACACGGAATATCAAGGATCTGGATTCGATTCCCGGGTCTTATTTCTGTGGTTTTCTGTGTATTCTTGTTTCAGTGAGTATTTAAAGATAATAACACAAGAAATTGTACATTTCTCATGCAGCCAAGAAGTCAATGTGACCATCTCGTCGCGAATTTAATTGACATCTGTAAGTACACCGGTAATTCCTTTTATGGTATTGTCTGTATGATGTTTTTCCCTACTTATATCCTATTTTGGACACAGACGCCTGCAGCCAACGAAGTGTTAAATCAGGTCGTTAATATGCTATACTGTGGCCATTTCTTTACTGCTCAAGACCATTAAAATTGATTAGGTATAATTCCATTACCAGGTAATTACGTTAATGCTAGCGTCCGGAAGGCGGCAGGTATAGATTCGTTTTCATCACAATCTCCTGCCTGTCCCACTGCTGGGCACAGGCCCTCCATATGATTCGTTTTTTAACCGACTTCAAAAAAAGGAGGAGGTTCTCAATTCGTCGGTTTTTTTTTATGTTTGTTCCCCGATTACTCGAAGACGGCTGGACCGATTTCAAAAATTCTCTTTTTTTTTGAAAGGGTATACTTTCTAGTTAGTCCCATTGTCACCAAGTGAGGATCTGATGATGGGATCCCTGGGAAATCGAGGGCAACCCTCAAATTTTATAGGGACGTATCATGTGTTTCATATATTTTCGAAAGCTATTCAAGTACTTGCTTCTGGTAGTCATCATCTCGTTGATGAGGTGATGATGGAAGGTACAACTCCTTAACGGTTAGGAGTTGGGTTGTAGGACAATATTTTAAATATTAACGTAAGTAAAAATTGTGAAATAAAAAACCTTTTAATAAAAAGTAAAACCTTTAGGGATTATTTTATGTTTTTTTTCTGAGGTTTTTTTTGAAGGCGGTTTTATGTTTGGGCAAATAGGACTGGGAGACGAGCTGTCGGTAGGCCTCCCAACAAGATGGAGCGACGACCTGGTAAAGATCGAGGGATCGCGGTGGATGCGGAACCGAGCGACCGGTCTGAGTAGAGAGCCTTGGGGGAGGCATATGAACAGCAGTGGACGTCTTTCGGCTGACATGATGATGATGATGAAATATAGTCGTAATCATACTCTGACCATCAAACACCAAGCTGAGAGAAACCTGGATGCTGTAACACAGGGACTCTTATCCTAGCACAGGATCCAGAGAACGTTTTTTTGTTGTATGTTTTTCGAACACCAAGCTGAGAGAAACCTGGATGCTGTAACACATGGACTCTTATCCTAGCACAGGATCCAGAGAACGTTTTTGTGTTGTATGTTTTTCGAACAATGAACTTTTGTCATATTCAAAAACTTTTTTGAAACTTGTGATTTGAGAAAAGGATGGAACTAGGAGGTAAAATTAAGGACGATGTAATAATTTTGGACGATGTAACTAAGAGAATGCCTGCTGTCAGTAGCTAGTTTTACTATATAAAGGTGTCTCTCTAATGTACCTTTCGTATGGCAATTAGCCCTCTGCTTAACACAAGGGCGCCATCTATATTCGCTTTTTTTTCTTTAAGTTCATAACAAGTATTAAATTTGGATGCGGAAAAGTAATTCAATAAAATAAGTTACCCAATTATAAATACAGAATGTTGGACAAATGATAGATGGCGCTTAAGCTTTTTTGGCACCACATTTACTAAAGATGAAGCATTTTCGACAAGTAGTCATTCGTTTTCTAAAAAAAGTACTCAGGATCTAATATACATAGAACCTGTTCCTTTTTTGAAGTCGGTTTAAAATAACACCACCTGTTCATATTGAAACGTTACACTCGTGCTGCCATCTAGTAATTGAACTACTCAACTCTAAGAGCTACTTAGAGCTACTTTTTTGCTGACTGAGCTAGCAAAACAGTGGGTTTAGAAAGGTATTTTCGAAATTAAAAAGCATAAAATTATGAAAGCATCAATATTACTGGTTATTTTTAATTTTTGTTTATGCAATCGCTAAAACCAGCAGTCTACTCTTACAGCAATAAAACCTTTAAACTTATTTGTGTTATTCAAATTTGTGTTACAAAAGTCACAAATAAGCCAAAACGGAAAAGACAAGAGTGATTGTGCTTTTTTACTCAAAACGGTTCTTTTTGAGTAACAATGATGAACTCTAGCGGCGATTTAATGTACCTACTGTAAAGTGTAGTATCTATTGTGATGTTTCAAGAGCGACCATTTTTTGTAACTTTGTAAGTTCATACGCTTTTCAACAGATGGCAGCAAGAATCACACAATACAAGACGCGATACTTTGCTTAGAAGCTTTGGAATTTTTTCGCTAGATGGCATTCACATTACTAAAATGCAATGAGTAATGATTATGGAATTATTTTTCAAACTGACTGCACTGATAACTCTTCGTTTGTCCAAGGACCATAAAACCAAGAGGACTGCCAATGGCTATACAATGTCGTGTTCCTGTAAAATAATGAGCCTGATGTAGCCAGTTTCATTATAGAGAGGATTTTGTATGACACTTAGGCCTCTGGCTAACACAATAGCGCCATCTAAATTCGTTTTATTCTTTCAGTTCATAGATGGCGCTATTGTGTTAGCCAGAGGTCTAAGTGTCATACAATATTAATGGTACAAAGACCTCTCTATAGTGAAACTAGCTACAGCAGGCTCATTATTTTACAGGAACGCGACATTGTATAGCCATTGGCAGTCCTCTTGGTTTTATGGTCCTTGGTTTGTCGAAGGTTTTTCCTTTGGGTCTGAAATTTATTTGGTTCTGTTTTAAACTTCATTGAACAATCGAATAAAATAACGTAGCTGACCTTTAAAGACAAAGCTGAGAGAAAATGACACTTTTGGAAAGAAATTGATATACCTACTTAGATATAAAAAAGCTATGAAATCAACATCGCCGTTCATATTAATCATAGAGGGTTTCTTTCACTCCTATCTTAATTGGTTGATCTACTAAAAACGCTTGTGTTTGGGGTAATAACAACACAATAATAATTCTTTATATACAGTCAAGTTTATTTTTTTTCTCAAAATAACAAAGAATTGTTAAGCTAAAGGTTATAACCGAGGGTCTTACGCTAACGTCAACATACGGTTAACGAGAGCACAATCAAAATAAGGGTACCCACACACACGCTATCTAGCCAACAGTTTGTCTTGTACACGCACCTTTATAAAAACTGGATGCTGGATAAAATAAGAGAAGGCGCTTAAATCTTTGAAGATGGCGCTTAAGCATTTTTGACAATTAGACCGGTTCGATTGGCTTATTAAGCTAAATCGGATTTGTAAAAGAAAAAAACCGTTCATTTGCTCTGAGACTACAGCTTACCACTCAGAAACGAGAAAAATTAGGTACGTCATACCAATTATAATTAGATTCCTTTAACAGCGATATTTGATAGCGTCGTCATAATATTAATAATGACATAAATGGTACTGGAATGACAGCTGTCAAATATCGCCTGCTAAAAAAATCTAACTGTAGGTAAGTAGGTCGGCAAGTACTTGAAAACAGTACATTGCCAAGAACCCTTGATCAAGCATGTCAGATTGGCCATTTTGATTGTTCATGCACGCACATGGGATGCTGTCATAGTAAGTATGTAGTTAACAAACGTTGCTGATGATCGACAATGTTAATATGACAGCGTTCTATAGCGAGCTTACTTAAGAACTGTTTCTGTAAATTATAAAGGTATCGTGTACACGTAACAACTGTCGGCATTTAGTACCATGAGAAGTCTAGACTTCGGGTTTCTCTCTGTATCTCTAGAGATACATCCCGAGATTGGTCCAACATCCTGAAAGTCACAACACTATCCGTCTTGTTCTGTCGACGACGCAACTGCGGGGGTCTATTCTTGGGCGGTAGACAAAATTTATCTTGTACCTACTGTCCACAGAGGTGTAATATTAGAGGCGTCATCACATTACACTTGAAATAATGAAAACCGGATATTGATCGCAATTGCTTTATTAGTTTGATGAGTTTCTGATATTTCGTTGCAGTTACGTGCATCACGATCACGGGCGAACTATAATACATGTAACTGCGTCGAAATATCGGGAGCTCATCAAACCTGTAAGGTAATCGTGGTCAATATCCCGTTTTCATTACGTCTAATGCAATTAACCGCGAATCATTAAAAACTGTTACTATTACACTCGCTTGCAGCCTGTATACAATAACCTCCCACTAATGTCGCACTCATTTTGCATGTTGGCTGAAATCGAGCGTACTTCAAGCGTAAAATGACAAATGCGCTACAACTCAGGGCTACAGGATAAATAAAAAGAGGCTAGGGATTCGTTTATATTAGTGGTTTGTCTCGTAATTTATACGACAAAATGAAACAAAACACAAATACTATCAGTCTCATAAACTTCTAGAAACTGGGCCAGAAATGCCATCATTCATATTTCCTTCCAATAACAATGTCGTTACATTTTGCCCTCCACTTGCCATTAATGCACTTACGAAATAGCACTACGCAATCACGCGAACAATTATTAGTGATATTATATTACACACTGTGGATTACCGCATTTACGGATGCTGCAAAACACAATTTTAGAACACATCTATCACGAATCGTGAATCATAAGATTCGTCATAAGAATAAATAATAAGATAGTAGAACGGAAACTCCCGCTCCGGATGGGCTCAAGGTCACGATATTAGAGTACTCGTTAAACGAGCTACTCAGTCAAGCTGCTACGGCCGGCGTCAGCTCACGCGCGTTTGGTTGTTTATAATTTGGCTGTAATAGTTTTACGTGAGCCTGCATGTATTTTATTTTATGTTTGTAGGTAAGTAATACTTACTTAAATAACCTTATATTATTATTCCAGATTATACAATCAATATTTTTAAGAACTTTTGTTTTAAAAAGTTTTTATATGGCATTGAAAACAAAAATATAACTGTTTTTTTTTCAAACATTTTTTAGGTTTTTTTGCTCTGCTAAAAAGTTGAGTTTTGGTGGATACGACAATTGAGCCACAAGGTAGCGATATGGCTTCATTTGGTATGGCACTCATAATATCTTATTTAGAAGTGTCTATAATATTATGTACACCTACGTAATGATTTATGAATCTCGTACTTTGTAAAACTAGAATAAAATAATGTTTTCAAAGTAAAGATAAACTTATATTATAGCGATATTATCCTTTAACGTAAGTAATTTTTAACAGCAAGCAATCCTAGCAACACGCCAGGATGACAGAGGGGTGTAACGACGTGAAGGGGAAAGTAGGTATATAAATGGAGGCGTTTTGGACTCGGGATTCTGTTCTACTCTGTTATTTTTTATTCTTATGTACTTGTGTCTTATGTATCCTAAGCGCAGCAATAAGGTCACGCGACCATGCCACTTCTATCCTTTTTTTATTAATTCTGTGCTGTGGACGGTAGGTCTAAAGCTATAGCCAAAAAGTAAGGATCCTATTTCTATTTATCAGTGGTCAATGGTATATTTAGACTCTTTGTACTGACTCAATTGCCGTAAGCGCCATTTTTTGGTCCCTTACGACATTTGAATGGTAACTATTAATGAAGTTTTTTATTTTTCATTTGGTCGTACTGCAAGAACAACTGCGCATAACATAATGCCACAACGTTCGCTTCAAATAACCTAACTTTAACTCAACTTTACGCACAATGCGTACACGACATCTAAATGCTAGCAGTCCAAGAATAGCCCCCTAGAGACACTATTAAATTAAGTTTACGATTGGATTATCTATATTAGAATTTCAGGTAAAACTGATGTTTTTACAATTACTTTAAAAACCTAATACTTGGGCCACACCACTTAAAGTATTTATTTTTTAGTCCATCATTAAATGTTTACGTCTATTCGCCTCTTAATTAATGACCGTAGGCGCCGGTATGGCCCTAGTATAACAATAGATATGTCAAATAAAATTGAAACTGGACACAGTTAGTATAAGAATAAAGATTCGTTAAAATTGAGTTCAGGTCTTTTTTAAATTCTGCAAAAATACAGTGAAGGTAAAACAGCGTAAGCGACACTTCGAAAGGACGTAAAGATTTTTTTGAAGATATTTTTCTTAACGTTTCCCGGGTAGTTTCAAGCAGCTTGATTGTAAGTATTATCTTGATACAGAAAATCGCGACCGGTCGCGAAGAATGAAAATTGTTTACTATTATTTATTTATTTACATCTAACAATAATAGTGTTTGTATTTCAATAAACGAAATAAGCTCTTTCATTACTTAAAAATTACCATACTTGTACTCATTAAATTTTACATCAATGACTCACATTTCATTTTTAAATACATAATTATAAGCATAAACTAATTGAAGCAATATACCTTCGTACCTTCCATGTATTATCTAAATGTACAAAGGAATTAATTTCAGTTCCAGGTATAGACATTACTTACTTCTTTTAGGAAAAGACATCTGAGAAAAGTATTCTGTATATGGATACCTTAGTAGGTATTTATTTTATCCATCAATGTATTTTCGCAGAACTGGCAACACTTGTTTACTAATTGGTGCCATATTTATTAATTTTCCTTTGGTTCATGGTACCTTCCTGTTGGTACCAATGCCATACACAGATCACTTAGGCCTTTATTCTCGTACAACAAAGGTAAATAATAGAATTCTTGTAAATAGAAAACAAACTGGAACAGCCATAAAATCACAGGGGTATATTTTCTGTGACAGCTGACTTGAAGATGTACCCTAGACCAGTTGGCGCTTAGGCGTTTTTTACATTTTATTGTAATATCTTCTTTAATTCTGTTTTGGGATAGGACCATAAAACCAAGAGGACTGCAAGTGTCTATACGATGTTGCGTTCCATTGAAATAACAAGCCTGCTGTAGCTAGTTTTACTACGGAGGGGTCTCTGTGCCATTCATTTGGTATGACATTTAGACCTCTGGCTAACACAATAGCGCCATCTAAATTAGTTTTTTCTTTCAGTTCATAGATTGTTAGCCAGAGGTCTAAGTGTCATACAAAATTAATGGTACATAGACCTCTCTATAGTGAAACTAGCTACAGCAGGCTCATTAATTTACAGGAACGCGACATTGTATAGCCATTGGCAGTTCTCTTGATTTTATCGTCCTTGGTTTTGGGTAACGTGATTTTTCTGACAGTTATAAATATTATGACGTTTAATTAGATCATTATTAAAAGTGTGGAAAGTAGAGGTCCACACATTCGATAAAACATTTAGGTATAAATGGCGCCATTTAGTTTTTTTTTTGTCCGGATGCATAATGTATTCAAAAGGTACATTTTCAAGAGAACTGTAACAATTAAAAACAAAGCATTTACTCAAGACTATGTCCCAATTATAGAGTATTCATTAACATCTGAAAACAAAAATAAAATAAGTCTTAAACAGATACAACAATTCAAACATCAAAGTTTTAAAAAACGTCTGGAAAAAACTTGAGATTTTTAATTATGATTTTAAACTCGAGTCTTATACTTACCTATACCACTTTAAATAGAATAGAGTTTTAGTAGAAATTGTGGCAATTTTATGGAAGAAATTTTCAACATCGAATTCGGTAATAATAAACTACAAAATAAAATTACCTACAACTGTATTTAAAATGCCATGCATCCAATGCAATAATACACGTTAATTATACATCTCGCTTCTTAACACTAAATTTAACATATAATTTAAATAAATCTCTAGAATAACCACATAAATTCATCTATCTATTTAACATTTTCAAACTATTGCGTTCATAAGTGTCCATAATGGACTAAGTGCTAGCCGAAAATTAAGGTATTTTACTCCAAAATGTTTAATTACTTTGGTGTAAAATGACGTAAAATTCCAGATGACCAACGCTTAGTATTATAACTAGAATCACTATGTAGTACGAGGGACCACTACAAAGTTAACCACCCGAAAGTCACTTTTTCATTGTTCAATATTCATTGCGCGTTTGCAACCATCCCCATCGACCTTATCTTAGCCACAGCAGCAATGTACTGCGTCATTTAATCAGTTATCTAATTCTCTATACTCACTAACACAGAGTAACAATTTTATAATGATTATTTTCAGATAATCGTCGAAGGCACTAGAGTGCTAGTGAAATTCAAATAATAGATAGGTTTCTCAAGGAAGTTTTACTCGTAAAGAGTTGTGATTAATTTAATTAGTTGATAGTGTTGGCAGAGAATTAAAAGTGAATATAATATTGTCTTTTTCGCCATAGATTAAGAGGAAATGCTGTCACTGGTAACTTCAAACAGATAATTTAAACCATTTGAAAATTTCCTGTTTTGTTTTGCTTTTCAATTTAGTTTATATTAGCCAGACTTGGAGCAAACAAAATTAAAATAATATGGAGACATCTATCACGGCATCCCCTCTTAACGTATGGAAGTATTTTCAAGCCATCAAAATATTAAATGATTTCAGTATTACAAAGTCAAATAGTTGTCAACATACGTACATACCAATAATATTGTCAGATAACCATGATTTCTAACAGATATCTATCATTTGAAATAACAAACAGACTGATTAGGCAAAAAGTTTTCATCAAATATTATAGACATTAACCAATCTTTAAAGAATGGGCAAACTATTTATTGTATGGATCTCGTCTTGTTCTATGAGCGGCCAGGGATAATTTTTATACGTAACGATGTTGAACACTCCTACTGTTACTTGGTGAAATTTTTACGACCATGCCTGAAAAAAATTGTCCTTATACAGAGCTTTCAGATGACACTAATTTCATCAGTGGCCGCCAACAGGCGAATTTGCCCATTCTCGTTGTGAATGTAAAAATTGTAAAATAGTTTCACGCTATTTAGAAAAGGCGTATGTCTCGTTGAAAACTAATGGCGTATACGACCTTTTAAAAAAGCATGGCAGTATCGGCAACGTTCGTTAGAATATCATTAAAGAGTTGAAAATTGTTTTAAATCACAATGTTACCAGTAACCTAACCATCTAAATATTGATATGATTCGAATTCGAACTATTGACTATAGAGAAATTTCAAAACTAGTTGCTTTGCTAAAATGTCGATGTAAATCTTAAATGTCATAAGCGCCAACGCAACGTTCGAATATTTCGTAGACATAGTAGTGTAATGGAGTTAATTAAAATGGCACGACATTTATTTTAGTATGTGAATTACGACAGCAATTAAAACTTTTCACTAATTCAAGTTTTTTTTAATTAACTTCACATTCTTCCACCAGTATTTTGATCTTAATTGGTCACTTGCGACAATTTATTCTTCAAAAAAAAATTTCGCTTAAGCAATTTGAGACTTACACCATAAAATTTTGTTAATCTCGATTCAAGTCCGAAGCGACTTGTTTCTGTCACCTTTACAACAACATTAAAATCTTATAATACTGTTTCACGTATCACTACACGGTATTTCACTATGCTGATAGGACGCGAAGTACTATTCAGAGGCCAGCTTTTCCTTTGTGACTTTTTACTTACAAAAGAACGGTAGTAGGTATATGTTTAGGGTGAGAGCTTAATAACTTGTTTGTTTTCACACACGGATGTTTCCTTTAATCTCCGAAACGGCTTGACCGAGTCGGACGCAGGTTTTTTTATTGATAAAACTAACTTAATCGCCATTTTTCTTAGCTAAGTTTCATTAAAATCTGTCCAGCCGTTTATGAGATATTGGACATTCAAACGAAAATTAGGGTTTTTCTAAGTTGTAGTTTTTATTTTACTTGCCGTTTTATGACTTATGATTATTAAAATCGTGACAGCGTTTTGTTGACAGGATTTTAAAACGCTTGTGTTTGTTAGTCACAGTCCAAATGGGACTTCATGTGTTCAAAAGTCTGCTTTGTTTATTCATCTATATGGCACGACGATTTTGAAAATATTGTCAGTCGAAGTCAAAATAACATGATACAATGATAAAGAGATATAGGTATGCCACTTAAATCTTATAAGATTTAAGCTATAGCAAATGGGCATTTTAACGTAATCGCCAGTAAATTGAGGTTTTTTTTTTTATTGGTCTTAGACACTAACTAAGCAGCCAGCCTCTGCAAACCTATGTATTAATTCTCAACGTTATTTTTATTATTTCTAGTACAGCCTGACTAAATACTATTTTTGCCAAACCATTCGAAGTATCCCAGATACATACAGGTATCTCTGCAAACTAGACATTATGACATTATTAAACATATTTGAAGTTAACATCAGTTCACATGCCTTATCCTCATACCTATGGGCTTACGAAATATAACCGAATTAACGTAAATAACCAGTTTGTAGAGATACCTGAAGATCGCAATTTATTTGTACAGCACTGACATAAAAAACTATTAAGTATTTTCACTATACGTTCGAGTCAAGGTTTATTCCGCATGACGCAAATGCAGAATGATAATACAGGCAAAGCAAATAAATAATCTGACCGACGCTAAATTTAATTTGAGTCCTAATACCTTGATATTAAATTATTATTATTATTATTATTTATTATTTTATTTATTGTAAAATCGCAATAAGATTATTTAAAATTTGCTTGCACTATCTTACACATGGTGCGATTTAGTGAACCGTCAAGACTTCAAACAGGGGTTGAGTAAGTCTAAGTGAGCACCCTTGTGAAGTTTTTTCTTTGAAAAATAGAAATAAAAAAATCATTCAAGAATATTGTCAACCAGCAGAGGCAATGAGTGTACAATTAATGGAGATTTTTTTTTCAAAGCAAAAACTTTTCGTCAATTTAAACTTACTCAACCCTTGGCTGGGGTATTAACGGTTCATAAAAACGAACTCTGTATATTTATGTTTATCAGCAAAAAACTTAAATATTTAATTTTATTTAAGTTAAATATCGAATACTTAAGTTTATTTAACTTAAATATTGAATATTTCACTTTTTCTATGAATTTTTTGTAAGCGACACACTTAACACTTGCTTGTCGCTTACGATAAAAACGCTAAATAAAGACTTACGGTCATCTGGCTTTTTGCCATTTCACTAAAAAATGGTCAATTTGCTTACAAACCTTTGTCCAGCTAAAACTTTGAACTAGTCATTTAAAACAGTCAGTGCTCCACAAATTATGTCATCGTGAAGGTAATTTCGTAAACTCCTTTTGACAACTGTCAAACGTGTCTTACATCAACATGTAGGAGACAGCAGTCCCAAGAAGCCCATTCGTTATCAATAGGGAAATTGTATCTATACATCGATATAAATCTGATAATTCACAGGCAGTATTATGTTACTCAAGATGTTAATACACAGTTTTAAAACTAGTAATTGTTTTCCTGAAACGGGTTTTAACAACGTCTTTTTACGTCTGTGAATATGATCACTGTGTTCCCAATCACCCGTCGGGGAGTGATAGGCTCACTGGGTTCTGAATCACCCCTTCAGGGGTGAGGGGTCAAGACCCTGTTATACGTAGCTTTCCATCTGGACTTCGCTCGTGGACGGTCCCTAAAAGGATGCTTCCACTAAATAAGTCCCATCCATAGCTACTCCAGTCTGGTTGCCTTGCACTGTGCTGCCAGCGGGAATGTATTTGCCGCACGCTTGCTGTGAAATAAGACAGAAATAATCGGATTAAAAGGGGATACTTTTGGCTTATTTATTTTAGACTTATAACGGATTTTAAATCCGTTGAAAAGATTTGCTTTAAAATGCGAACGTGAAGGTCTTAGGACAATATTTGAGACTTAACTTTATACAGATTATAAAAGTAATAAGTTTGTTTAAATTACTATATTATAAAGAACATGAAGGTAAATTAGACATTCAAGGTGTATATTTATAAATTTCAACAATAAAATATAATAGCACTTTATAGTCTATAGCAATGTAAATAGATATTTCAACTTAACTACACTTCTTCTACCTAAATAAACTCAATTGACACGACATAAGGCTCAAGCTCAACAAAAAGTGTAAAATACAAAAATAAACTGGAAAGTGGCAAGTAGCAGTGATTTTGTAGTGGGTGTGTATGAGTGAGAATTTCGGTGTATTCATGCCAATTAGGAAGAAAAAAGTTGGTTTTCATTTATGTAGACCCAATAGTGTGTAACGTGTGTTAACGAAAAAAAAATCTGTCCATGTCAAACTAAGTGTGCTGTGCGTAGGACGTCGATTTTTTCATAATCAGACGATATTACCCGATAAGTTCTTAAAGTTTGAGCGTTTTTGACCAACAGCTATCTCGCTTCCTCGCATTTAGTCTCGCATAGCTGAAATGTGATGCTACACAAACAGCCAGTAGAGTTCAACTTTTATTCAAAATGACGATGAATGTTTTGTTTTCTGACGATGTTGTTTCTACTACATCCACGTGACACTGCTAATATAATAATGGCTGTTATACCGCGTTGCCATTTTTACAATGTGTGCAGTGTGTTGGCATTCATGTTGAAACTTTGTCACAGTCGAGAGTATGTTTCAACACATTATGTACAGCAAATAATTAACAAACTTCCACAGACAACCGTTTCAAAGTACATTTTACAACACTTCTGGATCTACTTGAAAATGTCACCCCATTCTTTCCAAAGTTTAAATAAATTACTTTGTCAAGAATAAGGCGATCTCATTTAACAATATACATCATATAAAATATTGAAATACACAATAGTGAACACATTTTACACTTCACAATAATGAAACAAAAACTTGCTTTATACAACATCTTAGCATAGCAGCAAGCTTGGAAAATAAAAATGACATTAAATACAACACTTATTACAGGACAACTTGTACTGGAAATTAAAATTTGTATACGAAGCAACAGTTTTTATAGCAGCCAACACCCTGCAGACATTTAAAAGCCTTTTTTACATTTTTACCGGTTGTTACCACACAGCGAAAATATACTTAATCAACAAAAAAGAAACACCTATCTAAACAACGATATAAGAATGCTGAATCCTCACAGAATGAATATCCAGTAATGATTGCTCTCAAAATGTTATAAGCTTATTGTCTGTCCTCTAAAAGTTATTATAATAATTTTACTAAGTGTCAATAAACATTGCTTTTTGTTTTACTACCTGTCACATAATAGCCTCTAAATAGCTTAAAACCTATCACACACACATTCCGAAAGTATTAGCCTTGATTAAACAATAAGCCACCAATAAATCTTTATAAACCTCGTTGCTTCGCTGCGTGGTAACACCGCACAAACGTACTGGTAAAGGTTCTTCGCTGGGGGCGGCAGACACTGAGGTGTCGCTGGGCCGAGACGTCGCTGTGTACCTTCTTACACCTCTCATGCGGCTTTTCCTGCTCGAATCTAAGAGCAGGACCTGTCATCCAATTAGAGTCTTGAGTTTTCGTTCGAAAAATAAAACTGAGCAAGCTTTTATTCAGTTAAGCTGTCGGACATTGCAATTGTATGTCTTAGCCCATTGCTTGAATGTTTCAGTCTTTTATCCAACATTTTATTGGCAGAAGCGTAACTCTTTCCAATGTTTAGTGGATAATAAAGACTGCTTGTTACACCCAAATCAGATTTTAGACATACAATTGCGTGGGTCTGCCGGCGTGTTAATTAACAGCTTGTAGTATTGACATTTTCTTTGTTTTAAAGTCAAAAACTAAATACATAATGCTTGTGCGTGCGTGTGGGTAAATATTTAAATAGTCGTTTTAGAAACTTCGCATAGGGCTCGTGTAATATTTTCCCGATTCACAGATTACCCGATTGTAGGTATATAAAATCATTTAATGAACCAGGTTAACGTAGGAGATTTATTTAACAAAATGTGTAACGGCACTCTTTTTACGTAACGTTTTGTTAATAAAAACTGTAACCAGCACAAGTACAAGCATTCGATTTAAGTTTATTCAAACGCTTTGTGATCACTACAGGATCATTGGACATAAAAACATCATTTTAAATCATTGCTTGATAATAACTAACGCTCTTTGCATTTCCCTGTATGTAGTGTGTGTGAACAAAAACACATATAAAACCATCGGTTGTGTGAAAATAAATAAACCTTAAAATTATTAACGGTCACAAATTAGCGATACTTATAAAAACACAACATAGGCTAAAATAGAGTATACACTTAATCTTATAAAAAAAAAAAACAAAATAGAGTTAAAAAACAGCATAATAAAGGACATGGCGAGACGATTTGAATGGGACTGGCCTGCTATTTCATCGACTTCACAAATGTCAGATTACAATGACACTTCGGTGTCGATTGCTGACTTGAATAGCTTCTGTTTTAGCGCGCTTCATATTAGCAATGAAATGTAGATCAAATTGTCACTGTAAGCTGATATTTGTAAAGTAGGTGAAATAGGGGTCCAGACCGGGAGTTGTGGGGTCAAGAGGAGCCTTTGTCTAGAAGTGGGACACTTTAACTGGCTAGCTTAAAAAAAAACATAAAAGTTTTTTAGCAGTTAAATTATATTTTTCTGTGAATAAATATTACATGTCAATAATTCGGAATACGTTTTGAAGTAATTTATAGATGCAATAAATTAAGTACCTTCAAAAAGTTACACGGTATCTAGCAGTGTACTTCCAAAGATACTTACCAGTCCTGAGTCATACCTACTTTTGTGTTCATGATAATTAAATCGTAAATCCTTAGTTCGGTTCTCTGACAAATATTATAAAACATTTTTATGAAGTACTTTCATTTAAGAAAATACAACAAAATTTATTTGTCATGTTTTGGTATTTGCAACACCGAAAATCATGACTTCTGGGCGGTATAATAAATTTTGTAAGATAAGTAATACTTGACCATTTTTGCTAAGTATATAATTATCATAGTCAGTATGCCATAAATAAGACGGCAAGAGCATATTTTGTCATACACGTACACTCGGCTCATAAAATGCTAACCACAGTTCGAACGCTATCATTCTAAATCACAGCAATTGAAAATGTGTCAGTCTTCTCAATAATTTCAACAGTTTACTACGACAAAGTAACAAAGTGTTCAACATTTGGTGAGCCATAGAGTATACTTAAAAAAATACATTTTTTTGCTTCAGCACGAGAGACAATTAGCATGGCCACACACGACACGAGCCGGGGCAAGCTTACACGCACCGTGGATTACACGGGTATTGTGATAACGAGCAATGTCGTATTCCTATGACCGAAACAAAAAAAGCCGTTAATGAAAACTTACATGTATAGTAAAATAAACGGATCACTCACGTATGTCAGTCGAGTATAGCCTGACGTGTTTCAAACTAATCGGTAGTCTTTCCTCTGAGAGCACACGTTTCGACAAAGTACAAGAGGAAGGACTACGGATTAGTCCGAAACAAGTCGAGGTATACTCAACTGACATACGTGAGTGAGCCGTTTATTTCACTGCGATTGAACCTTAAGGTCGTTTCATGTTAAAATTTACATTCATCGTTGAAAAACACCAACCATTTAATAAAATAATTATGCCAGGCGCAGTAGTTTTACGTGCGCTATGACAAAAAACTTCCTCATTTGAAAATTTGGTTAGGAAATTTTTTTGCTTTGCACCCCAGTAGTAAAACAAAACAAGATAATTAACGAAACCAAGCTGTTTCAATTGAGAGATCGTGTTCGATTCGAATAGATATTGACGCCGGATACATTTACCACAACGCGTACTAACATTGAAAGTTTTTTTTTTCATGCTAATGACTCTACGTTTGATGGTGCCTGAGATTTCGTTAATTCAATTAAAAGTTCGTAAAAAAATCGGCCATAGAAATATAACCCAGATACGGCAAAACAAAAGTGTTCACAATGAGTGCTCTGTCGGCAATACAACAATAGTACCTCCCGCCGTGAACAAGAGACCAGTCCAATTGGACTGACGCAGCGGACGGACCGACGGCGCTTCTGCCGTCAAAAGAACAATAAGTCGCATATAACTGACTTATAAGCTGAGTTGCGTATAAGCCTGTTGTAAAGAAGGGGTTGCTTGTACCTGACTTTATGTAAATTTTAGTTAATATTGACATTTGGTCATAAAGTGCCTTTTATAACTTAAAAGCATTATTATTTAAATCGACTATGATGCTTAATCTTGTGTTTATCTAGAAGTGGGTCAAACGTAATTAAAGAAAGATTACCAGTAAATAAGTAGAAGAGTTTAGATCCTACTAACGTTACCAAATATACTACAAAACTATTGGGTATTGAAACAAAAGTGAAGCGTTATTCTTGCTAACTCTATATTTGTGTTCAAATGCTCATTCGCTAATTATAAGTGTTACTACTCATATTAAAAACTAAATACTAATTGATCTTCTCTATTGTCTACCAAAGATAAATACTTACTGAATTTTGTTGTACTATAATTATTCACAGTGTTCTAGATTCCAAATATCTCCGAGCAGCTCAGACTGAGTTTTGCCAGATTATGTGTTATAATATAACATATAACATTATTCATAACATTAAACTTACTTTCACTTCTGCCCTTTGTAGCATTCTAATTTCTAAGGCTAATTTAGATTTTTTGACTAACTTATTTACCTAAATATTTCTGAGAATTAAATAGTGTCCAGAGAAAGCCGACTTATTTAGATGTTTTAATCTCTTCACTGTCTTGTTTAACCCCACCTCATTCAACCCAATATTATTCACCTAATTTGTAAATCATACATATTGCTAAACCTAATTTATGTAGACATATTACCTTTGGCTTATTTATCAGCGTCTCTCTTATTTAATTAAACTTCTAAATATACACAGTACCTATTTTAAATTAATTCTTTTCAGTGGCTTATTTATCTATGTCTTATTCACCTGGTACTTCTGCGGGCAGCAGCCGCAGCGCGCGCAGCAGGCCAGCAGCGCGGGCGCACGGCCGGAGTGCGCGGGCGACGCGAGCGGCGACGGCGACCCCGGTCTCTTCACCGCCCCGTTGAACGGGTTCTCCATTTCAATGAATTCTCGATCCTGGAAAGGATGATCAGGGTCCGGAATAAGGGGTGTTCAACCAGGAGCTACACACACCAATGGTTGCGAAACGAAAGGAAGCCTGTCAAAGTCATTTTCGGCTCTTTTAGCTCTTTTATCAGTTTTAGCTCAGGACTTCCGTTCGTTCCCTAAGTAAAAAGAGCGTTTAAAACCTGAAGATGAAATCATACCGCAATCACACGCGTCGTTCAATGGTATTTCGAAAAGCTTTTTTTAAATAACAACATACCAAACTGCTTATAGGAACACTCACTTTAAAAGCCCTCTCAAACAAGATGGCAGTACCTAGCGCGTGGGGTTACTCGTTGATATACTTCGGATATTAAATGCTCTAAGCCACACACCAAACGCGGTTCAGTTTTAGGCAATTACAGATCGCCCCGCTCCGCTTTAGGTGTGTCTGGGCCAAACATCGATGCGACATGATGCGGCAGATTCAAGCTACATGGAATGTCAATAGCCATTTGAATCCGTTTCGTAGACATTCAGGCTTGAGCGTTGCAAAGACGAAAGCCTACTTAGGATTAGGACTCCTTTATACAACTTTAATAAAAAATAACAGATTGTTTAGTAACCTAATCGCACCGTGCCATGTCGCTTTGGTGTGCATGGTCTCATAAAAATGCCTACAAAATTCGGAAGCCGCGGGCGCCGCGCCGCTGCCCCCCAGTCGGTGTGTGGTGCTCCTAAGACTGTTGAAGAATAAATACGTTAAGCTCATCTCCTCACTTCAGTTGGAGTTAAATTGACATTGGCATGCAAATTTTCAACAGCCTAGTATTGGCACTTTCGGAAATTGACTATTCTAAGAAATAAAATGATCAAAATTACAAACAGTGCCTTAAACACGACTTGTCGAATCCTGCGTCACGTGAAATCGAATAGTAAACTATAACGAGTTTGTATGACGTTTGGAACAGCACCCGCCTGTGAGCGTATTTGGAACTAAAATTTAGTATGAGATTCTCGATCTCAATACGATAACCGTAACGTAACGCAGGATTCGACAAGTCGTGCTTAGGGCACAGGTGACCAAAGGGCTGGCGCGTTCCTCGGTCAACGCATAGGCATTGCTATACAAAGAGGCAACGCCGCCAGTCTTTTGGGCACCTTGCCCCGAGGTAGCGACCTTGAGGACGTTTTCCATTTTCGGTTCTAGATTTGACTATTATTATTTATTATTATTCATTTTGTTTGTTTTGTTGTAATAAATCATGTACTATTTGAGAAATAAAACGACGGCGCTGGGTAAAGTAAACGTCCCTGTCCCGACACTGGTCGAATCTTTGGCACTTTCAACCTTATGTCATAGCGACAGAGGTGACAGACGGTGTCTACTATTGGGAATTGGGGTGTCGAGCATTGGGACGTTTACCTTATATGAATCAATAGCGTGTCTTCGTCGTTTAGGTTGTCTTTACTAAATGGTTTCTAAATTCTATATAAGGAACCCTTTTTAAAACACATGGATAGAACTAAAACAGGGCTTGGCTAAGTGATTACGAGTAGCACCCGTGGAACTTGCCATACCCCGGTAAAACTCCAAAAACGCTGGTTTTTGTCGACGACATAAATTATAATATAATATATCTCTTTCTTGTATCTCTTTGTAACCAGTGGTCTGGGTCTGTCCGGGGGAAGAGCAGTGCTCGGGCTGATGCACCCTGGGCATCGGTCAATGATTTCCTTGACCCCGACAAGGGAGGGGGGAGGAGTTCCGACATTTTTTTTTGGGTTCCGCACCTCAAAAGGAAAAACGGAACCCTTATGGGATCACTTTATTGTCCGTCTGTCTGTCTATCGAGACCCTTTTTATTTAGAACGCGTGGAGGTAGCATGCTGAAAATCATATCAAATACTCAAGTCTGCAGTCCCTTGAAGGTGTGAAAAAAACCAAACTTCTAAGTCAACGCAATCAAAAGATGTAGTCATTAAAAATGTTGCTTCCATGAAAATTGCCGTACTGTGAAAACGTATAGGGCACTTCCGGTTGTCCTAGAAACTTGAAATTTGGTACGGAGGATGGAGGTAGCTCATATAGCACAATCACTCAGAAAAATCTGAAAAACTGAAATTTTTATGTCTGTCACAGACCAATATTCAAAAATGAGCTCGCGAGTTCTAGCCCAGAGCCGCTAAGTCTAAATTCCCTGCATCCTCACCGTAGTACGCTCCAAACACCGCAGCAGGTGGTGGTGCTGCAATTCGAAGATGTCTTCATCCCTGCCAGCATCGTCAAGCTCCACGCCCGACTCCTGGGCTGCCAGCCGAGCCTCCGCCGCCTTCTTCTTATTGACGAAGGCCGCTCCCGAAGACGCCTTCGCGATGCGGATGCGAGCGAGACGAGCTTTCTGGAATTTTCGGGGAGTATGATCACTAAATTGATATCTATACGTTGACGACCGGATAGCCTAGCGGTCTGAGAAACATACTATGAGGTTTGAGGTCCCAGGTTCAATCCTCTCTCGGATTTTGGTTGCTTAATGTGTATTACACAGTATGTATTTATCCATATTAAATATGTTTATCTGTTGTCTAGTACGCATAACACAAGCTCTGCTTAATTTGGGACTAGGTCAATTGGTGTCAATTGTCTCACGATATTTATTTCATAGGCACCTACTAGAGAATAGATAAACCTACTTATAATAGATTAATACTTAATATGAACTAAAAATAATTACTTTTACTCACCCGCGACCACTAGTGAAAAATAGTTAATCTGTGCGGCAAATGTATGTTTCCATGCAGCACCTCCGCCTCCACTGCTACACGAATCAACACATGCCACACAGACCCAACTATCACCACCACCACTAAACTACACGCTGACGCGTTTCGGCAATCTCCACGAGGCCATTATCTAAGCTAAACACTACAACAACCGTTCACCAAGACACCATTACCACTACTCAACGTGAACGGTGGACATGAGTTGATTCGTGTAGCAGTGAAGGCGGAGGTGCTGCATGGAAACATACATTTGCCGCACAAATTAACTATTTTTCACTAGCGGTCGCGGGTGAGCAAAGTAATTGTTTTTAGCTCATAAATATGGACCTCCGCAAAGTAACGCCTGATTCAATAAATTATTTAATACTTAATACTTATTATATACAAACTTGGTTCTGGTTCTCCGCGCGCCTCCTATCTTTCCTATACCTGCCAGGCTTGCGATGGAATACTTACGCTACTCCCGTATTGGTTTACACAGCCATCAAAAAAACGCAAGAAAAATCATGCAAGTTGTAGTACAATGCGAGTCGCTAAAGCGAACAAGTTTGGAGTGGGCGAGCGAACGCCACAAAGTATTGCAACTTGCACGATTTTTCTTGCAGGTCTAAAATCGGCTTTACAATTGCCACTTGACAGTGCTAAGACAGTCTGTACCTAATAGATTTTGAGGGCAATGATGATGATGATAATATACGTAACTAGCTTGCACCCGTGGCAGGAAACGTAGAACTACACAGATGGTGACTAAACACTTTGGGAGAGCAATAGGCGGTCGTATCGCAACGGAGCAAAATGTACCTAAGTATAGGGCCGAGAATCCAATATGGGTGAGCAAATGTTTCATAAATAGCTTAAGTTTTGTGGCGTTGCTTACTAGAGTTGTACAAGGTAGCTTGTTACTTTGATGCAAAAACTCACGTAGGCGTGCCCATTCGTGTCGATGCAAAATAAGGATAAGCATTAATGACGACACAGCGAAGACATTATTAAAAATAAATTCCTTGCTTGAATTAATTAAAGTAGACAGCGCAGATGTAGCTAAGGAGGCTTACCCGCAGCGTCTTCCCCATATCAGCCCTCTGGTTCTGGTGGTAGATTCGCGAGAAGTTGGGAACATGACTGGCACATCTTCGTCGTGCGCGTGAAAAAGTTCCGTTTAAAGTTAACAGTGCTAGACTGCCAACTGCAGATGTAGCTAAGGAGGCTTAACCGCTGCGCCTTCCACTGGTCAGCCCTCTGGTTCTGGTGGTAGATTCGCGAGAAGTTGGAAACATGACTGGCACATCTTCGTCGTGCGAGTGAAAAAGTTCAGTTTAAAGTAGACAGCGCAGATGTAGCTAAGGAGGCTTACCCGCTGCGTCTTCCCCATATCAGCCCTCTGGTTCTGGTGGTAGATTCGCGAGAAGTTTGAAACATGACTGGCACATCTTCGTCGTGCGCGTGAAAAAGTTCTGCTTAAAGTGGACAGTGCTAGACTGCCAACTGCAGATGTAGCTAAGGAGGCTCACCCGCTGCGCCTTCCGCTTGTCAGCCCTCTGGTTCTGGTGGTAGATTCGCGAGAAGTTGGAGACGATGACCGGCACAGGCAGCGCGATCACCAGCACCCCGGACAGCGAGCACACGCCGCCGACGATCTTACCCGCTATTGTGCCGGGGACCATGTCACCGTACCTGCAAAGACGGAGGTATAGTTTAGCGTTAGCTAGAAGATAGATAGAAGGTAGCGTTCCGTGTGTTAATGGGGACTGGACTGTGCCTATATGACAGATTGCGGGAAACTGTATGCTCCCATGAGTATCATAATGTGGTGATCTCCATATGTATTTTTATTTATTAACATGTTTAACTATCCCTAACAACATTAATGTGTCTAAGAAACATGAAATATCTAAATGGTTTTTTTTTAGCACAGCGTAGTCAAAAACCGGAAGGCGGGGCTACATAAGAAGACTCGAAGTCGCTCAAAGGACAATTGAAAGAGCAATGCTTGGAGTGTCCCTGTGAGATCGAACCAGATCAGATCCGTAGAGAACTAAAATTACCGATATAGCTCAGCAAATTGCACACCTTAAGTGGAAGGGCATATTGCTCGCAGAACTGATGGCCGTTGGGTCCGTAAAGTTGTAGAATGGCGACCGCGTACCGGAAGGCGATGCGTTGGTACCTCCCGCAAGGTGGACGGACGATTTGGTAAAGCGATTGGCTGCGGGTAGCCGAGACTGATCGTCATGGAGATCCTTAGGGGAGGCTATATCCGCAGTAGACGTTCAGTCTCTTTCTTGCACCATCTCATACCGTTTAAGATAGTTTTTTTATTCATGCATTCACAGTTTGGTACCTCTCGAGAGAACTGCGATTTACAAAACCTATCTAAAGTTTAAAGAAACATACCGCTTATGACACAATTCTGAGTACACAGACTTGTCATTTTCGTAGCTGTAGCTTGGTAATTGAAATTGAAAGCAGCCTAAGTAGAGTTTTTTGCCCTTCATACCTTTATATTAATTGAAGCACTTGAGATCGGTACTTTAATTGTAGAAGTAATTACTATAGTTATCTTTTGCCTTGACCTCAATAATTGATTTTGAGCGATCAAAAAGATTTATTTGTCATTGGCATAATGTATAATAATAATAATAATAATATCATGGGACAAATTGACACCAATGATGATGATAATGTATGATGTTGATGTACATACAATAAATTTGGACTAATGGCAATTTCGGTCTTCCCAATGGGCATCGATTAGACTCCTATCGTGGTATAACTTTTGCCTAGTATTCGCGCGAGCAGAGCCGCGGCGCGCAGTGTGCGTTCGTTTTTATTCGTAACTTGTTACTATACTTAAGAGCAATAAAAACGGGTCACTTTGTATGAACAATTCCATACAAAGTGATCCGTTTTTTTTGCTCTTGAGTGTAGATAACATTAAATTAAATTAATAATCGAAGCACTAGTGAATGTGAAAGGGCACTTTCTTTCTAGACAACAAACTTTGTTACTACTGGGTACAGTCAGCAGCAAAAATTGGTAAGCATCGGAAGCGGTTACAATGATCTGCACAAGCTCTTATTTCTATATCAACAGGGCCGTGATTTGATCGTTGTGACCACGTCGGTGGCTTACCAACTTTTGCTGCTGACTGTACAGTGGTTGAAAATTCCGAAGGGAGAGTTTCTTCAAATTTGCCGTAGTCTTTATGTCTGGTTAGCGATATAATTTATCGTATCTTCACCTCGCCGGCGGTGGGCCCATAAACGCCAACTTTACGACAACTTATGAAATTTCAGCTGAAAACTCGTGTTTATTTTTATCTCAGAATACAGAACGAGCCAGAGCCCGCGAGTGTGCCTAAAACTGTGGCAACCACCTAAAACTAGTAGTTCCATGAGCTGTAGACCTCACCACCTCATATTTGAAATAACAAAAAACCTATGTAACATTACTGAACCTGATCACAACATTTTCACGAGAAACTGCACGAGAATCACGAGAATCGACCTGTAGAAGGAGAACAAACAAACAAACAGAAAAAAAAGGAGAAAAAAATTCCAAGCTGAAAGTGAGACGCTTCGCTCATATCGTTCGCTCGGTTAAGTACTCCTAAATAGTGTAGTTTCGCGTAGTCATCCCCGTGCACGCAGCGTATCGTGACGTGTTGTACGAATGACAATGAGAGATGAAACCGCATATTAATTTTCTCTCTCTAGCAATTAAGTGATTATTAGTAAATAAAAATTCTCAAATATATTGACATCTAAATTATATTAATTAAATTATCAATTTTAATAACTCTTTGACATAGAAAGTATCAACTTAGTAATTTAATTTCATTATATCATGCATAACTAAAAACTTATTGTAATTAATCGCTTTTATATTACCATATTTTGACATCATATTATTCTAGATTTAGCTTTAATTAAGTATTATTGTGTGCCCTCACAGGGCGTCATGGACTGACTTACAAAAATGTAACATCTTTATTATAATGTACATGACTATACAATGAATAAATAAATAAATAAATAAATAAACAATTTATTTACTAATTCAAGTGTAGGTACACGGAAAAGACATGCCCAGTAACTTTTTTTTAAACGAGATTTTAATCTCAAAATGTAGAGCCCCCAGTACACTATAAGTTACCACTCAGTTACAGATACAAATATTTATGTAACTTGTCTTTTTAAATTCTTTCAAAAAAGATGCATACGAAAATGCATTTACTTGACCAATTAGAGATAGAAACCACTTAGTTATCAGATTGCACTCCATTGTTGTCCACGAATTTAGAATTTAAAATTTTGCTTAAATATGTCCTTTCGTGTATTTGTTTTTTTTTTGTGTTAATAAGTATGATTTCCATTTTAGTTACTGTGTGCATGTTAGTATTAGTCTGCCCGCTGCCTGGTAAAGCGGTATGGAGTGCGGGGAGAGGGGCGGCCTGAAAACCAGCGCTGCGAAGATGCAGACTTGTTGTCACGTGTCACACTTTCGCGCGCAGTTGAAGTGGTTGCCTATCAGGGATCGTAGGAACGTCCATATTGTGTTATTGCTTTTCAACATTCTTTTCAATCCTTCTGCCCCTCTATACCTCTCTGAGTGCTTCAGCTACTTAGCTGTTGGCAGCCAGCATCGTTTGCGGTCAAGTAGCAATCTCCTTCTAGCCTCTCATTCTACCTCTTCCAGGACTTACTCCAAATCCTTCTCTGTGCACGCTGCTAGGCTGTGGAATCGGTTACCGACCTCCGTCAGGCAATCTCCGTCCGTGTATTCGTTTAGGGAAAACTTGAAGAAGATGTGGCTGACACCATGTCCTTAAATATTTACGAATTATTTTTTATCAACTGTGTTTGTATTTAGTATATGTATTGTATGTATGTATGTATATTATGTAGTAGTATGTTATAATATGGTTGGTTTTTGTATGAGTTTATGTATTGTATTATTACTTATTCGCCTTCACTATTTGTGATTATAAACGCACTCTTTGTCGGTCCATTAAATTAACTTCTCCTCTCTACCGCTCAAAGGTTGACTGGTAGAGATCCCTTATAGGGATAAGTCCGCCTTTGTACCGTATCTCACTGTTGGTAACCTGTATTTATTTCTGTATTTTCTGTACAATGAAGCGTTTACTTACTTACTTACTGTTGTTTGCACTCGCAGCGAATGCTGAGTCCGCTCCTTTTGCCACGTTTCATAAATTAAATTGTATTACTTTTTTTTTTCCCTATTAATTATTTTGTGTGGCAATAAATGGCTAATTACATCGTTCCAAGCTTTCAAATCGCAATATTTAACACAAAAAAGTTGCTAAGGTGACTTAACTAGACTTGTTCTTTCGGAGTACTTGCCCTTCAATTATCCCCTTCTCGTGTTGTTCTTACATTCAGAAATGCCGTTGGGTTTATCAAAAACAGAAAAATAATTAATATGATTATGTTTTAAGTGTAAACGGGTAGCGAAATCAATAAAACAATGGACACAGTGCGCGGCTTGCGGTTATGACTGTGTGCGGTGTCGGTGCGGTGCGAGCGGAATATTCTTCCCGACTTCATATTTCTGTTGCTTAGTGCTAGGCCATAAAACTTTAGGCTTTAGTTTCTGTTGTCCGAAATAAACGCATTTTAGTTTATTTTATTTATATTATATATATATACTTGAATAACCTTAGAAAACATATGAAACACATAGTACGTGCCTGTAAAATTTAAGGGTTGCCCTCGATTTCCCTAGGATGCGATCATCAGATCATGACTTGGTGACAATGGAACCACCTCAGGAGTATACCCTTTCAAATAAAAAAATAATTTTGAAAATCGGTCTACAGTTGATGGAGTAATCGATGAACATACATAAAAATAAATAAAAATAAAATACATACAGTGGAACGTAGAACCTCCTCCTTTTTTGAAGTCGGTTAATAAATGGACACAGTGCGCGGCTTGCGGTTATGACTGAACGTGGATCTGGTTTATTCTGTATTCTGAGATTTTTATACTACCTACGGTCTCATTTACACTGTGAGTGTAAAAGTCGTAACATTATGCAGGCTTAATAGGGGATGGTGATAAGCTTTTGAATTATATTTTGCAAAATGAAGAACAAAAGTATTCTACCTAAAATTACGTAAGTACAGTCGAATACACAGAAAACCTTTTGCACAAAGAATTTTCTGCCACTTTTTGAGGCGGACGAGGAACACGTACAGCACACGTCTACGCTCATGTCAAAATTTGTTACGTTCCTACAAGCCCACACTAAAACAAAACTGTCAACAGAATGCCAAAAACACGCACACAATCAGCAGACCCTGTGCATTTTGCATTATGTTAGATTTTTAAGATAAATCGCGCGTTAACATCTCCATTCCTTTCCTGCTCTAAGCGCATGCTTAATTTTTTAGTCAAATGCTTTTTGGTATAAAATTCAATGAAATACATTATAAAGGGTACCTACACGGAAAGAACATGGAGTCACTTGTAAAACGAGATTTTAATCTCAAAATGTAGAGCACTCAATATGCTATAAGCTAGCACTCAGTTAACACACAAATGTTTTTGTAACTTGTCTTTTTTGTCACTTAAAAAAAATAAGTATATGAAAATAATATGAATAATTACATTGTTCCATACGAGGGGCGGCTGAAAGTAATCTACCTAACAATGAAACAAAAGACTGTCGTGGCTAAATTTTTTTTATTTTTCTATATAGTCCCTTGCTAGTAAAATGCACTTATAAAATTTTTCAAATATTGAATTTAAGCCATTAAAAAAAAAACTTTCGGTTTGTCGTCAAAAAAGTCAGTAACCGCAGCCTTCATTTCGTCATCGCTCATAAACCTTCGTCCCCTGAGGTCTTTCTTGAGAAGTCTAAACAGAAAATAGTCACAGGGGGCTAAATCTGGACTATAAGGGGGGTGGTCAATGGTTTCGAAGCCATTGTCTTTAATTGCTAGCTTCGTTGTGCGGGCGGTATGCACTGGTGCGTTATCGTGCAAAATCAGAATTCCTTTGCTTAGTTTACCTCGCCGTTTTTCTTTTATTGTCTCTCTTAGTTGATATAGTAAGTTTGAGTAATAATCAGTATTTATTGTAGTTTTCTTCGGTAAATAATCTATGAGCAAAATCCCTTCTGTGTCCCAAAAGATTGTAGTCATAAGTTTACCTGCCGATGGACCTTGAATTTCCGCGGCGGCTTCTCATCCTTAAATTTCCACTGTAACGACTCCTACTTACTTTCCGGGTCCCATTGTCGAATCCAAGTCTCATCACATGTTACAATTCTAGAAATTATTTCTTCCTCTTTTCCTCGACTCATGTCCAATAACTCTTCGCAACATTTGACACGCCTCTCCATGTCAAATGCAGTCAACATTCTGGGGACCCAACGTGCACTAACCTTGGACATGTTCAAATGCTCATGAATTATTTCATTGACTCGCTCTTTACTGACGCCCACATCTCTAGCTATCTCCCACTGCTTCACTCGTCGGTCCTCTAATATTTTTTTTTTCACCCTGGCTACATTTTCTTCGGTGACGGCCGAAACTGGTCTTCCGCTACGAGGATCATCTTCCAGGCTCTCACGACCTAACTTAAACTGCTTTGACCAAAACTTTATAACAAATTCGGAAGAACACGTACTGCCAAACACACGTAACAAACGCTGTCTGATCTCCGAAGGCGTATTCCCTTCTTTAGTCAAAAACTTAATCACCGCACGCTGCTCGATTTTATCCATTTTCACTATTTCTACCGACATGTTTGAAACAATTGTAGGAGACAAATAAACGTGATGCAATAAACAAATGAATGTAATACATTTTGAAAATAGAATAACAAACGAATATAAATCCATACCAGCCAGTATTATTTTTGTATATATTTCTGACCAAGGAGATTACTTATCAGCCGCCCCTCGTACTTTCAAATCGCGATAACTCAAAAAGTTGCTAATAATAATAATTTTAATAATAATTTATTGTATATATCAGATAACACAAGATCCATACCTACATTGTTAATAAATCGCTAACACAAAAACGTTAGTTCCTTAAAAAACTATAATTAAAAATAATGTAAGTAATGTAACATCGCAATTGAGAATAAATTAATATTTAAATTGAAAATTAAAATTACCACTAAGTACAATAATTTGATTGACATTATAGGTAAGTATGTCAAAACTTTATTAATTACTAAAAACAAATCTAAGCTAAGGTGACTAGACAATACATGTTCTTGCCTTGTAGGTAGGTACCCTTCATAATTATGAAACATAAAATATGTATATTTCACTAACTGTCCTCAAAACCTAAGCCTTAGTTATTTAGTACTTGCCAGAGTTGCTAGCTACTTAGTTAATTGAAGCAATCGAGCCGTGCCTCAATTTAGGTAAATACTAATGATTCTCATGGGAAATAGAAATTATTTAACTTGAAACTACCGTAAGACTCATCGTAGGGAAATAAACGGATCACTCACGTATATTAGTCGAGCATTACCCGACAGGTCTGGAGGTATAATTTTGATGTACTTAACGGTATTTTGTGAAAAGAGGCGAGGTTGGTAACGAAATATTTAATTATTTTACGTTTTTTTTCTAAGGTTTTTTTTTGAAGGCGGTTTTACTTTTTTGTTATAAATATTTACTGCAACAAGAATACATAGAAAGTCAGAAAAACGTGATTAGGAAACCCCGGGAATCGAACCCGCGAACGTGAAAAAGATCAGCACTATCACCGGATTTCAACATGGTTCTTTTGTTACAAATAATGCTTATCAAAATAACACTTCCCGCTCTTTATAATAAGGTTCATTACTGAACATAATACAACTGAAACATATAACTGTGTTACACGCGACGCGGCAGCCGCTGCGTCTGCTGTGGTGGTACCGAAAAAACGTTTATGACTTGCAAACACTTCGCAAGGCTGACATGCTCGTTTTAGCCTTTTTAGGGTTCCGTAATCAACAAGGAACCCTTACAGCTTTACCATGTCTCAAAGACGATGAAACGAAGAGGACTGTCAATGGCTATACAATGTCGCGTTCCTGTAAAATAATGAGCCTGCTGTAGCTAGTTTCACTATAGAGAGGTCTATGTACCATTAATTTTATATGGCACTTAGACCTCTGGCTAACAATCTATGAACTGAAAGAAAAAACGAATTTAGATGGCACTGGCTTGTGTTAGCCAGAGGTCTAAATGTCATACCAAATGAATGGTACAGAGACCCCTCCGTACTAAAGCTAGCAGCTACAGCAGGCTTATTACTTCAAAGGAACGCGACATCGTATAGACACTGGCAGTCCTCTTGGTTTTATGGTCCTTGCCATGTCTTAAATATGTCACTGAAAAGCTCATTATAAATTACAAACGTAACTTCGCACATAGAGGTTCCGAAAAGCTCAGAGGTGCGAGCTGGGACTCGAAGCCACGACCCTCTGCTCGAGAGGCCATCTATAGGTCAAACCACTGGGCTATTGAGGCTTATTATAATTTGGTAAGCATTATTAATGTAATAGCCAACTTAGAAAAGTTAAAAAAAAAACCGACATTGTCATTTCAAGGTGAAATATTTCAAAAACGGGTCTACGGGTAAACTTAGCGAAGAACCATCCTGATTAAACTAGCTTTCGATTACAAAAAACAGCATTGAAATCGGTCCATCCGTTTGGGAGCTATGATGCCACAGATACACAGGTCAAACTTATAACACCCCTCTTTTTCGTCGGGGTTTAAAAATGACAGATCGCGAAATCATGAGACAAACAAAAACGGCGTAGAATAATCATTCCGTAAACAATACCCACCATTGTGTGAAACCTTTCTCGTATAATGGAGGCAAGAATGACAGCCGAATAAGGCTCATATGCCCCCCCCCCCCCCCCTCCCCATCCCCCGTCTATTGTTGGCACATTTTGAGGTTATGGTGGCATTCGTATTATTGAAAAATGGGTCGGCCTGTGCGAGTATCTTTGTGTCATGTTTCTGTCTGATTTGTTAGGTGTTGTTTTTAATCCCCGACGAAAAAGAGTGGTGTTATAAGTTTGACCTGTGTATCTGTGTGTCTGTGTATGTCTGTGGCATCATAGCTCTCAAACGGATGGACCGATTACGATGCTGTTTGTTTTTAATCGATAGCTGGTTTAATCGAAATGGTTCCTAGCTAAGTTTCATTAAAATCGGTTGACCCGTATTTGAAATATTGAACTTTTCAAATACAATGTCGGGGGTTTTTCAACTTTTCAAATATTACGAGTAAATGGACATACTTAGTTAATTATTTTTTAAGTTAAATGGTAATTTCCGAGGAAACTCCCACACTGGGGGTGGGAACTATAGCCCAAGCCCTCTCGTTCTGAGAGGAGGCCTGTGCTTAGCAGTGGGACGTATAACAAGGCTGGTTATGATCAATGGATAACTACTTACTCAGTATTTACGTGGCTGTTAATTTAATAGTTCAGTTTTCATTAGGTAAGTAGAGGTATAATTATATTTAAATAGTTTCCAATTCCTTTGAATGCCAAAATTTAATTATTTAAACTGAACCTTATTTATAACTCCGTATAGCCACAAACTACTTATGACAGGAGATGTAGTGAGCTTTCCCATCTGAAAATAATTGCAACTTGAATAAACTAGCTTTCGAACGAAAAAAAACCGCATCGAAATAGGTCCATCCGCTTGAGAGCTACGATGTCACAGACAGATACACAGATACACAGGTCAAACTTAAACATAGAAATCCTAGCCTATTAAATTCTCTATACATTGGTGTATGTCACAAGTCAAAGTAAATTATGCTTATAATGTAGTAACAGAATATTAATTGCAACTTGACTTACTTGTGATGCAGATATCATAAGTATTAAATAGGAAAAAAAAATAATCATAGAAAAACAAGTTAAGATGTTATAGATACTATGTATTTATATATTTTGTTTTTATCGTTTAAATAATTTACTTACAGAAAGGCTCTAAAAAGCAGTCATTTCCTCGTCTGGGTCAGGGAAGCGCCTTAAAGCGCATTTTTTTGCGTCGGGGGTTAACAAACTAAAGGCACCTCCCATCGTGAGTGCTTTAAGGCAAAGTTCTAATTCTAACCGCATCCAAACAGAACTGTTACATGCAATTTCGACGCACTCGATTTATCGCTTGTCGCCAGCCTATGACGTCAACAGTGCAGCTGCCGGTTTAAGCAGTAGTACACATTTAACATGAAACTGTCGTGAGATTAAATGATAGTGAAATAAACGGATCACTCACGTATGTCGTGTGTTTACGTCTCGCCACCGGTGTGGCGTGAGTTCCTAGAGGAAGGACTGCGGATTAGTCCGACACATGTCGGGCTATACTCCATAACATTTCAACTTGTTTTTCCGTGTTTAATTTTTTTTCGTATTTAATACTTGTGATATTATTATCTGCATCACAATATTCTGTCACTACATCATAAATGTTTTTAGTTCATGATTTCATGTCATTTGGCTGCGATTTCCCTCGCAATCGAAGTGAAAACCAATTCTATGCACTAGTTGCATAATCTACTATTACTTGCACAGAAGTATGAAAGCTATAGGCGTATGTATTCCTGGGCTTAACTAGTTTTCGCGCGCTGTCAATAGTGTACAAGTTAAGATTTCCGCGCGCTGTCAAAATCATCCTGACTTTAGCGGTCAGTACAATGTCTGCTGTTGACATGATTGTGTTCAAACGGTTTACATTTTGAACCCATTCGACTACTAAATTTATACTACGTACGTAAATACGCATACTGTCAGTAAACAGTAGAAATTACAGGGGAAAAAAACCGGGCAAGAGCGTGTTGGACACGCCCAGGATAGGGTTCCTAAGCCATTACGAAAAAGCCTTGACACAGATACCTAGTTTTAAAGGTATTTTCATCACACCTATGCGAAACCAGTGTTAGCAGAGCCCTACTCCTGAGCAAACTGTACGCAGTGGGGTCATTTTATATCGGTTACTGACATAGACAAACATAATAAGTTGGTCAACTATTCGCGAACCTGTAAAGCTTACTTATCTCTGATAGTTTTCCTTTTAATTTCACTATTATGCACTACTGCTCTGATATTTTTCACACTTCCAAATACTATAGTTGCTGCTTGCACTATTGTTCTGGTGTGGAGAGAAAGACAGGCATCTTAGCTCTGTAGGTTGGCAACGCATCTGCAAACCCCCGAAGTTGAGATTGTCTATGGGCCGTGGTGATCACTTACCATCAGGTGACCCACTTGCTGGTTTGTCTTTGTTTTCGTTTAAAAAAAAGTGGAACCATTGCGATTACACTAGCTTTCTACTAAAACTAACCTAACCAACTTAGAAAAGTTGAAAAACCCTTTACATTGTCATTTCAAAGTTCAATATTTTAAAAACGGGTGAACCAATTTTAACGAAACTTACCTAAGAACCATTCCGATTAAACTAGCTTTCTATTAAAAATCAGTAAATCCGCTTGGCACATAAAAATCACGTACGCCTGGCACAGACACATAGGTACGTCATTAAAATATTGATCCCCCCCCCCCCTCCCCACTGTTCTGCGTAAGTGGTTGAAAAGCTATCGGTTACCATCGTCTGCTTGCTAATCTGAAAAACTCAAGGGGCATTGTGTCCGCCATTCAAACATCGGCAGCAAAATTAAACATAGCCCATTCGACCTCAAAAGCGTTGCGTCGCTCGTAAATACAACAATAAATCTAAGCAACAATAAACAACGTGTTTTACGGGCACAGATAAAACATGGCCACTTCACGAGAACGCTTTTGCGCCGGTGTTTTGTTTTCCTGTTACAGCGACGAAGTGTCAAAGTCAGCTGTCATTATAATATCTTAATAAAACTTTGAAACGTGGACGCTGCAGGCCTAGCACATCTTGACGCGACTTGCGCGAGAAAATACAAATAGGCGCGACATAGAGCTTTGTCGCAAATCGGTAGTGTTAAAAGAGAAGGATTTAAACGTATAACCAATTTATTCGTGTGCTTAAACCAATGTTTTATATGACAGTAAAGTTATTTTAGGCTACCAGGGCAACCGCAGATCTAAAACCACGTCACAAGTAGCATGACTCGCGCGAGAACAGACATTGAGTCGCGGCAAAATGTCACTCGGATAAACTGACAGCGATAATAGCGCATCCTTGTTACCGGTTCAGTGTTGTCATATGGCAATACGTCAAGTTAAAGACTTTGGTTTTATAAGGTATCACCCGCAAGTCGCGCCGCGACTTAACAAGTCGCTGTACCAAGTTGTGCTACCCAAAGCTACAAATTTGACAGCCGCGAGAGTGTTATCTCGAGTCGCGCTCCAAGTCGCGTCTCTACGATGTGCTAGCCCCGCTGAAAGAGCCGTGAAGGCAACGCTGTCACTCTAATGCTGCGGCCACATACATCGCGATAAAGAACATTCGCTTTATCGCGATGTGTGTTGCCGAATATTCGCGTATACTTCGGCACTTAGGGCGAAGCCGTAGGCACTTCGCTCTACGGTAAACTCGCGTACATCAAAGCGTTTTTAACCCCCAACGAAAAAGAGAGGTGTTATAAGTTTGACATTGTATATCTGTGTATCTGTTTGTGGCATCGTATCTCACAAGCGGATGGACCGAATCGATGCGGTTTCTTTTTCAATCGAAAGCTAGTTTAATCGAGATGGTTCTTACCCAAGTTGCATTAAAATCGGTTCACCCGTTTTTGAAATATTGAACTTTGAAATGAAAATGTCGGGGGTTTTTCCACTTTTCTAAGTTGGTTAGGTTATTCACGATAAACTACTGCGACATTTTTCTGTTTGCAATGTGGCAATGCACGTTCGCCGCAGGCCGAAGACGAAGTTTTATCGCAATAATTCTATCGCGATGTGTGTGGCCGTAGCATAAAGAATAACCCTAACGCCTAAGCACGAATATTCGAATGTTACGTAACGTTATCGAGTGAAGCGTTATCGAGAAAATTTGTATGACGTTTAGAACAGCGCCGCCCGTGAACGTATTTGGTACTAAAATTTTATATGAAGTTTCTTTCACTGCGGCAATACGATAACGATTTCGTTAATTTTTCGGGTGGTAGGACCTTGTGCGAGGTCCGTCCGGATCGCTACCACCATCTTACTCGCTAATCCTGTCGCTTAGCAGCAGTGCTTGCACTGTTGTGTTCCGGTGTGGAGAATAAGAGGAAATCACAGGCACAAAAGGCATTCTATCTTAGCCCTCTAGGTTGGCTACGCATCTGCGATCCCCCGGGGTTGCGGGTGCATATAGGCAGCGGTATGACTTACCAGGTGACCCCACTTGTTCCTTTGCCTTTTTTATTGTATAAAAAAACTTGTAAATAAAAATAAATAAATATTTTTTTACGACAGACGAAATGCGTAATCCTATTAAAATAAGCAATATAAACTTTGGAAGCTCGCGTTCCCTTTGTGTATTTTAGAGGAACATTTTCTTGTTTTGTATGACGAGCTTTTCAGAGAGAAGCGGCGAGAGAGCGCACTGAGGTCCGAGTACGAATATACGAGACGTGCGTCACGTAAAACCGAATAGTAAACGTTATCGAGTTTGTATGACGTTTAGAACAGCGCCCGCCCGTGAGCGCATCTGGAACTAAAATTTTGTATGAGGTTTCTCGATCTCGATACGATAACCGTAACGTTACACATGATTCGAAAAGTCGTGCTCGACCATCTGGGAAAAAGCGCTTTTTAACCTTTTCAACGCCAACGACTCATACTGGGTGAAACCAGAGACGTGATCAGAATTTTTAAATGTAATTCAGTATCGTTAATAGATCACGTTTACCTATTTTTCATTTATTTCAACATTTTGAATTTCGTTTCGTTATCCAAAAAAGTAGATAAACGTGATCTTATTCGTAGCATTTAGGTAGCACTAAACACGTGACCAAAATGCTGGCCATTATTTGGTTCAAAGGCTTAGCATTTTCATTCAACGTGGCAATGCCGCCAGCATTTTGGGAACGTTGCCGACTGTTAGCGGTTTGTTTTTAGAATAATTGTTGTCTTTAGATAGGTTTTCAATTAAGCACTTAATAAAATAAATATTACGGGACAATTTATTTACTATGAGAAAATTGACATTAATTGGCCTAGTCCTAAACTATACAAAGTCTGGACCATAGACAGCGAGTAAACGTACATAAATAGTGAAACACATACCTACTTAAAGTTATACTAAACGTCCAAGTCTCAAATGCAAAAATGTGCTTACCTGCGATAACATAATAATTTGGTGGTGTTATGTTGGGTTTGTGTAACATTGTGTTGATTTGTGTTACAGTAGAAGGGGAGGTGTTGCATAAAAACATGTATTTGTCGCCTAGACTAGACAGTATACGCAGAGCTGTTTCCCACCGCCTGAAAGCTCGTGATAATCGTAATAAATTACAAACTTTCAGAAAACTCAGAGGTTCTTAACGTTTAGTAGAGTGAAGTTCTAAAAATCAAGATTAAAAGTGAAACCTCTCGTCCTCGCTCCCCGCGGGGGATCCATTCCCCCGCCAACTCACTATAACAACATTGATACTGTTTGTCGACTGCACTATTTGTTGATCTAGCGATTTTTGTGGCGTTCGGTTGACGTGACGGAGACGTGTTACTTTTAAATAGTAGTTAAAATAGTTGACTGAAAATAAAATGAGGTGTGTTCTTGTTTATTTTTGTCATGAAAACCGTGTTTTTCATGTGCTAATGCAACAGATCAAAGTAGGTGTATGGAGTAACAGAAAGTTGAGGCTAATTCAAAACGTTTCGTCTTTCTTTTCGACTTTCGAATCAGTGAAAATACTTATCTTCGTTTATTTCAGCATTGGAAAGAAGGAAACAATCTTGACATGACTTTTTATTGACAAACGCCTTTCAAGAATAAGTAAAGGCAAGTAACAATTATTAAACAACAATGAGTGAGATTTAATGATTTATATAATTGTTATGATTTCATACGTAACGGTTACTTAGAAGCACAGGCCAACCACCCTCTGGACACCGCATCTTCTATAATTTACTTGGAAAGTCATTACGAAAAAGTCGCGGTGTGCGGGCCGGGGGAATGCTCGGTGATTGGTTCATAGCTTGTCATCTGGTCGAAAGCGAGCCGCGATTCGAGGATAGAGAGATTTATAGGTGCAAATGAGAATATGCGTTTCGGAAACGTTCGCCCTGACATTTATTTGGTGTCCAGACGGTGGTTAGTCCGTGGATAGAAGGAAAGATCATCATCAATTTGTATGGGAACTGGGTAATTTAGTGTCGAAATACTTCGATAACTCTAACTTTTTGGTGGTGTCTTTTAGTTGAAAAAGTTATTTTATTTTATTTTTGAAACCTGTAGGTGCGAGGCGGTCCGGACGGACCTCGCACAAGGTCCTACCACCCGTAAACTTTCACTAACCTCTTAACGTGCAACCGTGGCAGTGCCATAAGAATAAATAATAACATAGTAGAACGGAAACTTCCGCTCCGGACGGGCTCAACGTCACGATATTAGAGTACTCGTTAAACGAGCTACTCAGTCAGGCTGTCACGGCCGGCGTCGCCGCACGCGCGTTTGGTTATTTATAATTTGGTTGTAATAGTTTTACGTGAGCCTGTATGTATTTTATTTTATATTTGTAGGTAAGTAATACTTACTTAAATCACCTTAAATGGCTTCATTTGGTATGTCACTTATAATAACTTCTTATTAAGAAGTATCTATAATTATGTAGGTACGTAATGATTTATAAATCTCATATTTTGTAAAACTGGAATAAAATAATGATTTCAAAGTAATGAAAAACTTATACCTTTGTGATATCATCTTTAGACGTAAGTGTCTACCTAATATTTAACAGCAAGCAACCCTAGCAACACGCCTGGATGACAGAGGGGTGTAACCACGTGAAGGGGGAAGAAGGTACCTATAAAAATGGCGGCGTTTTAGACTCGGTCAAAAGAGATTCCGTTCTACTATGTTATTATTTATTCTTATGGCAGTGCACAGACTGACAAACAGGAAACTCATCCATATCTTGGGAGGCCCATCGTGTAAACGCACGTGAGAAAAATGCGGGCTTGTTGTAAACACACCGCGCGATTTCCTACCGCTAACGGCTCCCGGTGCAAGTTATAAGAGTTATGCTGAGTTATGTTAGAAATAATGTAAACAGTTCGTCTGACACGGGAATCGAGTCTCGAAGATTTTTTCCGCTTTTGATCGGAGTGTTTTAAGATGTCCAGTGTTAGCAGAGCCTTGCTCCTAAGCAAAGTGGGCAAGTGTGGGGTCATTTTATATTGGTCATGAACATACACAGACATAAAAAATATGTTTTATTTTATCTGTAATCATTACATAGACCTCTATGATATAGAATTATTTCAGATTTTTCTCTTTGCAAACTTCGGAGAAAAAGGCTGGAACGGTATTTTATTGTAAATTTTTCATCAAAAGTCTTAAGTATATATTTTTTGGGCAATTTAATATTTTGCAAATATGCCAACGTGTGTCGTCAAGTGGTGTAGAAACCATACGGATACGAAAAACACTAGGATTGCCTTTCTAATGTAAGTAAACATACATTTTAAAAAGCCACACTTGACAATCACGCGTCTTCGCTAAGCAGGATAGCTGGATGATTCGACCGAACATTGTCGAGAAAGGCCGAGCGCAGCCGACACGTGTCGCCAGTTGGCGAGCTGAGATTTTCGATGTGCGAGTGTCATGTGTACTTGCGTCGTAGTTATGGTGTCATATTTTCGTGCGCCGAAGTATAGGCGTCATGCTTCCACGTCTATAATTATGTATAGTTCGCTGGATTCAAGTAATGAACGCTATAACCTCTCATTTGCAACAACCTTAACAGACATGACGCACGCTGCACCGCTGCAAACCTCCGTACTCTAAACAACAGCCACCATAATCATTTATAACATAATTTACTATCACAATTATCCAGCATCATAAATGACATGTTATTTGTCTTTATGGTTTGTTATTGCTGTCAAGATGTAGAGATTAAGTTATGGCCCCGTTTATTGGGTACGCCGTTTTGATTGTGGCTAAGTTTGTAGTAGGCGATGTCTAAGCTAGTATACGTGGAAAATTCATTAGAAAGAAAGAAAGAAAGAAAGAAAACATTTATTCGTGACATTAACGAGGTAACAAGGACAAAAGACACAGAATAAATATTGTCACGAACTGGTCCCAACTCAGCGTGATGCTGGCCTTGCAGCCAGCGCTGGTCTTCCGTTGGAACCACGTTACCACCACGTTACCAATTACGTGGAACAAGTACCTAATTTAGCTTCTTCATCTTGGTTTCTGTATTTTGGTTGTCTGTAAGAGATCGCTTTTAAGCGATAAGACCGCCTATTGTCTACCATACCTGTTTTCTGTAATCTCTTTGTACTATTTTGTGGTTTTCAATAAAGAATATTTGTATTGTATTGTATTGTATTGTACCTATATTATTATTTCAATCTAACTTTTAGTACATTATCATGATACTCGGGACTTAATCGCGTAAAAAACATACAGTCCCTTCCAGGAGGAGGGGAGGTTCCTTTCAGGTCCATTATGGTCCCTTCGAGACCATGGACGCAACGTCGCGTCCGAAACGTCGAGGTATTTAAATTCAAATTTAAATATAATATGTAATATGTTTTTTTACGCGATTAAGTCTCGAGTATCATGATAATGTGTGAAAATCGCGAAAGTTTAATTAACTTTTTGTATTTGCATTTTTACAGTCATCCCTTTCGAAAATGTTTCTCAAATTTCAAACTGAAACGTAATTCATATGCACACAGAAAGATCAGAAAAACAAATTCTATTTCTGGTCTTCCTGTGTATGTCTTACGTTCACTGGGGGAAAGCGGGAAAAATCTTTGTACAGAACCCTCGGTGCGCGAGTCCAACTCGCACTTGGACGGTTTTTTTTTTCATTACAAACACATCAAACCTTCTCTTGTTTATTTCCCCTTCTCCTCTGTTCTCCTCTCATCCATTCACTAACCTAACACTCTTCCATCCTGTCATTCGACGTAAGTAACCTTTTTGGTCAAATACGGAAGCGCCCCATGTGAGTGTATTGGCGACCGGATAGCCTAGTGGTTAGAGGCCCTGACTATGAAGCTTGAGGTCCCGGGTTCGATCCCCCGTCGGGGCTCATGTTTGTATGATGAATACGAATGTTTGCTCTCGGGTCTTGGATGTTTAATATGTATATAAGTATGTATTTATCTATGTAAGTATGTTTATCCGTTGTCTAGTACCCATAGTACAGGCTTTGCCTAGTTTGGGACTAGGTCAATTGGTGTCAATTGTCCCATGATATTTATTTATTTATTTATTTGGTACTAAAATGTTACGTGACCTTGACCTTGTGCGAGGTTTGTTCGGATCGCTACCACCATCTTACTTGCTAATCCTACCGCTAAGCAGCAGTGCTTGCACTGTTGTGTTCCGGTGTGGAGAGTAAGACAGCCGGTGTAATTGCGGGCACAAGAGGCATTTTATCTTAGCTCTCTAAGTTGGCAACGCATCAGCATACCCTTCGGGGTTGCGAGTGTCTATGGGTAGTGGTGATCACTTACCATCAGGTGACCCACTTGTTCGTTTGCCTTCCTCGTCGTATAAAAAATTTTTTTTTGTCGATGGCGAAGCGATAACGTCACTACTCGATTACGTTACTCGGATTAGAATATTCGTGCTCCTGCTTGGGCACTTTTATTTTCCGATAACGTTAACAAAGAAATGTTTCCGCAAACCTTCCGTTTTTAGGTCACGACGGGCAAACAACATACGCAAAATGTGTCGCTTGCGGTATTGCTTCCCCGGGGAGAAGGTTTGGAAGAAATTCCGAGATATGATAAGGGGTACGACGTTACGTAGCAATGCATTGAGAATACTGAGGGTCGAGCACGACTTTACGAATGCTGCGTAACGTTACGGTTATCGTATCGAGATCGAGAAACCTCGTACTAAATTTTAGTTCCAAATACGCTCACGGGCGGGCGCTGTTCCAAACGTCATACAAACTCGACAACGTTTACTATTCGATTTTACGTGACGCAAGTTTCGAGAAGTCGTGCTCGACCCTCTGAGCGTGAACAAGTCGCAAGTTAAAATGTAGTAAGTGAGTTTAAATTGACGCGGAGCCAGGAGCAGAACGAAGAAGAGCAGTTTAAAATGGCAAGTGTTTCCACAACCGCGGAATGGAGCTTCGAGACTGCATAATACTACAAACCCGCTACATAAAACTGGCAAACTTGATCACAAAATTTCACGAAAATTTCTTCAATAAAAAGTTCCCAAAAAACGAGTTGACAAAAACGTCTATATAATTAGGGAACCTGTTCACGAAATTAAATATGAAACGAACGAATTTCAATATAAAAGTTTTTTACGCGATTAAGTCCCGAGTATCATGATAATCCGTTCACGAAACTTCACGAGAATCGGTTGAGTAATGCGACCGGTAGAGGAGAACAGAGGGTCGAGCACGACTTTACGAAAGCTGCGTAACGTAAAATCGAATAGTAAACGTTGTCGAGTTTGTATGACGTTTGGAACAGCGCCCGCCCGTGAGCGTATTTGGAACTGAAATTTAGTATGAGGTTTCTCGATCTCGATACGATAACCGTAACGTTACGCAGCATTCGTAAAGTCGTGCTCGACCCTCAGCCGGACAGCCGGACATACGAAAGAAATTTTGTCCAAGCTGAAACTCTCTTCTGAAGCTCTCTGCTGAAGCTCACTTGGTTCGCTCGGTCAATTATACTATGAAGTTAGTTGGGGCCCATTACGAAGAAGAGAAATGAAGATGGCTCCAATAAGAAGTATAATACTTAATTATCAGCACACATACAATATTTAACGATTATACGAAAACCGTGATAGCCTAGTGGTTTGACTTATCGCCTCTCAAGCAGAGGGTCGTGGCTTCAAACCCCGGCTCGCACCTCTCAGTTTTTCGGAATTTATGTGCGAAATTACATTTGTAATTTATCATGAGCTTTCCGTGGAAGGAAAACATCGTGAGGAAACCTGCACACTCCTGCGAAGCAATTCAATGGTGTGTGTGAAGTTCCCAATCCGCACTGGGCCCGCGTGGGAACTATTGCCCAAGCCCTCTCATTCGGAGAGGAGGCCTGTGCCCAGCAGTGGGACGTCAATAGGCTGATGATGATACAATATTTATACTCACGTCCGATAGATCTACGATAACAATAACGTATATCGCGATAACCACGTACGTAAACAGCTAATTTATGGCCATGGCCACCATAATACATCTCTAAGCCGTTTAAGTAAGTAAGTAAGTAAGTAAGTAAGTAAACACTTTATTGTACAAAAAATAGGATAAAACACAAGTTACAACAATAACATTTGAGTACAAAGGCGGACTTATCCCTTTTAAGGGATCTCTGCCAGTCAACCTACCGTCTGCCGTTTAGTATAAGTATTCTCTTTTAGTCGTTATACTTTTAATCCGACGACTCCTAATATCTACAAGAACGTTTCGTTCATGCTCTCCATGCGGTCTTCGCAGAATTTTATTCTTGCTGTTCCTCCATCTTCTATCATAACTTCTTCAATATGACTTACATTCGTGTGTGTCTTCCTTTAGATTTAAGGGAAGCGAAATCTCTTCTTATTTCCAAATATCTCCTCAAGGCTTACGACTTGTCATTAACTTTACCTCCGTTTCTGTGTTCGGTCCTTCTCCATTCTGTTTGGTTTCTGTTATATTTTATTCCTTTTTTTCATTGGCTTATTGCCTTTATCATTGTCACTCGTGTGTTGTAGTAGTAAACACTTAAGTACTAATGATGTGTCACAGGACTACAGCACAAAAGAAGAACAATTTGAGAAGTATCGCTACTAATACTTAGTCTCCATTCTTATGGTTTATGCCAAAAACTTTCTAAATGTTTTCTAGAGTCAAATTATTCTTAACTTCGTGAATTCGCTTCTGAAACTAAGTTAAAACAGACAGAAGTTCCATAATCTCACATTATGGCTTTAAAGCGGCCAACTTTTGTTTACCGTCGCGACAGTAAAGCAAATCTCTTACTGCTAAGACTTTAGCATCAAAATCCCTTGGATAAGAGTTGTCCATTTGTTTCATCCAATGGTTAAAATTGGGGGTATACTGTAAAAGTTTTTATAGGATATAAAAGATTGTCTTCCGAGCTGTTTTTGGACAGCGTTCAAGGAAAAAGTCTTATCTTTTATCAAAATGGTTTTAAGTTTTGGTTCTGGGTGAAGTAGCGACCCAGTGATATCACATATAAACAAAATATAGATATTACTACCGCGCTTGAGTTGAAGATTCGTAAAAACTCAATGACCATTTGACAGTTCAATTCAAACAACTCTACGAAAATGACGTGACGATCAACTTACTATGAAACTGCAAATATTTTCAAACGCAATTTACTAACTAACTAACTAAGAACGTATCTATAGCTAAAGTGAGAAAAGCTTTCCGCTGTCAAAATTTTTATGACATTGTCATAAGATTGATTTTTGCCTGGCCCGTGGGAAAGGTTCTACTATGTCTATACTATACCATATCTTTAGTCTGTAATATCATTGTAGCGATTATAGCAGTTAATGGCACATACTTAAGTATAGTTAACATTAAAAGTAACTCTATTAATAGTCTAAGAGCTGAATTAGAAACGACCTTCAGGCATCTCATTAAGGGACATAAAGTACTTTTATCTACACACATATCATAAGTCCTCTATAATGCGTTCAGAAACCGTAGAAAATGACCAGCATTGCAGCACGACAACTGCTCGCCGACAGCGCCAGCCCCAGCACCACCCACCATCACCAGGAGTAAAGTAATAGTCATTATGACATCGAATTCGATATCGTAATGACTTTTCGATATCGAATTCGATTTTTCGAATTTGACAACCAACGTAATTTACAATCACAGTGAAATAAAACGGATCACTCACGCATGTAAGTCGAGTTCAGTCCGACATGTATAATTAATCATGTGATTTTTTTTTTTTTACAAAGAAAACAGTTTACGAAACGTGAGCTCGGTATGTTTGTCTATGATTTAAAAAAAAAACAATCAAATTCGTGACAGGTATGGGTATGATACATGCCTTCGGTTTCTGAACCCATCTTAGAGTACTTATAATATGTGTGTAGATAAAGTAATGTATGGAACTCCGCATAATTAGGCCTTAAAACACTCGTGTGATCCTATTATGAAACTCAGCTTCGCCTCGTTTCATAAAAACACACTCGTGTTTTAAGGACCCTCATTGTGTAGCAGTTGCATAAACTACTATTAGACGGAGGACAGAGGAAGGACTATGGATTAGTCCGAAACATGTCGGGCTATACACGACTGACATACGTGAGTGATCCATTTATTTCACTATGGACAAAAAGTATTTTGTAACAAATTAATTATATCAAAAATAAATTGCTAGCGGGGTAGCCAAATAAATCGCGATATTTGTAACGAGCCTAATGGTGCACGCGGATGACGTCATCACTGTTCTACATCGCGCTAACGAAGTTTCTCAAGTCGGTTGCATAAATACAACTTCCAACTCTCTTCCTTCGGACTTCGGCCCCCAGGCATAACGTCTGCCTGGAGAGAGGTCTCTCTATTGGAGTCCTATCCAAATATTCATAAAATATCTTTCTCAATGGCTTAGCGAGAAAAATGAGGTACCTACCTACCCACTAATGATTTCTGTCTCCACATTGCATCAATATGTCATTATTTATTTCAAACGATACTATCATTACCGCAACTGCAGCGGAATCATTACGACCCAATTACGACCTTCGTGACGATTTTTACGAATAGTTACGATTACAGTTCGATCTGTCGATACTGCCATTCCATCAGGTACTTCCATTAGTTTACATTGTAACATGAAACAATACTACAATGTGTTGTAAGTGCTTCTAATGGAAATGTCGAACATAAAAACCACGGCATGACTCGTTTGCAAGGATTCATTTTCAGTCCGAAAGCTACGAGCGCTAAATTTGGACGCGATAATTTTCTCTGAAAATCGATAATATGATAACCAACTTCAAATATGAACAGAATGCAACTTGCTATGTCGATGCAACTTGTGACCAAAGGTCTAGCAGTTTTCTCTCTCAAAGAATCAGCATTGCTATTCAGCGAGGCAACGCTGCCAGCCTTTTGGGCAGAATGTCGCGGGGGCCTTATTTAGATTTAATTTAGTTTTCAAGTTTTTATGAAGACTGAATCCATCATCGTGTAACTCCTAATCAAATAAATTAGCAATACGTTGTACGAAGCTACAAGTAGTATTAACTAGGATTAAGGCTAATATTAAATCTGTCAAATCGTCATGTCATTCTGGCATTATCTTTTAAGCATTGCTGTGTAACGACACATTAAAGTTACGTGTTTCGCAAAATTACGCTTTTTTATTGAAGTCCAAGGATTAATTCCCAACATATGGTCCATCGAGCCTGAAAGAAATCAGAAGAAAAAAGAAATTATAAGAAGAGTTAATTACTGGAGAGTTAACTTAATTGCACCTGGCGGCACCCGAGTACCTACGTGTAAGACAAAGGAAGTGTTGCGTCATCAACGAGTGTGGTCAGGATTCAGCAGTATTTGGACTATAAATATCAGAATTATAAACCTTTTGTAGTGTTAAATGGTATTTAGTTTCACCCAACACTCGAATTCAGGTATTTATTAAGTGTAATAAAGCGACTGATAAGGTTAGTAAATGTGCTTTGTACCTACCTAATTTTAATTAGTTAAGCTTTCATTTAAGTTAAGTGTACCGGTTTGAGTACAATTTCATATCCTATCAAATTTATTGATAATTTAATTTAATTATAACTACTCATACCGCTTAATCACTAACTCTTAACTCTGCTTAATTGTTAGTAGGTAATTAGGTAGCATTTCAATGAATAGATGCATTTAAATTTACTTAATCATTAATTTAATTGATATCAGTTAAGACACACAAATGTTTAGAAAATAATCAATAAAGTTAGTTAAGATAAAATAAATCAAGAAGTGAGGAAACCGTTTAAAATAGTTAGTTATTATAGTAGATATAAATCAATACGTAGATAAGCAGGCAAATAACCTGTGGAAGTGTCTAGTAATGTTTGCATAGCGGGTAAATATTTAAGTACTTAAATCTAAGCATAATAATTATTAACAAAATCTAATTATATCTAAGGTGCTTACATTCTAGACAAATTATACAATATTATCTACACTAACAATAATTACAGGATAAAAACAATATTCATAACTTAAAGAAGTAATTATTTACATAAGACCCTGCTTAATCTTAAAATAACTTATTACCTACTTGCTTACTAAACCAGTGGTTTAAAATTAGGTCTTAAACGGCTATTTGGCTGGTCGTTATTTACAATTATTTGTTTTATATAACATTCCAGGTGAGAACTAACTAACTAACAGAATGGCCGATGAAAAAAAAGTTGATTAAAAGGCGTGGAAGTTACAAGGGGCGTTTGACAGTGTTCGCCACCTACCTTAACGGTTTGGACGCAAATAAACTTACTTCTACTGAGGTAAATGAGTTGCAATTGCGTGTGAGTAAAATTGACTCGTTGTATGTGCATTACGGCGAGGTACAAATGAAGCTTGAGTGTATCGCTGAGAACATGAATTTACAAATCGCTGAGCGTACCGAATTTGAGTCACAATATTATAAACTGCTTTCTAAAGCGCAAGATATTTTGGCTACTTCTTCTAGAAGTCATGAGGCTTTTGGTTCTGCGGAAAGCGATCGCTTAAGTAACAGAAATAATCACAAGCTTGTTAAGTTGCCCACTATTCAGCTTCCTAAATTCGCTGGTTCCTATGACAACTGGTTGGAGTTTCGTGACACCTTCATTAGCCTCATACATTCGAATGACGAAATAGATGAAATTAATAAGTTTCATTATCTTAGGGCTTCGCTGGAGGGGTCAGCCGCAGTCGTCATTCAATCTATTGAGTTCTCGGCTACAAATTATGAGGTTGCAGGGAAACAACTACGCGAACGCTTTGATAACAAACGCCTATTGCTGCAGAATCATGTTTCAGCGTTATTTAATGTAGAACCGATAGCACGCGAATCGTCCATGTCATTAAAACGGCTAATTGATAATGTAAACAAACACTTACGTTCATTACAGACGCTGGGCGAGCCAGTCGAACACTGGGACACTTTACTCATTCACTTAATCACTCAAAAACTTGATTCAAAAACATTTCGTGAATGGGAAGAATCAAAAAGTCATTTCGACAAAATTAAACCGAAAAAAATCACTTTCGACATACTCAAAACGTTTTTACGAGACCGCGCCGATTTTCTAAAAACAGTAGAAATGTCCAATCAATCAAGTCCGTCTTATAAATCTTCACATAAAGTTAAATCTATGCTCGTAACACGCGACAGTCGAATTGACAACAACAACAACAGCCATGGCTCCCCGACCAAGTCATGCCCGAGCTGTAAGGGTGATCATTGTTTGAGTAATTGTTCTCGATTCCTTGGGTTGACTACTACGGCGCGGCTGCAGTTATTAACGAATTATAAAGTATGTCATAATTGTTTTCGAAGCGGTCATTACGCTTGTCGCGGCTTCGACCTCTTGAGGGGAAGCGGGGACGGGCTCGTCCAAACCGGCCTAGCCGCTGCTACTTGCCATCTACTCGCCGCACGCGACACTTCGCTTAATAATAACACTCGTGTGTTTTCTTTATCATACAAGTTCAAATTGTGGAACCATAATTATAAGTAGTTGTCCTGAGAACAGTTTTAATTTCATTTTTCTCTGTACTAAGACCCCTAAATCTCAAACATTGGTGACCCCGACGTGATCGCGACAACTACAATTTTGCCACTACACGAGTCAAAGCTTCGACAAGGACGAACAAAGGTCATGCGGAGGGCGACTTCGCGTCAAGCAAAAGGCGATTTATAATTTCTCGACTACTGCTGGACTGAAGGCAATTACTAGGATCTTCTATAAAGCTAAGATAGCAAACTAGTAACGCCGACGCCGTTTATGCAACCGCCTACGTTGTAGATTTCTACGACCCGCTTCCGGAGCTGCTGCAACCCTGCTTCAAGCCAGCCGGCCACCCTGATCGCGCCGCAGCCAAGGTTTAGCAAGGGAAGTGAACCATTCCATTATTTCCTTTCTTTCCTGCAGAATCTTTCTTTTCCTCCTTTGCCTGACTATTAAGCTGTGCCATTTTTTCATTTCTTAGAACTCAAGCTTTAGTCATAATTAATACAAAATAATATAGGTTTCCCTTGCCATTTTCCGTGCTTCCACAGTTTTGTGGCCTTTTTATAAGCTCTTCGGACTGACCAAGGCTGCCTATTCATCTATTATTTAGTGCCAGTCATCGCCACTATTCGCTGTTTCGACTGCCAATCTAAGAATTCCAAACCTAATTATTCAATATCGAACTTGTTTTTATAAAGGCATAATTTAAAGTAACTACTTTCTTCGCAGTTACTCTTTTCTTCGCAGTTACGCATTAACTGCCATTCTTTAAATCAAACCCAATTTATTTGTTTCTTTAGCTGCGCATTTATAAATGCATTTGCGTAGGTTTAGCTAATCGTAGGGCTTCCTTACATGCGGTATTTTATTTAACCTATAACGCTTATTATTTTCGCCTCGCAGTTATTGAAACCGGTTCCCATTCGGCGGCCGACGCCGGCGCGGCTGCTTCTGCGCATCGAGCAGCGCGCTTGTTGCCGAGTGCCTACTTTCTTACGTTGCACTCCGCCGATTGCTACGCGCAACCACAGTGACTGGGAACATAAGCTGGCTGAATTTACGTATTTATTTTACATTATTTGAATTTGATCCTTTGATTCATTGGGTGTCAGTTGAAATACCGAGTGATAACTACTTAAAATGTCTGCGTTAACTGGTACTAGAAGCTCGATTAAGGGGCGTATAACCAAGTTTAAAAATTTCATAAATTCGTTGAAAAATGCTCCTGGTATTTCTTCTGAACAAATGGATGAGCTCTTATTGAGGTTGGACCGGTTTCGTGCTATGCTAGCACAATTTGAAGATGTACAGACACAAATAGAAGTAGCCGATCCTGCCTCTTTAGAAGCTGAACTTGATACGAGAGAGGAAATCGAACACGATTTTTTTACCCTGATAAGTACTGCTCAGAAAATTCTTGAGCAAGCACCAGATAAATTCTCAAGTGTTGCATCTGAAGCTCATCTCAGTCATGACAATGAATTGAACTTTAGGTTGCCCACGATAAAAATCGCAAATTTCGACGGTTCGTACTTTAAGTGGTTGGAGTTTCGAGATACGTTTGACTCGCTTATTCATAGCAGCGCCAACATCCAGCCGATACATAAATTTCATTACCTAAACTCTTATCTAGAGGGCGAAGCGGCTCAGGTAATCAGTAACTTAGAAGTTACTAAGTCAAACTATGCCGAAGCTTGGCGTCTTCTTTGCGAGAGATACAACAACAAAAGGCAGTTAATATGTAACCATTTAAACTCACTCTTTAACCTCCAACCTGTAGGTCGCGAATCAGCTAAGTCCTTGCGTTTTTTAGTTGACCACGTGTCAAAAAAATTACGGGCTTTAAATACATTGGGCCAGCCTACTGATAAGTGGGATACTTTAATTATTTACATGGTCTCAGCCAAGCTCGATAGTAACACTACTTTGAAATGGGAGGAGCATAAAGGTACATTTAAAGACGATGAAATGCCTACCCTTGCCGATTTTAATAGTTTTTTGAAAAATCGCGCCGATGTTTTAGAATCGGTACAGCGTCATAAATCGGACAAGCCGGCAAATTATAAGCGCGAAGCCTTTACCTCACATAGTAAGCAAGAAAAATCTAGCGTCAAAACTTTCACGATTTCAGCCACTCCCTCTCCTGGCGGCGCTTCGCTCGCGGCTTCTGTCTCGTGTTCGTGTGTCTTCTGTGGCGGCGGCCATCGAATCTACGACTGCTCGTCGTTCTTGTCCCTATGCATCGAAGATCGAATCTCCGGCGCAGCTAAGTTGAAACTTTGTCTCAATTGTTTACGTAGGGGACACACGTCACATCGATGCAGACTAGGTCCTTGTTTAACTTGTAAGAAGCGTCACAATACATTGCTACATAGGGAGGTTCCTCAGGCTGTGAGAGAACCATTAGGTGCGACCGCGCCCCCCGCCCTGCCGGAGCCCGGGGTCGCCTGCAACAACATGGCCGTGTCCCACACCAGTCATGTTTTATTGTCTACGGCGCTTGTTGATGTTTACAATCCGGTTACTAATAGTTGCGTAACCGCGCGCGCTCCTGGACTCTGGTAGTATGACGTCACTAATGACTGATAAATTAAAGCAGGTATTGGAGTTAGTGCCTCAGCCAAGTACTATCAGCGTGGTCGGTGTGGGTAATATTCCTCTATCTGGCACGCCCGAGCGTTGCTCCGTGCAAATACGGTCTAAACATGATAATAAGTTTTTCTTTGATCTGTCGTGTCTAGTTTTACCCGTTATTTCGAGCAATTTGCCTCACAAATACATTGATGTATCGCATTTAAAATTACCGCACAATATTACGCTCGCTGATCCCACATTTAATGAGCCCGCGCCCATAGATATTTTGATCGGCGCTGACATGTTTTGGTATTTAGTCGGACCCGACCAGGTGGCGTTAGGTAAGGATATGCCTATTGTGCGCAAGTCTAAGTTAGGTAGGTTTCTCGCCGGGCCCATCAGTGATTCGTCAAGGTCAAATGTCGTTTCGTTTCATTCCCTTTTGCATTGTAGTCATGTATCGACTAGGGATAGTTTAGATGCCCTGGATGAATCGATGACCAAATTTTGGAAGCTGGAGGAAATTCCTCAGCCCAGTCAGCCTTATACAGACATAGAGGCCGAATGCGAGCAGCATTTTGTGAGTCATACCTACCGCAACAATGATGGTAGATTTTGCGTTCGTTTGCCATTAATTACTGAGCCCGATTGCTTAGGCAATTCATATCGTTTGGCTAGAAAGCGTTTCATTGCATTGGAAAGGCGGTTTAGGAGCAACCCGGATCTTAAGGTGCTTTATGAGCAATTTATAAATGAATATGCCAACTTGGGTCACCTTTCCGAATCCGATGACAACATTCCGGACACCTCTTATTTCGTGACTCATCACCCTGTTCTCAAGTTGTCTAGCGAGTCCACTAAACTACGTGTCGTCTTCAACGGCAGCGCCAGTACCCAGTCTGGCTATTCGGTAAATGATTTACAGATGGTGGGGCCTACCATTCAAGACTCGCTTTTCAATATTTTATTGAGATTTCGCACCTTTAAATATGTATTGACGGGTGATGTTGAAAAGATGTACCGCCAGATTGAGATTCAAGATGCTGACCGTAACTTGCAGTTAATTATTTGGCGCGACCACGAAAATAGCCCGCTTAGGACATTGAGGCTTAATACGGTAACATACGGTTATTCTAGCGCCAGTTTTTTGAGCACGCGCTGTTTATGGCAGTTAGGTGAAGATTGCACTGATGATAAAATAAAGAAAATTATTCAAAACGATTTTTTGGTCGATGATCTATTGACAGGCGCGGACACTAGAGACGAACTACATTATATTAAAAGGTCAGTTGAGAGCGCACTGTCAGCTGGATGTTTTCCTTTGCGCAAGTATCGCTCAAACTTGCCCTCTATTTTGTGTAACTCAGAGGATGCTGCACGTAAGGAAAGTCTGATTATCAGCTCATCATCACACACTTTAGGAGTAGGCTGGGATTCATCGGAGGACGTCATTCACTTTCCTACCGAGTATTCACCTAAGAAAGACACCCCGACCAAGCGTTCTATTTTATCGGACTCGTGCAAAATATTCGACCCTTTGGGTTTATTATGCCTACTCACAATTATACCTAAAATTTTAATACAAAAGTTGTGGTTGGCTAAGTTAGGTTGGGACGAGCCAGTGCCGCTTGCTATTGAAAGGTCGTGGCAACACTTTGTACACGGATTAGCCACCTTAGCTTCCCTTCAAACACCGCGTCATGTTTTGTGTGAGTCGCCTACGCACATTGAAATGCATTGTTTTTGTGACGCCAGTTCAACTTCATACGCTTCGTGTATTTATTTAAAATCTCTTAATGACAAGGGCCATGTTGTTGTTAGGCTGCTATGCGCTAAGGCGCGTGTGGCTCCGGTTAAGGCGACGACCATACCCCGCCTCGAGCTATGCGCTGCTGTGCTCGGCGCTCAGCTTGCATCAGCTGTTTCCAAGACGCTGCGTTGCCGCATACTTCGGACGGTTTATTGGACTGACTCGTCTATCGTTTTAGCGTGGCTTAAAACTAACTACAATAAATTAAATGTTTTTGTAGCCAACCGAGTGGCTAACATTTTAGAACTGACGGATAATAGTGAGTGGCGTCACGTGCCTACGTCTTTAAATCCGGCAGATCACGCGTCGCGGGGCGTTGAAGCCTGTCGATTGACCAGTTTAGATACTTGGTGGAACGGACCGGCTTTTCTATATGAGCCACAATGTAATTGGCCTGACTTTGCATTAAATAATGAAAATGATTTGCCCGAGTTGCGCGTAAATATAACTTTAATTGAAGATCAGACGGAAAAAATAAGTTTAATCGATTTTGAACGCTATTCTAACCTAAAAACGTTACAACGTTCATTTGCTTATGTGTTAAGATTTTTGCATAATTGTCGTCACCCAAATAATAAAATGAATGGAGTGTTACAGCCTGAGGAGCTTGACCTTTCTTTCAAAAGATTAGTCGCTTTGTCACAACTCGACAGCTTTCCTCATGATCTAAAGATTCTTCGTAACGATCAATGTCTCGGTTCTAAAAGTCCTATATTATCTTTGAATCCCTTTTTCGATAAGGATGACGGAGTCTTGAGAGTCGGTGGACGTTTGACGTCATCGTGTTATGCATTTGATAAACGCCACCCCATGCTTTTACATGGCAAGCACAGACTCGCTAAGTTGTTGTTCCAGCAGGAACACCTGCGCCTGCTCCACGCCGGCCCCCAGCTGCTGCTGGGCTCGGTCCGCGAGTTCGCGTGGGCCGTGGCGGGCCGCGCGCTGGCGCGCACCGTGGCGCAGCAGTGCGTCACGTGCCGCCGCCACAGAGGAAGCACTTCTGCTCCTTTGATGGGCTCTCTCCCCTCTCACCGCGTTACGCCTGATTTTCCTTTTATTAGCGTTAGTGTGGACTTTGCTGGACCCTTTTTTATTACCGATCGACATGGTCGAGGTTGCAAAATTACAAAGTGCTATTTGGCTATTTTTGTTTGCACTCGATTCAAATGTGTACATTTAGAGGCCGTCAGTCAATTAACTACGGACTCATTTATACTATCCTTGCGTCGTTTTATCTCTCGCAGGGGGAAGCCTCGCGAAGTTTTCTGTGACAACGCAATGAATTTTGTTGGTGCGTCCAGAGAGCTTGGCGACCTTATATCAGACAGTAAAAAATCTATTTCTAATTTCGCATCAGGGGAGGGGATTATGTTCAGATTTCAGCCAGCTCGTGCTCCGCACTTCGGAGCTTTGCATGAATCCGGAATCAAATCTGCCAAATTTCACCTCAAAAGAGTGTTAGGGAACTCCCATTTAACCTTCGAGGAATTGGCTAGCTTATTTAGTCAGGTAGAGGCTATCCTTAATAGCCGACCTTTATGTCCCCTGTCTTCCTCTCCTAATGATTTCCAACCTCTGACTCCAGGTCACTTCATCATTGGCCGCGCGCTGACGTCTCTGCCATCGCCGCACTTGGCAGACCTAAACCCGCACCGCTTAGACAGATTTCAGAGGCTAGAGGCCCTGAGACAGCATTTCTGGCAGCGCTGGCAGCTGGAATACGTCGCGGAGCTCCAGCAGAGGACGAAGTGGCGCGCACCCGGTGGAGCACTCCGGCTGGGCGACCTGGTGCTCATCAAGGAGGAGGGCGCTCCTCCACTACACTGGCGGCTTGGACGAATCGCCAAACTATTTCCCGGACAGGACGGAATCTGCCGTGTGGCTGATGTTGCCACGAACACGGGTACTTACAGGCGAGGTGTTAGATACCTTTGCCCTCTGCTGGAAGATGCGGAAGAATGCTTGGAGACTGACGTCTCCAAGGGCCCCCAGGATGTCGCGGCTTCGACCTCTTGAGGGGAAGCGGGGACGGGCTCGTCCAAACCGGCCTAGCCGCTGCTACTTGCCATCTACTCGCCGCACGCGACACTTCGCTTAATAATAACACTCGTGTGTTTTCTTTATCATACAAGTTCAAATTGTGGAACCATAATTATAAGTAGTTGTCCTGAGAACAGTTTTAATTTCATTTTTCTCTGTACTAAGACCCCTAAATCTCAAACAACGCTAATCATTGTAAAAAACCTGGATGTAATATTTGTAAACGCAAACACCACACACTAATTCACGTAACGGAGTTTAAACCTACACCGACACCTATCGTAACCACTAACAGGTACCCAGCTATTCAATCTCACGCGTCAGTGTCCGGCGGCGTTGAAAAGACCACTGAGCCTGTGCAACCCTCGACCAGCGCTGGCGCCGGCGCCGATCCTGGCGCTGCCTTCGCGCTGTCGGCAAACCTCGGAGCCTCCGCGTGACGGGGTCAGGACGTACTGCTGTCTACTGCGCTTATAAAATTGTATGATGTTTACAATCGCGAGCATGTTGTTCGTGCCGTCTTGGACAGCGGCAGTACGTCTTGTTTAATTACAGAAAAAATCTGTAATAGGTTAAATTTAGATACCGACTTCGTAGATAAGTATGTTCAAGGTATTAATAATACGCTGGCACCTATTGGCAAAATGTGTCGAGTGCCAATGAAGTCATTAAATGATCAGTACACGACTAATCTTCAATGTTTTGTGTTACCGTCCATTACTATAGTGACGTGCCTTGTCGTCAGGTCGATCTGACGAACTTTAACATTCCGTCGAATATGTTTAGCCGATCCTAATTTTCACACGCCTGCCGACGTGGATGTAATCATAGGTGCTGACTTGTTTTGGGACTTATTAGGATCGCAAAAAATTTAACTAGGCGATGGACAACCGATACTATGTGAAACTAGGCTAGGGTGGTTAGTTTCAGGCCCAATAATGTGCGGTCAAGTGTCGTCGTTGTCCAATTCAATTAAGTGTAACTTTTCGATTGGTCAGTTCACAGGTACTGGTACCGATTTGTTTAATGATGTTGATGACATTCAAAACCAATTAACGCGTTTTTGGCAGCTGGAAGAAGTTCGCCCTCAGTCGTCACATTATTCTCCCGAAGAGAAATTATGTGAAGAGCATTTCACTAAGAACACAACGCGCTTAGATAACGGTAGCTTTTGCGTAAGGATACCATTAAAACAAAGCCCTCAGGTTTTAGGCGACTCATTTACTCGAGCTAAACATTGTTTTTATGCATTAGAGCGCCGATTAAAACGTAAACCGTTACTTCAGAAGATGTACAGAGAATTTATGTCTGAGTACATCTCTTTAGGTCACATGTCAAAGTATGAACCAAAACCAACCGATTCAGGTCAAGTTACTTATGCCATCCCTCATCATGGCATCGTCCGCGAGGATAGTTCTACTACCAAATTAAGGGCAGTGTTTAACGCCAGTAGTCCAACTACTTCAGGTGTGTCGTTAAACCAGTTACAAATGATAGGACCCGCAGTTCAAGATGATTTATTATCGATTCTCCTCCGATTTAGGCAACATAAGTATATTATATCGGCAGACGTGGAGAAAATGTACCGAACTGTGATGTTGCATCCTGACGACCGCAATCTGCAGTTAATCATCTGGCGTGATAATGAAGGTGATGCTCTTCATTTGTTTCAATTAAATACTGTTACCTATGGTACTGCTAGCGCTCCATTCTTGGCAACTAGATGTCTTAAACAAATCGGTCTGGAATGTAACGATTCTCGTGTTAAGGAAATAATACTCCATGATTTTTACGTCGATGACCTCTTAAGTGGGGGGGATGATATAGACGACGTATTAAAACTCCGTTAGGGAGCGATAGACGCTCTTGCTGCAGCACGGAAACTTAGTGCGTTATTGTTATTTAGATAGTCCCGCCGGTTTTTTTATTAAAAAGTGTATTTTTCTTTTTAATACTACCAAGCTATTTAAGACATTGATAAAATGTTAAATTTCGAATAGAACGCCTGCATACAGCCACCGATTTGGCTGAATGAGACATGTCACTCAATGTGTCCATGGTCTGTAATGAAAAAAAAACAATGGTGTGACAGCCATGCCATGACAGCTGAATCAGCTGTGATGTGTATGGTCAGTTTCAATTATGAAAAAATATGTACTTAAGTAAATTTTAACAATAATTAAGGTAAAAAACATGAAATAAAACAGGATAAAAAGTATTGTGACCAAAAGGGGGGTCACATCGACGTGAGAAAATGAGATGGATCATGGAACTTACTTGATGAGCTGAGATTATGCGTCGGAGATGTTTCCGTAGGGCTGATGATGATGTATGGGCGCTTTGAGATGAGCGGAGATTTATCACGAGAGTCCAGAACTGGCCAGTCTGCTGTACACTGTCACTAATTGTCACTTCGTGAGCGCGGGCGCGGGTGCATATACGAGGCCGCGTGCGTGCACATTTTGTGAGGTCAGAAGGGCAACTGATTGATGAGCCGACCGGCGCCAGTGTCATTCGGTCGAGAAGACCGGTGAATGAATGACTGAGTGTCGTCGCGCTAGATGGCGCGAACAAGTATCCTATGTATTATTCCAGGTTGTAAACTATTACCATGTCAAATTTCATTCCAATCTGTCCAGTGGTTTTTGCGTGATGCCTCCACAAACAAACATACAAACAGATAAACAGATAAACAGACAAACAGACAAACAAATAAACAGACAAACACACAAAAAATCAGTTTTGTGTTCTATTAATTATTCCACGCGACCCAATTTTTTTTTTTTGCAAATATCTTCAATGTACAGACGCGCCGGGTCTACGATTTTATTATATGTATAGATTATCTGACTAACTGGAAAATAAGCTAGTTTGAATCCTAATATAGCTTGATTGTGTTTATACTAATATTCCGACGAATTGAGAACCTCCTCTGTAGCAAACTCCTTAAATTTTTAATGTTTATGATTTTTGATAATATCTTCTTTTTCTTATTGTCAGGTGACTTTTAGCTGTCTGTCTGTCATATTGTATCGTAACGAAAGTTTTGAGGTTTTCATTATATACCTATGTATATTTATTCATTTATTTTGATTATATATCTAGCCGTAAATATATTGTAATATGGTAGGCGTTTGTGTGAGTTTATTGTACTGTGGCCTTCAATATTTATATCTTATAAAGTCACTTATTGTTGGTCCCTAGTAAGCTATACCTGTCTCTGGTTGGCTGGTAGAGATCCCTTATAGGGATAAGCCCGCCTTTGTACTTGAATTTGATTCTTTGTAAATTGTGTTTTTATCTAGCTTTTTTTTGTACAATAAAGTGTTTACTTACTAACATTGTTATTTTAAACAGTGCAATGTTATTTACAGTCCATTCCAATTTATCCCTATTTCCAACATTAGCATCCCCCTTGTTTGAAGTCGGTTAAAAATTAACTAGTAATCCAACGTGCGTACTATCTATAAATAAAACCAGAATGACACCTAAAACGATCTAATACAAAATAAACTCGCCACATATCCATCGCTCTATATTTTCAGACTACTCTCTGCCAAGGCCAGCCCTTCCACTCATCACTCTAACCCAAACTTTGTTAACACTCGCACACAGTTCAAATTCTTTCAACATCTGCGTGGCACATAAACCCTTACACGCGTGAGTCAACATGTTTACATTCGAAGTTTAAATTATGTTGTTTATGTGATTGAGATGAGGTGATGTTTATTTTTTCATCACTTTTCGTTGAGGAATTTTGATACACTGTTAAAAAGTCGGCCGCGTTCGTTTATTTCAATCGAGCGTACAGTCAGCAGCAGAAGTAGCTAAGCAACCGATGCGGTCACACTGATCTAAGGCGCTATTGTTATACACATAAGAGCTTGTAAACAATCTTTTTGTTTTATTTTTATTTTTACGGTCATCCCATTCGAAATTATTTTTCACGAATTTTCAAACTGATGCGTAAATATACGGAAAAACCAGAAAACATAATTCCCGAATTGGGGTTCGAACCCAAACCTTTACCATACAGTGGTAACGCGCTAATCCAATTGCTCTGACAGCGTAATAGGATTAGCGGGGTATGGTAAAGGTTTGGGTTCGAACCCCAATTCGGGAATTAATTTTCTGGTTTTTCTGTATATTTACGCATCAGTTTGAAATTTGTGAAAAATAAAAGCTTATGCAGATCATTGTGACTGCTTCGGTTGCTTAATGGCTACATGCTGCTGACTGTTCGTTTGGGTCAAGAGCGAGATGTTGTAATAAAGCTTACTTGTGTGACGTCTTTTAAGGCAGTTATTAATAAATATCATCATTACCAGCCTTGTTTTACGTCCCACTGCTGGGGACAGGCCTCCTCTCAGAATGAGAGGGCTTGGGATACAGTTCCCTCGCGGGCCCAGTGCAGATTGGGAACTTTACTTACCATTGAATTGCTTCGTAGGAGTGTGCAGGTTTCCTCACGATGTTATGATTTTATTCTTAAGTCTCTTTTTGCTATTAAAGTTTGCTGGATTTTTGGAAGAAGTTTTTGCAAGTGGACTGTATTAAAATTAAAACTAGGCACTAATTAAGTGAAAGTAAAAATGGGTCAATCAACTTCCCCTGGACAACTCAACAAAACATGATTTTCAAGACTCCACTCCTCCGAAAGTCAGGATTTGCATGCTTAGGAGATGAAGCATGAAGGAATTGGCATATATCAGTGCCCTAAGCACGACTTGTCGAATCCTGCGTTACGTTACGGTTATCGTATCGAGATCGAGAAATCTCATACTAAATTTTAGTTCCAAATACGCTCACGGGCGGGCGCTGTTCCAAACGTCATACAAACTCGTTATAGTTTACTATTCGATTTTACGTGACTCAGGATTCGACAAGTCGTGCTTAGGGCACTGCCGACACTCTTAACGATTGGTGGAGTGATGCCTTAGAAACTTACATTACTTAGATTAGATTAGATTCCTTTATTTGCTATTGAAAATTGCATTGCATTTTAAATGTCAAAAATATAAGAAATTCTCAAAAAGATCGTCTTGTTTTAGTCGAGTTACTCAGGAGACATCTCCATGGCAACGAGTGGCAATTAAAAGTTGATTGACCCAAATCTGAAAGTATCAAAACTATAAATCCTGTATACACAGTGTTGCCAACTCAAGATTTTAAAAAATGGGATGGATTTTCAAGGTCAACTTTCAGTAGCCAGACTTTACGCATGGTGGTTTGAAATAGCCAATTTCTCCAAAAATAGCAACTCATTGAAAATTGCCGCCACTAACCTAACCTAACCTATCTCCGCGTGGCTACGCGCGTACTTAAACGCGTTGGTCCTTCGAGCAGTATTTTATGGTCCTTCGAACCGGCCTTTGAACCGTGAAGGCCGCTTTATAACAACATTACTAATATATCCGGTGAGTAAATACCTCTATAACAACGCTTACGGCGGAGTCAAGGGCGATTTTCAAGAGCAGATCAAAAAGAAATAACTTTATAAATAGCTTTAGTATTCATGTCTGCGTTGGTTTGAAATTTTAGGTGAAAAACTATTTTTAGTGAAATTATACAAAAGATAGAGAATTGAGTAAAAGAAATATTGTACACAATACAATGCAAAATAAAACAGGGGAGGTAGAACAATTATAGACATTAGGCTATAAGTATGTTGTCTATACCTATAAAACAATACTGTGACTGACTGACTGACAGACAACGCACAGCCTAACCCACTGGACCTAGAGACTTGAAATTCGGCAAACATGTACCTTGAGTATCCTATAAGTGCACTAAGAAGGGATTTTTCGACATTCCCACAGGATAGGGAACTAGCCCATTTTGAAATATTTCACGGGGGCAAAGCCACAGGGGATAAGCTAATACAGTTTTTAAGGAATACATTAAATTTTGATTTGAATGCCATTGACAGCGTCGAGAGCACGACTGCATTGAACATCAATTTCCTTCACCTTTCAATCTGATATTTTATTAAAAAGTAATGTGAACTGCTGACAAGGTGAACTGAATAAAATATGGATATGCAGGTCATTGGAAAAGTGATGTTTTATCTTTACCTCCATTATTTTTTCTGTTGCTAATAAACTTCAGCAATATTCGTGTTTGGTTCTTCTGCGAACACTATAACAATACGAAAAACAGTAACCATGGTATCGAAGAGAAGCTAGATCTATTTCTGTTCATTCACCTAATTTAATCCCAAGTAATAGACAAACAAACCCGGTACGACCTGGTAAAGATCGCGGGACCGCGGTGGATGCGGAAAGCACAAGACCGGTCTGAGTGGAGAGCCTTGGGAGAGGCCTATGGATCGCGGTGGATGCGGAAAGCAAAAGACCGGTCTGAGTGGAGAGCCGCGGGAGAGGCCTATGGATCGCGGTGGATGCGGAAAGCACAAGACCGGTCTGAGTGGAGAGCCGCGGGAGAGGCCTATGGATCGCGGTGGATGCGGAAAGTACAAGACCGGTCTGAGTGGAGAGCCGCGGGAGAGGCCTATGGATCGCGGTGGATGCGGAAAGCACAAGACCGGTCTGAGTGGAGAGCCGCGGGAGCGGCCTATGGATCGCGGTGGATGCGGAAAGCACAAGACCGGTCTGAGTGGAGAGCCGCGGGAGAGGCCTATGGATCGCGGTGGATGCGGAAAGTACAAGACCGGTCTGAGGGGAGAGCCGCGGGAGGGTCATGTCCAGTAGTGGACGTCTTTCGGCTGATATGATGATGATGAATAGACAAACAGTAGAGAAACACAAATATAGTAGAAAAACCTTTCCCACGGGCCAGGCCCCCATTTCACCAGTTTTAAAATTTTTAGTTTTTAATGACGATTCGGTGTTAATTGCAGAATTGGATAGCTTTTGTTTTAGCGCGCTTCATATTGGCAACAGTTCGAATTGTCGCTGTATACTGACAATTGTAAAGTTGGTGAATTAGGGGCCAGGCACAAATCAATCTTATGACAAATGTCAGCTAAATTAAGTTTTATGAATACAAACGGTTCCCTATTATTCATTATTATTCATTGCCACAGTATCCAAAACCTGAAAGACAGCATAGCCACCTCCAAGTATTTCGTCAAAAAGAGTTGAGTATTTTTAACGAACAGAAGAAGTACCTAGTCATCTGTTAATTTTTGGCATGAATACCAAAACATTAAACTCCATCCTACCACATAACCCATCCTACCCTCATTTCTATTTTAAAATTTAAACAGGGATTAATAAAATATGAGTCGTTAAAGCGACGCGTCGGATTTCGCTTTCAATTAAAGCTTCCATAAATTACTTAACCCGTTCACTGCTACGGTCAGCAAAAAATCTGACGCCAGCTGACGAGTTTTTTTATACTGAATAATAATAGAATGAAAGCAATTTGAAAGTGTACGATAAAATTGTACTGATGATTATAATGAAAATCCAACTTATCTACAAGTTTTACAACCTACTGCAGGGTGTACCCTGCAGTCCTGTCCTCTCAGAACAAGGGTGCAGAATTTAAAACTTCACACACACCATGGAAGCGCCTCATAGCTGTGTGTTTTTCCTTCACCGGAGAGCTTATAGTCAATTTCAAATGTAATTTGCCCATGGGGTCTCAGCGCTTACAAGCTTATTTCAGAGTTGCAAAAGCTCTTGGTCAATGCAACTTGTGACCAAAGGGCTGGCAGTTTTCTCTCTGTTACTACGGGTACTAGACAAGGGATAAACATACCCGTATGGATAAATACATACTTGTCGGAGAATCGATACACTAGTCGGTGTTGATCATAGTCTAAAATTATAAATTACCTTCATTTGTTATGATTTTAACGAAACGTCAAGCGGTGACAGCTGTCAAATAAATACTGCTTGGGAGTGGTCTGTGCTTGGTTCATTTATGGGTAGTTGGTATAAGGTCGAAATGACATTTAGTAACTTTGAAAAGAAAAGGGCATTCTTGATCGGGGGGTCGGACTGATCACAAGTTGGTAATGTAATCCGTTTGCATCGGCTTGGTGCTTTGAGTTTTAATGAGAATTGTTAGTGATTTAATGAACTAAGTGCCTGTGCCCCAAGTACAGAGTCTTATTTTGAGTCTTAAATGATATCTTGGCAATAGATCACGTGAATGGGCGCAAGCACAGAACTCTCCAACGTTTCCAATATGGTACTTGCATTTCGCGTTAATAGTAATGAGTTAACTGTGATCAATTGTAACTAATTTAGACCTCGTATGGTGTTATTATTGAAAAGATTATACCTCATTGAGTTTCTTGCCGGTATCTTCTCAATAGAGGTTATTTCCGAACCGTGCGGTAGAGTCATTGATGTAGGCCTTAATCAAATAAAGACTGGCCTAGAAGTGAAACATGATGTGTCTGCAGTTATTTCTACCACCTCAATCGACCTTGAGGATGAGTAAAGCTCATGACCAAGCTCTACTACGTGTAAAACCCATTTCATCCTGACACAGCTAGCTAGCAAACCAGGTCCGCTGGTGTGTGCGATGTCTCGTCCCGGTCCTTAGTCTCCGAGTTATATACATACAAAACATCCAAGACCCTATAACAAACATTCGTATTCATCATACAAACATCTACCCCGACCGGGGATCGAACCCGGGACCTCGAGCTTCATAGTCAGGGTCTCTAACCACCAGGCTATCCAGTTATCTCCCATGTCATGATCATGTGATGGTAGTGGTTTGTCCATTGATTTCGGAAAACTTAAATGGGCTTCCCAGCTGGAACCCTCGACCATCTGCTTGAGAAGCCACTAGGGTATGACCTAGGTTATTATTATTAACGTAAGTAAAGTATCAATGTTATGTTTCAGAATAGAGCAAAGGTTAGGAAATTAGATTTCAATCCAGTCACGTCCTGTCAAAACATGTTTACGCAGTTACCTGTCGACGTCAGTGGCGAGAGGGAAAGTTGTAGGTACCCAGTACCCACTGAGGCCCGAGTACGAATATTCGAATGCTGCGTAACGTAATCGGGTAGTAACGTTATCGATAAATTTGTATGACGTTTGGATTAGCGCCCGCCGTTTACCATTTCGAAATATTCGTACTCGGGCCTCTGTTGATGTCTCGCAAAGATAAATATTACTAACCAGTTCATCCTAAAACGCTAGTCACATTTTTTCACCCATTTTTACCTTTGGAAGTATGGCAGTTAATGTAGTTCCATTGTCTCCAAAATAGACAGATATTTCAAAACGTTTCGTATTTCCGTTTTGGTTCCTTCAAAATTTCTGGCGGTTAATCAATCAAACTGACACCAATATAATATGTTATACCTACTCGCACAATAGTATAAGTCTATTCACTTAGGCCCAGTTACACTATACGTTCGTCTCCTTCCATAGGTACTCGCTATTTTGACAGTTGACAGTCTAGCACTGTCTGCTTAAGATTTTTTTTTTCTCGCACGACGAAGATGTCTCGGTTTCTTGCGTCAACATTCCCGGAATGATACAAATTAGGAATTATGAAAAGACGAGCCTCATCCTTGAAAGAGCTTAGTGTTAAAAGAACCTACGGAAGAAAGTCCGGATCGCTACCAACATTTTACTCGCTAACCCTGCCGCTAAGCAGCAGCGCTTGCACTGTTGTGTTCCGGTGTGGAGAGTAAGACAGCCGGTGTAATTACTGGCACAAGAGGCATTTCATCTTAGCTCTCTAGGTTGGCAACGCATCTGCAAACCCCCCGGGGTTTCAGGTCTCTATGTGCAGTGGTGATCACTTACCATCAGGTGACCTACTTGCTCGTTTACCTTCCTTGTCGTATATAAAAAAAAACTACTCTGTAAATGGCTGACAGCGCAACTGTGATTCCTCTCAGTTCATACCATCCATGCATCAATTAGCCCGCCTGCTTGTTTGTGCCGACGTCTTATATATTATATTAAAAAAGAAATTAAAGTCTCTACAGTCTTCAACATAACATAAACATAAAGGTAAAGGAATGCCGATAGTAAGCAACGAAAACGTTTGGGCTTGGTTTCTCTGGCAGTAATTGGGCAATTAACAATAGGTCAGATTGTGCTGACGCTGACAAATTACGGCAGTTGACGGGTTGACCCGGGCACACCGGGTAAAGGGAAGAAGTCATCATCATCATCATCAGCCTATTTTGTCCACTGCTGGACATAGGCAACGGTTGCGTTTTAAGGACTGCGCTAAGCGGGATATGCACGCATTAAAAATCTGTGTCCATGACTGGGAGGGGATTGCTGATGATAAAGCCCAATGGCGCAGATCGGTGTTGGATGGTCGGAAGGACCGTGACCAACTATTATGTATTCTATGCCATGACGAGCAATGGTTTAGGACGTTATCGTACAAGCGAGCCAAAAGACACCAACTCGGCTCTGGTTCTCCGCGCGCCTCCCATCCTTCCTATACTCGCAGGCTTGCGGTCGAATTTGCCGCTCCCGTATTGGCTTGCACGGCCAACAGAAACAACGTATTTCCCCTTGACACTGCTTAAACAGTCTGCAATAGACTATGAAGCTGATGATGGACATTGGTCTCCCCTAATGAGCGCCCATGGCTCCCTGTCTTCAGCTTGCTGCATCCAGCATCTGTCTGCAGTGAGTGAGATGAGATGAGATCGACCCCCTGTGACTTAATCAATTCATTTCATTTCAACTTTTTGCTTAGTCAACTAGCGTATTTTTTTTGCTACCACTTCGTGAAATATTATAGTCACTGCGCCGCACTGCGGAGGCCAATTGCGAACAGATAGTCAAGGCTGCATAGCGTTGATTTCGATTCATATACATATACCTACAAATTCACCCAACACAACACTAGCATCACATAATTATCATAGGCCCGAGTACGAATATTCGAAAACTGCGTCACGTAAAATCGAATAGTAAACGTTAGGTATCGAGTTTGTGTTTAGAGCAGCGCCCGCCCGTGAGCGTATTTGGAACTAAAATTTAGTATGAGGTTTCTCGATCTCGATACGATAACCGTAACGTTACGCAGGATTCGAAAACTCGTGCTCGACCCTCTGATCTTTACTTTATACAACGTGAGACGTTATATCAAAATATACGAAAATTGTATTATTTTTACCAAAGAGAGAACCAGTTTAATCGACGAGCATAGACACCCGGAGTGCTTGCTGATGCATTGCCAATCTAGAGTGCTAAGTGCTAAGATGAAACGCCTCTTCTGCCCTTAATTACATCGGCTGTCTTACTCTCCACACAGTAGGCAGGATTAGCAAGTAGGATGGTGGTAGCGAGGGTGGTAGGCAGTCATGTTTCAGAAACTTGAATTAAATTTGATTTCTCTAGAATTTGTACAAAGATACGTCAGCATTTTCAAATTCCTGCGGGCACCGGAAAACATCGCCAAGTCCAGAAGTTTACCGCGAATCGCTATGAAACTTGGCCGGAGTTGGGGTTCAGTCGAATAAGAAAGTTGGAGATACGCGGATTCTAAAACCGTTATTGTTTTATTGTTCAACCGAGGAATGTATGGTTTAGGTTAGGTTAGGTTAGGAGCATTAGGAATACGAGCGTGAACGCTGGGAAAAATTGGTTAAAAAATTACAATCCACTTATAGTGAAATAAAGCGGATCACTCACGTATATAAGCCGAGTCGAGTCAGCGTGCCGCTGGGTCGTGCGCTCCCAGAGGAAGGACTACGAATTAGTCCGAAACATATCGTACTAAACCCGACTTAAATATAAGTGAGTGATCCGTTCTATTTCACTATGATTGAGTCTCACGGTAGTTTCATGTTACATGTTACAATCCACTTATTAATTTCCATGTTCGCTGACGATGTGAAGCTGATCATGCCCGTTAGTGCCGCCTCGGACTGCGAGGCTCTGCAATGTGACATTGAAAGTGTGAATAAGTGGAGCGTGGAAAATAAGTTGCTATTCAACAGCAGTAAGTGTGAGGTCATGTCCTTTTCACGTTCGTCGTCGCCTATCCACTGGGACTATCGCATCGGTGGTGACGCGGTCTCTCGCGTGGGGGAGGTTCGTGATCTTGGGGTTACATTTGAACCTTCCCTCACATTTCGGACACATGTGCGGAATGCGACTAAGTCTGCATCCCAGAGGTTAGGGTTCGTTTTGCGAAATTCCGCCCCACTTACGCCCGCAGTAACGCGAGCGTTGTATGCGGCGCTCGTACGGAGCATTCTCGAGATGAATGCAGTGGTCTGGAGTCCTCATGAGAAAAAATATATTCTCATGATGGAGCAGGTGCAGAAAAAGTTCCTACGTAATTTCTACAAGAATTATCCTTTTATGTACCCAACGCGCTTCCTGCAAGGTCACTTGGGATACGATTCTCTCGAATTGCGTAGGAACATAGGTTTGCGTAGTTTTTTTCTTCGCATCATAAGGAATAAAATTGATAGTGTGACTGTTCATACAACTTTTTTAAATCTTAAAGTGCCCGACGAATATGTCAGCAAGCGCCGTGCGGTCAGCCTCATGGCCGGGGCGCGCGGGCGCACCCACCAGCGCCTGCACTCGCCGCTCCCCCGCGCTAGAGCGTTCCTCAATGCGGTATTTGCGGCAACGCCTCAGTGTGATCTGTTTGTGACCAAGATAACGACACTGGAGATAGAATGGAGAAGGCAGATAGAAACAATGCAGCATAAGTGAGAGTTGCGTGTCATTAGTTCTTATTACTGTAAATCTTATGTAAATCATTCTAAGTATCTTATGTAACGTTATGGTAATAACCGTCATGTTGCATGTTAACAGATAAATAAATAAATAAATTTGAAACTAAGCACATTTATATTTAGCTAGCTTTTGCCCGCGACTTCTCAAATCCCGTTTATTCTGTATCCCGGGCAACAAGTACTCTTCATTAAACACCGCATAAATACATTTCACAAAAAACAGTTACATGGACATTAGTCGTCGAGTTGCGGAAAATAGCCCGTTTTACAATTACAATTACCTACAATTACAAAGATTGCTGGTTAGTAAAAATAGCCCAACCTGAACCAACCTATTAACTGGCTTTGTAAAATAGCAAAATTTATTATAGCAACATTTTAAAGATCCCCAAAATAAATAATAAAATAATAAATATCATCATGGGACAAATTGACACCAATTGACCTAGTCCCAAAGTAGGCAAAGCCTGTACTATGGGTACTAGACAACGGATAAACATACTTATATAGATAAATACATACTTATATACATATTAAACATCCAAGACCCGAGAACAAACATTCGTATTCATCATACAAACATCTGCCCCGACCGGGATTCGAACCCGGGACCTCAAGCTTCATAGTCAGGGTCTCTAACCACTAGGCTATTCGGTCGTCACAAATAGCAGATTTTATTCTAGCGACATTTTAAAGATCCCCAAAATTGCAGAAGTTATTCTAGCAACATTTTAAAGATCCCCAAAAAAGCAAATTTATTCTAGCAACATTTTAAAGATCCCCAAAATAGCAGAATTTATTCTAGCAACATTTTAAAGATCCCCAAAAAAGCAAATTTATTCTAGCAACATTTTAAAGATCCCCAAAATAGCAGAATTTATTCTAGCAACATTTTAAAGGTCCCCAAAATAGCAGAATTTATTCTAGCGACATTTTAAAGATCCCAAAAAAGCAAATTGATTCTAGCAACATTTTAAAGATCCCCAAAATAGCAGAATTTATTCTAGGAACATTTTAAAGATCCCCAAAAAACCGCAGCAGGCCGGTCAAAACATTGTCCCGTATGTTTTCAATACCCAACATCCTGTACACAACGAACAAATAGACCAAGTTGCTCACTTCAATGTGAGTTCGTCTCACTTTGCAACCAAACTCCTGAACTTATTACTGTCTGACTTTGTTTCGTTCAAATTGCCCGTGACCGAATTAGGGGACCGGAAAACCTACATTTGACAATTTGTTGAGACTTAGCTAAGAACGATGTCCATTAAACTAGTTTTTGGTTTAAAAAGCCGCGCCCAAGTCGGTCCATAGGTTTAGGAGCTATGATGCCATAGACACAAATACATACAGCTTGCGTTTTAATGAACCGTCAAGAATTCTGCCAGGGGCTAAGTAGGTCTAAGTGAACTAACTAACTAACTAACTAGGTGTAAAGTTTTTGTTTGGAAAAACTAAATTTAAAACCAATCTCCCATACATTAATTGCCTCAGCTGGTTAACACCTCAGAATACAGAATAAACCAGAAGCCCCGTTCAGTCATAACATAATCGCACGCCGCGGAGTGAGTCCATTTTTTATTGATTTCGCTACCCGTTTATACGTGAAATTTAATTATATTCTGTTTTTTAAAAGCCCAACGGCATTTCTGTATGTAAGAACGTCACGAGATGGGATTAATTAATATTTTCATCGTAACACGTCACGATGACTATGCCAAACTACTCTATTTAAGGGTACCTAGTTATATTTCCCTCACTTTGAGGCGCACTCGCGGGTTCTGGTTTGTTCTGAGCGCTTAGTGTAATCGCCGACCAGGCCAAGAAATACGTCTCGATCGCGTTCGCGTTAACCAATTCTCATACCATTTGACACTTTAACGCAAACGCGATCGAGACGTATTTTGTGCTTTTTGATTGCACTAAGGGCACTGAAGGTCAAGCACGACTTTTCGAATCCCGCGTAATGTTATACGGTTATCGTATCGAGATCGAGAAACATCATACTAAATTTTAGTTCCAAATGCGCTCACGGGCGGGCGTTGTCCCACACGTCATACAAACTCGATAACGTTTACTATTCGATTTTACGTGACGCAGGTTTCGAATTCGTACTCGGGCCTCTGTATTCTGTGCCCTAAGCACGACTTGTCGAATCCTGCGTCACGTAAAGTTGAATAGTAAACTATAACGAGTTTGTATGACGTTTGGAACAGCGCCCGCCCGTGAGCGTATTTGGAACTAAAATTTAGTATGAGATTTCTCGATCTCGATACGGTAACCGTAACGTAACGCAGGATTCGACAAGTCGTGCTTAGGGCACTGAGGTTAACACTTACTTACACTTACTTAACCCCTCAACCCCTGGCTGAATTCGTGACGGTTCATTAAAACGCACTCTGTATGTATGTGTGTGTCTGTTTGTTTCCAGAATTACACTGAAGACAATATTCCACACCAAAGTTAGACTCAGGATAAACAAGACGTTCATTACACTTTACGTCTTGTTTTGTTTATGAATGTTAAACATAATTCGAGCTATTTTGTGTCTGAAGTGACGCAAAGAGTTTTGTTATTAACTTCATTATCTTACTCACTAATCCAAAATGGAACCCCATTTACGACTTCGTTAAATTTTCCATGCAACGAGGCTTTTCAGACACAAATTGTCGCTAGATGGCGCTAATTTCAAGAGTTCTGTTCGATTTTTTTTTTTAATGAGAAATAAAATATTTATACGGTATTACTAATGCACCGTGAAAATACATTAATAACTACACCTACATAAAGTAAAGTTGGGTCAATCAACTTTTTCTTGCCACTCGTTGTCATGGAGATGTCCCCTGGGTAACTCGTTTAAAATAAGATTTCCTAAGACAACCCCCCCACGAATTTGCATGCTTAGGAGATGAAGCATGAAGGAAAAAATCCTAACGCTTGATGGAGTGGTGCCTTGGAAAATCTTATTTTAGACGATGTACCCAGGGGACATCTCCGTGGCTCAGTTACACCAACAATGGAAGAAAATGAAAGAAATAATAAAACTTCGCCCCCAGAAACGGCTGAACATAGAAAAATTATTAAATCCCAGACTCTCGGTCCGTACTACAATTCTGTTGCTAGGTTTGAAACCTTGGGTCCATGGGGTCGATACATGTACAATTTTCCCGAATAAAAAGTAGCCTATGTTATTCCTCAATATTCAAACTATCTTCTTATCAAATTTCATCTAGATTGGTGCAGCGGTTTTCCCGTGGAGAGGTAACAGACAGACAGACAGAGGAACAGAGAGACAGAGTTACTTTCGCATTTATAATATTAGTTAGGATGACTAAATCTCATAAGGCATAAGTTGGGTGGAACGGAAGGCCAATGAGGAAGTACTATCAATGGTTAATGAGAGGAGAACGATCCTGAATACCATAGAGAATAGGCGCGGGAAAATGATCGGACATTTTGATACAACACGACAATTTCTTTAAGACCATTTTAGAAGGAAAAATTGAAGGACAGAGAGGAAGAGGTCGACCTAGGCGAAGCTACATGGACCAGATAATGGAGAAGGCCGGTGTCGTGTCGTATCAGGAGGTCAAGGAACTGGCTTATAGGAGAGATGATTGGAAGAAACTCCACCGACAAGAGTGTAACTCTTAAGTTTAAAGATGATGATGACTAAATCTCACGATAATTCGATGTTAAAAGTTTTCTAAATTAGGTTGGAAAAGACTGCTGTTTTGGTGGAAATTATGAGTCGACCTTACCTCATCATTATCAGCCTATTTACGTCCCACTGCTGGGCACAGGACTCCTCTCAGAATGAGAGGGCTTGGGCTATAGTTCCCACGCGGGCCCAGTGCGGATTGGGAACTTCACACACACCATTGAATTGCTTCGCAGGAGTGTGCAGGTTTCCTCACGATGTTTTCCTTCGCCGAAAAGCTCATGATAAATTACAAATGTAATTTCGCACATAAATTCCGAAATACTCAGAGGTGCGAGCCGGGGTTTGAACCCTCGACCCTCTGCTTCAGAGGCGATAGGTCAAACCACTAGGCTATCACGGCTATACCTTACCTACCTCTCTAATTATAGTTATGGCACCAGTTTAGCTCTTTTACGACTACGCGGTACTCTTAAACACTATCGCTATAGTTATCGCTCTAGGCGCCACTACGCAACATAACATTATTATATTTAAGTACCTATAATATCTCTGAAACTGTTGAAAGCAGGCACGAACAAAAAAAAAATTTAGGCAAACATAATTATGTAATAACCAACTTAGAAAAGTTGAAAAACCCACGACCTTGTCATTTTAGAGTTCAATAAGTATTTCGAAAACGCGTGAACCGATTTTAATAAAACTCAGCTAAGAACCATCTCGGTAGCTTTCTAACAAAAAAAACCGCATCGAAATCGGTCCATCCGCTTGCGAGCTACGATGCCACAGACAGATACACAAGTCAAACTCATAACACCCCTCTTTTTCGTCGGGGTTGAAAAAGGTTGAGCTTTGCGGAATTGATACGCGAAATAACAAGTAAAACCTTCTAAAACAAATGGACTAATCCTCTAAAGCCATCAGTTTTCTGGCCTACCGCAAATATGAAATCGGTGCTTCATACATTTTTCGAAATCGGTCCAGCCGTCTTCGAGTAACCGGGGAGCATAGATAAAAAAACATTTTGACGAATTGAGAACCTCCTCTTTTGAAGTCGGTTAATGACATTTGTTAATGTACAGTACGGAGACGGAAAAGATCTAGAGGCAATGTGATACCTCTTGGAAAGCAATTCAATGATTTCCTCACGACAAAATTACAAAAATGTCACTTCGCATAATAATTCCTAAAAACACATACGTCTGCATAAATTATTAATTTACGTTCATCCTCCGATATCCGATGGTCGAGCACGACTTTTCGAAACCTGCGTCACGTAAAAACGAATAGTAAACGTTATCGAGTTTGTATGACGTTTGGAACAGCGCCAGCCCGTGAGCGTATTTGGAACTAAAATTTAGTATGTGGTTTCTTGATCTCGATACGACAACCGTAACGTTACGCAGCATTCGTAAAGTCGTGCTCGACCCTCCGGTGCCTGCTTCCATCAGTTTTTCGTGTGTCCATTAATGACCAGGCCCCCATTTCAGCAACTTTACAATTGTCAGTTTTCAACGACAATTCGGTGTCAACTGCTGACTTGAAGAGCTTTTGTTTTAGCGCGCTTCATATTGTCAAAGAAATGTACTTAGTTCGAATTGTCATATAAAACTGACAATTGTAAAGATGAAATAGTGGCCTGGCAAGACGGAGGGCGCAAAAAGTGACGAAACTGATTTTTTTTATACGACAAGGAAGGCACACGAGCAAATGGGTCACCTGATGGTTGGTGATCACCACTGCCCATAGACACGCGCATCGCGCAACCCCGGGGGGTTCGCAAATGCGTTGCCAACCTAGGGAGCTAACATGAAATGCCTCTTGTGCCCGTAATTACACCGGAACACAACAGTGCAAGCATTCCTGCTTAGCGGCAAGATTAGCTAGTAAGATAGTGGTAGCGATCCGGACGGACCTCGCACAAGGTCCTACCATCCTAAAATGATTAATATTATGAAGTTTCTCGATTTCGGTACGATAAGATAACCTTAATACGTTACGAAGGATTCGAATATTCGTACTCGGGCCTCTGGAAGGAAATACGAATGATGCCTTTTCTATGTATCCTCTTTTTATTATGTAGGTGCAATTAGGATAATAGCTGGCCTCTATCTCCACCATCTTTATCTATCACCATCTTTACAATTGTCAGTTTTATATGACAATTCGAACTACATTTCTTTGACAATATGAAGCGCGCTAAAACAAAAGCTCTTCAAGTCAGCAGTTGACACCGAACTGTCATTGAAAACTGACAATTGTAAAGTTGCTGAAGTAGGGGCCGGCCCCCCGACTACGAAATGCTAATTTCGAACTTTGTATCGTGCCGTCCCTCTCAAGCTAATATTATTTAATACGAGAGTGAGCGGGACGATACGATACAAACTTCGATTTTCGAATTTCGTATTATGGGGGCTGGTATAGGTTTAGAAAAAAAGCTCTTAAGCGTGGCCATTTCTGTATGGTGTCTAAGCATCCGAAACGTTCACAATGATCTAGGCACTGCTCTATTGTTATAGACATGAGCGTGTGCTGAGGGTCGAGCACGACTTTACGAATGCTGCGTATCGTTACGGTTATCGTATCGAGATCGAGAAACCTCATACTAAATTTTAGTTCCAAATACGCTCACGGGCGGGCGCTGTTCCAAACGTCATACAAACTCGACAACGTTTACTATTCGATTTTACGTGACGCAGGTTTCGAATAAGTCGTGCTCGACCCACAGTGCCCTAAGCACGACTTGTCGAATCCTGCGTTACGTTACGGTTATCGTATCGAGATCGAGAAATCTCATACTAAATTATAGTTCCAAATACGCTCACGGGCGGGCGCTGTTCCAAACGTCATACAAACTCGTTATAGTTTACTATTCGATTTTACGTGACGCAGGATTCGACAAGTCGTGCTTAGGGCACTGATCATTGTGACCGCTTCGAGTTACTTCACTTCTGTATTTTTTTGTTTTATGTGCAATAAAGAGATATACATACATACATACATACATACATACTTCATGTGCTGACTGTACATGCATAAAGGCCCCACGGTAATGACGTCAGCGGGGAGTAGATTGACAAATTGCTAATTAGGTGCCTCTGCCTGATGTTTAACTGCTTAATTATTAAACCTTGTCGGTTCACGGTTTTTACGACGATTTACACACAGCTTCCCAATTAGAGTTTATTATAATGATCTCACTGCAATACCTCCTACGTATACTGGTACAAGTGACGTTTTTGAGATTTTCGTTTTTTTGCAGATTTATGACAAATATACTTATATTTACCTGCAACAAAAATTTCGTACAAAAATTTCTGTTAGTATCGGAAAAAAAGTGACGTATATGAATGCATCTGACACTGTTATGTCATTCGGTACCATGTATACTGAGGCATGTCGCTAGCACCACTATACGCGGCGCGGATATTGTGGAGCGGCGGCGCGAGTGTGGTGTATCTGACAGTTGCCCCAGTATGCGCGTTAAAATTTAAGCAGAATAAGTAATTATAACTATAAGTATAAACAATACAAGTATTGTGTTTAAAATACAGTTGTAGCCTTGTAGCAGAATAAACTTAAAACTAATTACAATTGAAAAAATACGTACAGAACTAAAGGAACGATTCCTACCAAATATCTCATCTACACTGTAAAAGCAGTCTATCAACAAAAAGCCTCATACTTTACCAGGCTATCATATACATTAATTACATTAAGTTCACCGTTAAAGCGTATGCTCCCAGAGGAAGGACTACGGATTAGTCCCAAACAAGTCGGGCTATGAAAATAATCGATTTATTGATTATTTTTGTTTTTATTTTTATGAAACATTCATAGAATGAAATTCAACATACAATGACAATGCATAGAAAAATTCGTTAAGCAGCTGGACTTGAACCAGCAACCTCGGTAATCCGTACCACGCTCCACCAATTAAGCTATACTTAACGTTGGTGTACCTAACGAATTTTTCAATGCCTTGTGTCATATTTTATTTGGAAGATCTCTCCTCAGCGCCATCTATGAGTAGCTTAATCAAGCGGCTCACCCACTACGGAACTTCTACAGTTACGCATTAGTGGCAAGAGATGGAGCTATTTTAAATAAAAACAAAAATAATCAATAAATCGATTATTTTCATTGATTCAGAAAATAGCTCCATCTCTTGCCACTAATGCGTAACTGTAGAAGTTCCGTAGTGGGTGAGCCGCTTGATTAAGCTACTCATAGATGGCGCTGAGGAGAGATCTTCCAAATAAAATATGACACAAGGCATTGAAAAATTCGTTAGGTACACCAACGTTAAGTATAGCTTAATTGGTGGAGCGTGGTACGGATTACCGAGGTTGCTGGTTCAAGTCCAGCTGCTTAACGAATTTTTCTATGCATTGTCATTGTATGTTGAAGTCGGGCTATATTCGACTGAGCGACCCGTTATTTCCATAAACCATGAAATCAATTTGGTTAATTCATCATGTCAGCCGAAAGACGTCCACTGCTGGACATAGGCTCTCCACTCAGACCCGTCTTGTGCTTTCTGCATCCGTTCCAGCATTCGTCAATACCATCAGACATTTAGTTAATTACAAAACCGAAGTATCTACCAATATTTTTAACCCTCGACGAAAAAGAGGGGTGTTATATATCTGTGTATCTGTGTGTCTGTGTATCTGTGTGTGGCATCATAGCTCCCAAACGGGTGGACCGATTACAATGCAGTTTTTTTCAATCGAAAGCTAGTTTAATCGAAATGGTTCTTAGCTAAGTTTCATTAAAATCGGTTCACCCGTTTTTGAATTATTGAACTTTGAAATGACAATGTCGGGGGTTTTTCAACTATTCTAATACTTATAATTAGAGGTCAGTGTGCTGTACATGTATGTATTAGCTATACATAAGCTGTACCATGTAAGTTTGTGTGTGTAATATCGTAGGGCACAGACGAAGCATAATCCATCATACCATTATCGTGCTCACTTCTAATCAAAGTTGTAGGTCGTTGACGTGACGGTAATTAATTTAGCTAATCAATTTTGTATGAAATTCTAACCCCAAATGCGCAACGATACGTCTATTTGGTAAGTAGGTAATAAGGTAGGTAGGTAAGGTAGGTAGGTATTTAATTTAATTACATTTGTTATTGTAATGTATTAATTGTATGGGTTCACTTAATGCCTAAATAAAGACATTTATTATTATTGTTATTATTATTATTATTAATAAACGCCGTTATTTATAAAAAAACCGAGGGTTCCGTACAAATTGTAGGTAATTACAATTACTATGTAAATATTTGGAGAGGAAACCTGCACACTCCTGCGAAGCAATTCAAGGGTGTGTGAAGTTCCTAATCCGCTCTGGGCCCGCGTGGGAACTGTAACCCAAGCCCTCTCATTGTGAGAGGAGATCTACACCCAGCAGTGGGACGTATATAGGCTGATGACGTAAATATTTCATCTATCACGGGAATCTAAACTCGAAGATTTCTCCCGCTATTCCCGAGTGCTGTACGGAACCCTCGGTGCGCGAGTCCGTCTCACACTTGGCCCGTTTTTTATTGTACTTAATATCATTGGGAAATTGTCGTACCTAATACGTCTCACGATGGCTTGTCAAATAAATCGTCTTCATTGGATTACGCGGTGCGATATCCAATTTTAAAAGCCTGATTTGAATACGAGAAAATTTACATATCCCGTAATCCATTATCCGACGTACGACAAAAAGTAATATGACACATCTGTGCTATGGCTGAAGCATTAGGTACTTTTACAGTATCTCAAAGAAGTTTTTATTAAATATCAAGTTCATTCTATGAGGCTCGCTATAGCGTACGTGCGTGGTTGTATGTATGGGCTGATTGCCTTGGTCTTCGACGAAGATTTTACTTTATGCACAAAATCGATTTTGCAACCTACATCCAGCATAAATACGAACTTTATGAGCATGAGAAGTGAAAAACAATGATATTATGTTATTAGTATTACGTTATTATGCTCACAAGACAATCGAAAAACATGTTCCAAACATTTTGACATTTGCGCGCAAGTTTGGACCTTATTTGAAAAAGATTAAGGCTACAATCTGTAGCGTTTTTTGCGCTTTATTTTTGGCGTGCTGATGACATATCTACCTCTTTTTAGGGTTTCGTATCTCAAAAGGAAAAAACGGAACCCTTATAGGATCACTTTGTTGTCCGTCTGTCTGTCTGTCAAGACCCTTTTTCTTCGGAACGCGTGGTGGTAGCATGCTGAAATTAATATTAAATACCTGCGGTCCCTTGAAGCTGTGAAAAAATTAACCTTCTAAGTCAACGCAATCAAAAGATACAGTCATTAAAAAGGCTATTTCCGTACAAATTGCCGAAATCCGAAAACTTAGGGTACTTCCAGTTGTCCTAGAAACTTGAAATTTGGTATGAAGATCGCTCTTACAGCACAACCACTCGGAACATTCTTAAAATCTTATTTTTTTATGTCTGTCTGAAGATTTCAGATACCAATATAAGTTGACCCACACTGCGTACATTTTGCTCAGGAGCAGGGCTCTGCTAACACTCGACAACTTAAAACACTGGGAAAAGCGTTAAAAGCTTTGTACGGAGCCCTCGAGCGCTAGTCCGACTCGCACTTGTCCGGTTTTTATTTGTAATAATATCATCGGCGAAAAACTTATTTTTGTAAGAACAAGCGGTTTGTCCTCAACCCCTCGGGGACGGGACTTGAGAAAAGAAACATAATTTATTACACTGCAGCAACATAAATGAGTTACGTATTCGCATAATATATGTTGTAGGCAATAATATATGGACGTGCACGTTAAGCTCGCATACTATATGAGGGCGGTATCTTTGAATAAACCGCTTTTAGTATTTTGGATACTTTTATGGATAACTAGCTGTTGCCCGCGACTTCATCCGCGTAGATTTCGGTTATCGCTATCCCGCGGGATCTACATAATTTTCCCGAATAAAAACTAGCCTATGTTATTCCTGAATATTCAAACTATCTTCTTACCAAATTTCATCTAGATTGGGGCACCGGTTTTCCCGTGAAGAGGTAACAAACAGACAGACAGAGAGACAGAGTTATTTTCGCATTTATAATATTAGTTAGGATACGAACACGTCAACCTTGCGAGTGGAAAATAGTCTTGCCTTTTCTGATGATGGCTCTTTATTTGAATGCGAAACGCGTCAAGCGTTAATGTGGGTGTGGTGGCGGTTGTTTTGTTTGTGTGATGTGTAATGTTTGTGTGTGTTGTGGACTTTATACGGAAGGAGGCACACGGTTGTGCACTGAACGGCTAAGCGGTAGAGAAGTGTGTGAAGTATTTTTCACTTTCTATCTTAATTAACAGCAAAAAAGACAAACAGGATGACAGTATTATTCTAATTAAGGGGTTAAATATAAACATTGGGACGGTTTCCTTGTATATTCAGTTTGTGTTTCATTTCTAGTACCTAACTAGGGGTCGATTTTTGAATCTCACTTTTTGACTAAATTCTCGCCCATGACATTGATATCACTATTTGCGAAAAGCCTTATTTTTAGGGTTCCGTACCTGAAATGGAAAAAATTGAACCCTTATAGGATCACTTTATTGTCCGTCTGTCTGTCAAGACCCTTTTTCTCTGGAACGCGTAGAGGTAGCATGTTGAAATTAATATAAAATACTCAAGTTGTGAAAAAATCAACCTTCTAAGTCAACGCAATCAAAAGATACAGTCATTAAAAAGGCAATTTCCATACAAATTGCCGATATCCGAAAACCTAAAGGGTAGTTCCAGTTGTACTAGAAACTTGAAATTTGGTAAGAAGGTGGCTACAACTACTCCGAAGTCTCAAAATCTTAAATGTTTATGTCCGTCTGTAGATTTCGTAGACCAATATAAAGTGGGGTAACCCACACCGCGTACATTTTGCTTAGGAGCAGGGCTCTGCTATCACTGGACTTCCTAAAACACTATGGATAAGCGTTAAAATCTTTCTACGGAACCCTCGTGCGCGAGTCCGACTCGCACTTGTCCGGTTTTTTATTGAAAGAGGGAGTAGGCAAACGAGCAAGCGGGTCACCTGATGGTAAGCGATCACCGCCACCCATGAGAACCAGCAACCCCAAGAGAGTCACTAGTCCGTTGCCGGATTTTAAGGAGGAAAATAGATAGAGGAAAGGGGAGGGGATCGGAACTCCGGCACTCTCACTGACCGAACGTAACGCAACAGGGGTGCTATTGCTTCACGCCGATTTTCTGCGAGATTTTAACACCTAACGAATCCAAAATCCAGTTGGCACTTCGTGATTTACTGCTTCCAATAACGGAATGGAAAATCGACGCCATTTTTTAAGCACCATATTGCGTGCTCATATTTCTTGGTGAGAGGTGCGTAAGAGTAACTTGTCGGTCTTTAGTACCGTTATTTAGGTATTACTAAAAGTGTAAAAGTTAAGTAGTTTTTCTACGATGTCGTTAAACTATACTTCGCTTCGTGAGACATTGGCCATGACCTTTTGTTATTGATTTGAAATTGCTTTATGAATACCTCCCGTGAGGTAGGTCATGTTTGGGGGTTGTGTGGGACTCTCTCCTCGTGCACTCCCTCTGGTAGTCAGAGGGGGGATACCCACTAACACCGGCGTTTATCTGGACATTCTACCACGAGCAGATGGTAGGACCTTGTGAGAGGTCCGTCCGGATCGCTACTACCATCTTACTCGCTAATCCTGCCGCTAAGCAGTGCTTGCAGTGTTGTGTATTAGTGATTCTGTGTTCAGAGGCCCGAGTACGAATATTCGAAACCTGCGTCATGTAAAATCGAATAGTAAACGTTATCGAGTTTGTATGACGTTTGGAACAGCGCCCGCCCGTGAGTTTATTTGGGAACTAAAATTTTGTATGAGGTTTCTCGATCTCGACACGATAACCGTAACGTTACGCAGGATTCGAAAAGTCGTGCTTGATCGACCCTCTGTGTCTCTGTCCGCAGCGTCATAGCTCCCAAACGGATTTACCGATTTCCATGCTGTTTCTTTTAATCGAAAGCTAGTTTAATTGAGACGGTTTTTAGCTAAATAAATAATAAACGAGTTTCATTAAAATCGGTTCACGGTGGCGGCTGGGCGGCTGTCGGGTGCGAGGCAGCCGGCGACATGCTGCAATGCCGGTCATTTTCTACGGTTTCTGAACGCACGCATTATAGAGGACTTATGACATGTGTGTAGATAAAAAAATTAAAGTATGAGATAATGTCTCACCGACGCTCCACAGGTCGACACTCGCGCCGTACTCCCGTTTTCGAAATATTGAACTATGAAATGACAATGTCGGGGGTTTTTCAACTTATGTAAGTTGGTTATTAATAGGTGTAAATTAACATTATTTTAGTTGCAATATATAAACTCCTGAGAAGCCTGGCCCAATGACCTGGTTGAACTAAAAATAGCAACAGCATAGTCACGGATGTAAATAATTAGCTCGGCGACATTTACGCGGCACGGGATGACGTATCCCTTACAAGGAAGTGCCACGGTTACCATGCAATAATGGTCGACGGGAAATTCTGTCAATCACCTGTCAAAATTCTGCAGGCCAATATTTCACCAACTTCACTATTGTCAGTTTTCAATGACAAATCGGCGTCAGCTGCTGACTTGAAGGGCTTTTGTTTTAGCGCGCTTCATATTGTCAAAGAAATTAATGTACCTCGTTCGAACTGTCATATAAAACTGACACTTGTAAAGATGGTGAAATACTTGCCAATGTTAACATAACATGAAACTACCGTGAGGCTCAATCATAGTGAAATAAGATGGATCACTCACTTATGTAAGTCGAGTTTAGTCCGACATGTTTTGGACTAATACGTAATCCTTCGTCTGGGAACGCATGACCCAGCGGCAGCGAGATGCACACTGCGAATTAGTCCGAAACATTTCAGGCTAAACCCGACTTAGAAACGTGAGTGATCCGTTTTATTTCACTCTGGATGAGTCTTTGGGAAGGACTCCAATAGAGAGATCTCTCTCCATTCAGACGTTATGCCTGGGGACCGAAGTTCGAAGGAAGAGAGTTGGAAGTTGTATTTATGCAACCGACTTGAGAAACTTCGTTAGCGCGATGTAGGCCACTGACATAGGACTGTGACGTCACTCGCGTGTGGCGCTAGGGTCGCTACAAGTCTCACGATAGTTTCATGTTAAAAAAATGTCCCATACCTACATTAATTTTCCCTGTTGGTTGACAATAATGTATAAGAGATTTTTTTTTTACTTCACAGGGATTCTTCATTAAACACCCTGTATACGTGACTGATTTGCTTATTTCACTACTCAACATACGCTTTGTCTTTGTCAGTGATGGTAAAAGCAGCATGCACATTTCTGACAGCGCACGTACAACATTTTAATTACATAATGAATAACATTAACAACTATTTTAAGCTTTAAAAAAGGCATAATAAACACACTCGAAGCAGCAATTATATTTTTAATGTGGGAGCTGGCGCGCTGCCATACGCATGCGTCTGAACTGATGGTAACTATTGATACGTGATGTGTGCCGATACTTACCGGAATAGTTATTTGTTATACAAGGGTGCAAAGTTGTATTTTACCCGCGAGTGTGAAATTGAAACACGAGCAAGCGAAAGGATTCTATAGTTGAAAGTTTCTAAAATAGAATCTTGAGCGTAGCGAGTGTTTCAACACACGAGAAGTAAAATACATTTGCACCCGTGTGTGACACAAAACTTTTCACCTCACTATGGCGAGGAAAGCGCAACATGCAAAAAACAGCTCATAAAAATAAATCCTCATCACTAGAATCACTAATTTTTTTTCACGATATTATAGCAGAAAACTCTGTAAGTTGTGTATTGTTACGTGAGTCAGAGTCAGTGAGAATTTTTTTGTTGACAATGTTGCGTTTTGAAATTGCATCGATTCAACTTGTGCGTTCAAAATTACATTACACATAATTATAAAAAAAAAAACTCTTCATACAGAATTTTAAGGACTATTAAATAAAGCTCAATTCGGTAATTTTTATACAAATTCTCAAACGTCGGGCCCATTGATTACATGACAATTCGAACTACATTTCTTTGACAATATGAAGCGCGCTACAACAAAAACCCTTCAAGTCAGCAGTCGACACCGAATTGTCATTGAAAACTGACAATTGTAAAGTTGGTAAACTAGGGGCCTGGTAAACAATCGGGAAACCATTGGCTGTGGGTAGCACAAGACCGGTCGTCGTGATGATCCTTGGGGAAGGCCGCCGTCCAGCAGTGGACGTCTTCCGGCTGATATGGTGATGATGAATCATCATCATTGATGATGATGGCAATGAATAAATGGATACCTACATAAAAACAAAAAGTTAAAGTATTTGTGAACAAATGTGTAAGGCAAATCTTAAAAGTTTTCTGGCCGCGGACCATAAGGAACACCGAATTGTGGAGACTGACTGAACAGAATCCCATTGCATTGTGACGGAAATCTGGCATAGGAAGTGGCGCTTGATAGGGCATACGCTGAGGAGAACTGACGACCATATACCCAAACAGGCTTTGCAGTGGCGCCTGCCTGGAGTGAGAAGACGAGGTCCGCCCAGGACAACATGGCAGCGTTCGGTCGAAAAGGGGATCCAATCCCTGGGCATGAGCTGGCGAGAGCTGGGGGTCGTGGCGCAGGATCGTTCCAAATGGAGGGAAATGCTGAGACCCCTATGTCCCTGATTAGGGATAACAGGACGTGATGATGATGATGACATAAAAACAAAGCAAAATGTACTTTATATATACTTTATATACTTTAAAATGCCAGCCATAGGACTCGCGCTTTGGACGACATCAACGGAACCTTATTTAAAATGCCAGCCATAGGACTCGCGCTGTGGACGACATCAACGGAACCTTATTTTTGCTGAGGCCAGCGGAAGGCTAGCACGACCGGTTACTACAGTTTTTTAACCCCCGACGAAAAAGAGGGGTGTTGGAAGTTTAACCTGTGTATCTGTGTGTCTGTGTATCTATGTATTTGTCTGTAGCATCGTAGCTCCCAAACGGGTGAGCCGATTTCGATGCGGTTTTTTTTAATCGAAAGCTAGTTTAATCGAGATAGTTCTTAGATAAGTTTCATTAAAATCGGTTAACCCGCTTTTGAAATATTGAACTTTGAAATGACAATAAAATAAATAAATATATTATTTCTTCTTATTGATATATTTGTAGATTATGAAACAAAAGTCCGCCTGTCATCCTCGCCGCGTCGTACGCTCGGAACGTACCCTCTTAAGATAAGATAATTTGTCTCACGATGGCTGTCCGTCCATGCTAGGCCTGCAGCGATTCTTATCTCTCGCTCGGTCATCGATCGTCTCTCGCTCACATCTCAAGAGGTTTTCAACCCAGTTCCGTCACAGACCCAAAATGTACAAGAAAAATATTGAAGAACGACGATCAGAGACTTTAATCTAGTATAATTCTTTACAGAAGAAAACGTCTCGATCACGTTCGCGTTAATGGGAGCGCTTTTTCTCTCATAACTTTATGTCATAAGTCAATAATTCGTAATTAACATGAAACAAACGTGATACTCAATTATAGTGAAATAAAACAGATCATTCAAAATCGGAATCAGTCCGAAAGATGTCGGACTAAACTCGTTATATACGTGAGTGATCCGTTTTATTTTACTATGAGCAGAATAACACTCAACACATCACAAAAAAAAATTGATAAGAAAATTCCTTTTCTCACATTTTGTGAGAAACGGCCTACTCTGAATCGGAGTAATTATTATATAAGTGTATCAATATCATAATCATCACCAGCCTTTTTTACGTCCCACTGCTGAGCACAGGCCTCCTCTCACAATCAGAGGGCTTGGACTTGGTAGCTTCACACACATAATTGAATTGCTTCGCAGGAGGGCTAGCGAAGAGCTCATGATAAATTACAAATTCCGAAAAACTCAGAGGTGCGATCGAGCCGGGGTTTGAACCAACGACCATCTGCTTGAGAGGCCATAGGTCAAACCACTAGGCTATCACGACTTTTTTAACCGACTTCAAAAAAAGGAGGAGGTTCTCAATTCGTCGGAATATTTGTTTTTTTTTATAAGTCTATAGATACCGTCTAAAGCCGAATCATATACTAAATGCCATGTAAATGCTCACAAATTGTACAGATATATTTATGTCGTTTTGCATACAAAACGCTAATGATGATTACTGAAACCTAAAACTCAATAAGAAACCACTTCATTGACTGTAGTATACATAATGGCTGCTTCCAATTACTCCTGTATTTAGGTCAAGTGGCACACAACAATGACTCCCTGTCTATACCTATAAAACAGTACCGTGACTGACTGACTGACGGACACACAACGCACAGCCTAAACCACTGGACCTAGAGACTTGAAATTTGACAAACATGTACCTTGAGTATCTTAGAGGTGCACTAAGAAGGGATTTTCCGAAATTCCCACGGGATAGGGAACTAGCCCATTTTGAATTATTTCACGGGAGCAAAGCCGTGGGGCATAAGCTAGTTATTCATAAGGGGAAAGGAATTTCTTTCATCAAAAGTTATAAAAATGTTTTGGAATGTAATAAATAAATAAATATCATGGGACAATTTACACCAATTGACAACATTTCATATTTTTGAGACTGTAATTTGATTAATTGTCTGTATTCTACTTTGAAAGAGGAGCAAACCTACGGTTTTTAATTTTCGTTAGGATTTTTAATTAATTTATTATTAATTTATTAAAAGGTACTTATTCCAAAAGGATGTAACTCCGAAACTACGCTAGGATGGATCAATTGTCTTTGTCTTGTCACGATCAAAAAAACAAAACCAAGATGTTAAATTTATCTGACATTGTCAAACCTACGTGTGATTGTTGCTTATTTATTTTTCGTGAAAAAGGCAAAAGTATTACACCCATTCTTGCGTAGTTTTGGTAGAATTGGTAATTTAGTTTTATTCTCTTGTATTTATATTTATAAATATAGTGGTGTGTTCAGGAGGCAAAGCCCTTTCGATACCTATATTAATTTCCAGGTGTGAAAAATATGAAATGTTGTCAATTGACCTAGTCCCAAACTAGGCAAAGCCTGTACTATCATAATCATTTATTCCAGTTCCAATATTTTGACAAAAAAATTATATAAAATAACATTTAACAAACTTAGATCTAGTAAGTAAATAAACAGTACGTCTAAACTAGGTAACATTGTGTAACCTGCTTTGGACATAACATTCACAGTGCAAATATAACAAGAAAAATTGGCCCATAAAATTTAAGACATCGCTTTACTATACAGGGTATTACTATCTTACCCTAAAACCTTATACTAAAATACAACTTATGTTTATAAAAACCAAACAGGTGTCAAATTTCAAAATATAAAAAGCAATTTGACGACAAAGCAGGACAGTCACCTTGTAATAATTTTCAGTGTCAGTGTACGATAGACCTTGCAATCATGCAGATAATTTAGCTTTACATAAGTAGAGGTTAAGCTCATATATATTTGGGCACTAGACAACGGATAAACATACTTATATAGATAAATACATACTTAAATACACATATTAAAGATCAAAGACCCGAGAACAAACATTCGTATTCATCATACAAACATCTGCCCCGACCGGGGATCGAACCCGGGACCTCAAGCTTCATAGTCAGGGTCTCTAACCACTGGGATATCCGGTCGTGCAAACAACGATCTTTCATATAAGACCCCACATGCCTTGTACAACATTTTTTTTTTCGAACTACAATTTTGTTGCAATACCTGTACTACGTATTGAAACTATGTTTCCATGGGGTCCCGGCGCTTAGCTTATTTCAGAGTTGCAAAAGCGCTCGGTCGATGCAACTTGTGACCAAAGGGCTGGAAGTTTTCTCTCTCAAAGAATCATCGCTATTCAGCGAGGCAACGCTGCCAGCCTTTTGGGCACCATGCCACGGGGGCCTTATTAAAATTTTATTAGTTTTAAGTTTTAGTTTAATTAGTTTTAGCTTGAATTTAATGTCATTGTAAATTACTTTTATTATGTAAATAAATGTATATTTTCTTTTTTATCTTCCATTTCAAATTTCAAGTCTATAGCATTAGTAGTTACTGAGATAATCGCCGTAACAGACAGACAGACAAACAGAGTACACACCACACCACAAGGGTTCCTTTAAACAGCAATTCTCAGGGAAGTAAATCGAAACTGAAATCTTTTCCCATTGTACGATGATTCATTTTCGGGCTCCCCCTAATCTTCCTGTCACGTTCGTGTAATTTACTCCGCTCGTCCCGTTGCCAATATAAATCAATCGGTAGGCATTTTAAATCGCTTTTTCTTGAAGGAGCTAATGAGGGTTTTCAGACTGACAAAATGTCGCTAGATTTTTTTTTTATACAACGAGGAAGGCAAACGAGCAGTGGGTCACCTGTGATCACCACTGCCCATGGACACCCGCAACCCCGGGGCGTTCGCAGATGCGTTGCCAACCTAGAGAGCTAAGATGAAATGCCTCTTGTGCCCGTAATTACACCGACTGTCTTACTCTCCACACCGGAACACAACAGTGCAAGCACTGCTGCTTAGCGGCAGGATTAGCGAGTAAGATGGTGTTATCGATCCGAAATGGGAAAGTTTCGGAAATTTCTCACATTTTTGTACGGGATTTGAATGTTTCCGAAATTGAAAATGGATATTTCTTATGTTTCCATTAAATTTTCAAGAAATTTCCGGGAATTTTTCCAGCTTTTGTAGTTCGGACTATAATTCATTGCATTCTAAGACGAAACTGAGATGTAAAGAGGACATTAAGGATATACTTATAATTTGCTCTCCACTCAGACCGGTCTTATGCTTTCCGCATCCATCGCGGCTTACTTACGCGGGAAACTCAAGTGGCAGTGGGCGGGGCACATTGCTCGCAGGACTGATTTCCGATGGGGTCAGAAGATTCTCGAATGGCGTCCGCGGACCGGGAGACGAGCTGTCGGTAGGCCTCCAACAAGATGGAGCGGCGACCTAGTAAAGATCGCGGGACCGCGGTGCATTAAATTAACAAATTTCCAAAATTTTATTATATCTAAAAAAGCCGTAATACGAGTAGTCTAGTGGTTTGACTTATGGCTTCTCAAACGAGATTGTGGCTTCGAGCCACGGCTCGCACGTCTGAGTATCTTGGGATTTACGTGCGAATTACATTTGTAATTTACCATTTGCTTTTCATTGAAGGAAAACATCGTAAGGTAACCTGCACATTAATGGGAAGCAATTCAATGGTGTCTGAAGTTCTCCGGACGAACATTGCTCAAGATCTCGTCTATTTTGACACATGTCAATACCATGTAATACAGGTTATTAACTGAAATCGGTGTGATAACAGGATTGCCGTGGCCGTACCGTATGGCTTCTTCTGCTGCCACATAATGTTGTTACGGAGCAGACTTAAGAAGGTATAGTTGGCCAAGAAACTGTTATAAAGAGCCAAGGTCCATACCTATGCATGTAGGTTTTGACGACCGGATAGCCAGTGGTCAAGAGACAATGACTATGAAGCTTGAGGTCCCAGGTTCGATCCCCGGTTGGGGCAGATGTTGGTATGATGAATACGAATGTTTGTTCTCGGGTCTTGGATGTTTAATATTGTAAAGGTATATATTTTATGTATACAACAATTGTATACAATGAAAATAATCGATTTATTGATTATTTTTGTTTTTATTTTTATGAAACATTCATAGAATGAAATATGTTGAATTGTATACAATTTTAGGTATACAAGTATGTTTATCCGTTGTCTAGTACCCATAGTACATGCTTTGCCTAGTTCAGGGCTAGGTCAATAACTAGTGTCCCATGGTATTTATTTATACATGTTAAAAATATATGTTTAGTTTAGTTATTTCACTGGCACAATTAACTGGCGCATCTCTCTTACATGTGTGGTCGCGGAGAATCAAGGTGATGAGTTTTATCAGAATTTTAGTGAATTAACATTGAAATTCCTGTTGCGTGAATGTGGTTTGTATATATTTATATATAGTTTTAAGGTATTTATTGTACGGCCGAAAAGGGTAACTGTTGGTACATGTATTATTGTTAAGTTCCAACTCTGTATTTCACACAGTTATACAATAAAAAAATATTCTATTCTAGTCTATCGCTTTAGAGACGTTTATCTTGCAGGAGAAAATCCTTCCTATAGTAAAATAGTTATCTGGGAAAGAAAATTTCTTCCTTTTTGGCTACTGGTTAGCTAACTTCGTTATCTGTAAAAAAAATTATACCTATGGAATCTCATTAAAGCGTTTATCCCAAAAAGTCGACTCTCTTTTACTCAACGCCTGCAGCATACCGCAACTAGGACCTCCCCACTTTGGGGAGAATCTCCCACCTCCCCCTTTTCAGGGGTAATTAATGACACCCGACGCTACATCGTTAGCGCGGCTCACGCTTGACTGGAAACGGCGTAAAGTAAAAAAAGTTTTAAAATTAACACATGAAATTGGATAATTTGTAAAGGGGGAAAAATTAAGGGAGAGTTTTTGATTTGTGCTGATTTCATCGATGAATCTGCTGTGGAGTGTGGTATCAAACTTAAATGAGCCTCACAAATTTTCAGAGGCTCGAGTACGAATATTCGAATCCTGCGTCACGTAACGTTATCTTATCGAAAACGGGAAACCTCATACTAAATTTTAGTTTCAAATACGCTCACGGGCGGGCGCTGATTCAAACGTCATACAAATTTCTCGATAACGTTTACTACTCGATTACGTTAAGCAGGATTCAAATATTCGTACTGGGGCCTCTGGACCATGGACTGGAGTACCTTCAAGACCAAGGACTCGACCTCGCGTCCGAAACGTCGAGGTATTTAAATAATACATATTTTTACGTGATTAAGTCCCGAGTGTCATGGTAATAAATTAGAAAAGTTGAAAAACCCCCAACATTGTTATTTTAAAATTCAATATTTCAAAAACGGGTGAAACTTAGCTAAGAACCATCTCGACCAAACTAGCTTTCGATTTAAAAAAACCGCATCGAAATCGGGAGCTATGATGCCACAGACAGATACACAGGTACACAAATACACAGACACACAGGTCAAACTTATAACACCCCTCTTTTTCTTCGGGGGTTAAAAATCAACTGGTGTTATAAAAGCTGCATAAATAGCCGACGCCTGCCTAAAGGTATCTTATGCAGCTAGCCGGTATATTTGCACAGAACGTTTGACCCAGTTGCCGAGTGCTCTCGCTAACGCCAACTTAATTGGACAAAGTTATTCCTGGGGTATGGCTGGTAAACTATTTTAAAAGTATTAGGCGAGTTTTAAGTTACTAGACGCCTAACGAGGATAATTTTATCAAGTATCCAAATATATCAATGTCAAAATTCTTAACACATAAAGTTTTTCTTTTAAAAAACGGTAAAATTTTAGCAAAAAAAAGAATGCTGGTTTCCCACCCTGTTTGAACATGCCAAACATTTTAGGATTTAGAACGGCAACGGGTATCAATTTATAGTGAATAAAAATTGTGTTTTAATGTATTCGTTTCAGAACATCCTGAATTTTGTGTACGAGTACGTCTCGCATAATTTTCACTTGCTTATTATTACGCCTTAGGTACTGAGGGTCGAGCACGACTTTACGAATGCTGCGTCACGTAAAATCGAATAGGAAACGTTGTCGAGTTTGTATGACGTGTGGAACAGCGCCCGCCCGTGAGCGTAATTGGAACTAAAATTTAGTATGAGGTTTCTCGATCTCGATACGATAACCGTAACGTTACGCAGCATTCGTAAAGTCGTGCTCGACCCTCTGAAGTTATAAAAACACCCATATATTTTACTAACACTGATCAAATTTTTTCAAGCTGTATTTTACAGTTTAAAATTAAACTTTTTTTTTTGTTATCGGGTCTATCAAAGAAGAAACATACAATTTTTTAAATAACTTTATATAGGCATAACTGGGTCTGAAAACTAACTTACAGGTTGAGCTTTCACTCGACCTAAGCTCATGGAAAATGTAAAGTAAAGGTCCCTTTGTTGTACAACGAGAATTGAATCCTTTGATCATTCTAGATGAGGCTTTTAAAGAAACATTCTATTTCTAAAATAAAAATGTCATTAAAGCATTTGGCATCATGAAATAAAGTCTTTATCATTGGTTGAGTTAGTCAACCAACCGGAGGAGTCCATCCAAAAGGCTGTAATCTTCGTGTAATCATCATTTTAAGGCAGAAATTTACTACTTACCTACACGTAATTAATCATTTCAATTCTTGTCCCGGGAGCTTTCTTTTACGCGCAAACCTTACTTGAAAACGCGCTTACGCTATCAGAAAAATGAAAAGAAAAATGTTTTCACGTTAAGCAATAAATTATCTTACGAAACATTATCCCAGGAGTAAATTATGCGATTTCAGATTATTTCAATTCGCTTTTCAGCAAAAATTAAATAGAACGTAATCGAGTAATCGACGGCCAAAAAATACGCTTTGATCGCGTTTGCGTTAAGGTGCCGAATAGTATAAGAATAGTTTGTTGTCGATACGTGCCCATAGCCCATAGTAATTCAGGCGTAAACGCGAACGCGGTCTAGACGTTTTTTTGACCGTTGATTACACTAGACGCTCTGATATAGCTTCCTTCTTTGCATGTTTAAGTTAATAAAAATGTTTCCCTCTCCGGTCTTTTCATTGAAATTTCTAAAGGGCGTGTTAACTTGCACTAATTTATTTCCCTGTTGAGTGAGAGCCGGGTTACATAACTCAATGCTCTCAAAAAAGGTTTTCTAAAAGTTACGTTATTTCGTTACGTGAAACGGGGTTAAGGCAGAATGTGAGCAAATTAGGAGAAAAACATGATACGTTTTACGAAATATTTTGAGTAAAAAACCAGGTTGTAGTGTAGGTGCATAATGCTGATGTCAGCTAATTTTACGCTGTGATGTTTTTGTAATAAAATGTTAAGTAAATAACTTTATAATCAAGTTTATCTCAATTCGCAACAAACACAAGACAAAACAAAACGAAGACATTGAAAGTATCGATATTCAAAGACAATATATTCCAAGTCTAAAACGAGATATTTAAATTTGTTACAAAGGCAAGATAATTAAATATTGATTTTAAAACTTCAAAGAATAAGCTGTAGGAAGTACTATTTAGTTAATAAATAATACGGCAGTTGGTCAATAAGCAGAAGTAAACGACCCATTATTTGACACTGTTAAATATTGCCGCAGTGTCAAATAATGTCAGAACTTGCGATATTTCCAACAGTGAACAGTAGGGTACTCATATGCTGTATCAAAAAAATACTATTGAAAAAATCGAACAAGTTTTCATATTAATTTCGCGTACACAAGAAGTAGGTATATCAACCCATTTGCCAGATTAAAAAACATACGCAAAACTGCGAAATAAGGCGAGCGCCCACCTTTTTCGTGTTCCGTGGATAGTTTGTACAGTCAGCAGCAGAAGTAGCTAAGCAACCGAAGCGCTCACAGTGATCTGCACAAGCTCTTATGTCTATAACAATAGAGCCGTGCTTAGATCATTGTGACCGCTTCGGTTGCTAAGCAACTTTTGCTGCTGACTGTACTTACTTATTACTTGTATGTATGTATGTACATCTCTTTATTGCACAAAACAAAAAATAACAGATAACAGAACAAAAGCAAATGTACAAAGGCGAACTTATCCCTTAACTTGTCTTGTATGACATGGCTGAAATCGGCATGAATGATGATGATGACGATTATAAGGATGAAGATGTACAACTGTTTTCTAAAACGTGTTTTAGCGTTTAAATTCAATTAGGAAAAAACTCTTCATATACCATTCGTGTCAGCTGATCGGACATTTTGTATGGAATGTAAATTTTTTTTTTATACTTATATCGACCCATGCTCCTTGGGGAAAGTTGTTTAGTTTCATGAGTACTATTACTGGGTTTCCGATCGTACTCGTACATCCTTTTTGTTAACAGAGGGTCGATTTTTGAATCTCACTTGGTGACTAAATTCTCGTCCATGACGTTGATCTCTTCATAAACCAACTTTTTGTATTATTTATTTTTACGGTCATCCGGTTCGAAATTTTTTTTCACAAATTTCAAACGGATGCGTAAATATACCTACAGAAAAACCAGAAAAATTTATTCACGAATTGGGGTTCGAACCCAAACCTTTACCATACCGTGGTAACGTGCTAATCCAATTACGCTATTCGAGAAATTAATTAATCAACCCCAATTCGAGAATAATTTTTTCTGGTTTTCTGTATATTTAAGCATCAGTTTGAAATTTGTGAAAAATTTATCTCTTCATCTTGGTTTCTGTATTTTAGTTGTCTGTAAGAGATCGCTTCGCTTAAGCGATAAGACCGCCTATTGTCTACCATACGAGTTTTTCTGTAATCTCCTTGTACTGTTTTGTGGTTTTCAATAAATAATATTTGTATTGTATTGTACTGTACTGATAATCACTATTTGCCAGAAGTCTTATTTTTGAATGTCATACCGTCTATTACTAACATGCAGCTTCATCGTCATCATCATCATTAGCCCACAGCAGTCCACTGCTGGACATAGGCCTCTTCCATGGCGCGCCACAACACTGTTTTCGGCCCCTCGCATCCATTCGCTCCCAGCCGCGCCAACATGCAGCTTGCATGCAGCTAATTCGCGTTTCTGTCTTCAACAAGCATGTCAACATAGTAGGTTGAGGTTAGCTGTCGCTGCCAGTGGTCAAGAAGTCACTCAGTGATCTCGTTTACGAGTGGGTGGCGGCATTCGTATCTGATATCATAGGCATAAGAATTTTAGTCACCGGTGAGATTCTTTTAGGAATCAGTGCATTTAGTAATTTGGTGAGATTCAAAAATCGACCCCTCGGATTGTAGGTAGCAATATTGTTTACTTCCACGTTTGTGTATGGAAAGAAAGTCAAGCTATAAAAAAAAACAAAACAGTAAAGATAAATAGCTTAAATGGCTACATATTCAACAAAACCAAGAAATTGTGCCTCGTATTTCAAACCTTATTGCACAGAGATGAAGTTCAAAGTGACTTCTACTAAATTTAGAACAGCAAGCTCCGTCATTGGATTGTGAAACAAAACATTGACGAGATACTCTGAGTTGGTATTAAAATTAGAACTCCCGTTTGACAGGTATCAATTTGTTGTCGAGCAGGTGAAAGCTTTCATTGTCGAAACGTTTGAACACGCTGTATCTATTTGACGGTTTTATGTTTTGCTGTTCACGTCAAAACTTTGATCGTATAGCTGTGGTATACCAAGCTGTGGTATTCCAAGTTTTTCTTAACTTTATAATTTCAGTAACAAAAATGTACTTACATCTACCTTTTGCAAGTTGAGACCATATAGAGGTTATTTACCTATATTTTATTATTTAACTAATATATGTGTGTTTATAAGTATGTGCGTAATGTACTAATAATTATTTACTGTATTTACAGATATTATCACAGACTGACGAGCCGTTATCATTGTCATCATTAGGGCCTGAGGACCCAACTTATTATTTTTCATGTGCTTTCTGCAATTTTTGTTAAAAAAACATGTCGTACCCCCGTTTTTTTCTGACAATGACAAAAACATATACCTTTCAAATCAATCCGATCACTGAATGTGACGTCAAGATTTGGGGTCCCTTTGTTTCGTCGAAAAATTATCACTAGTCATAACTATTTTTTTCTCTGAAGAGTTTTGTAATATTCATCCTCACCTGTAGAACTCTATAGGTTAGGTTTGGTTTATTTCATAATAATCCTGAACAATTAATAGTTTCTGAGAAAAAAAAAGAGTTATGACTAGGGAAAGAGGGAAAAGAGAAAACACGTACTCGTCAAAATTCACTTGCAAGATATTGAAACAATCATACGCAATGAATCAAAATACAAAAGTTTTTTTTTTTTTTTAATCTCATTTATTTTATAAGCCATACATCTTAGGATTAAGTCGGCTAAATACAAAAGTTTCTGTTCGTAAAAAAATACGTTGACTCTTGTCTCGCTTCAAACCGCTGTTACAAACTTACAAATTATATGTCACTTTTGATAACATGAAATCTGTAATCTGCAAATCTCCCCATTCAAGATAACCTCAAATAACGTCAGAACACGCAATGAGTCACTCGTCGTAAAAAGCGTAAACATTGGCACGAACGCCAGACGCCCAGTAATGCGTCGAACGCCGTTGTTTAGCTTCTGACGGGAATGAGGAGAAGACTTCGCTGCTGGTGCACACAAGTGACGTTCCTGCTCTTAGAGCAGGAAAGGAATGGAGAGGTTAACGCGCGATTTCCCCTCTGCCAAATCTCTAACATTAAGTCTGACCAAAATGGTCAGTGTCTGTTGATTGTGTGCGTGTTTTTGGCATTTGTGTGACAGTTTTGTTTTAGTGTGAGTTTGTAGGAACGTAACAAATTTTGTCAATTTTGTTCCTCGTCCCCCTCAAAAAGTGACAGAAAAATTATACTGCATAGATAAGCCAAAGGCGCCTCCCGTCTGTCTTCTTTATATTCCTGGTGATGATGATGATGTGTGGATCGTGTGGATGTGACGCCTGGTTGGATCAGGCGGGCTGTCGATCGTCTTGTGCGTTCATTCAGCCTTAGAGGATACAGGTGAGAGCTTAAGCTTATCTTTGCACTATATTATAGCATCCTTCGAAAGGTAATGGGCTGGTCATGATTTGCCGTATGCATCCGAAACGATGGGCCCAAATCGCCACCCATTTCTACTCCTATAATAATTATTATTTTATTTTCAGACCAAGTCCATAGATACAATTTACAAAATATGCAAATTAACTAAAATAAATAAAAGAAAATGACACTTAGAGACTAGAGGCGCGCATGCGTGCGCCCCCAATGGCTCAACATATAGCTGTCCCATCGCTCGGACAATGCCTCTAGGATGGTGTTGGTGTCCTATGAAAAAAATCCAGTACATTGTTGTCATGATATCTTATTGTAGCCATTTTTAGGTAAGCTAGGCAGACGCTACCTAGGGAGCTAGGGAGGCTAGGTAGGCAGACGTCCTTTTAAGTGCGACATTTGTCTTCCTACCATTAAAATGATGATAAAAAAACCTCGCGACATACCTATGGTTAGTCTTGGCTGTTTCAGTGTTGAAATGTCAATTCGGTCTTTACTAGCGAAAAGTGACATTCAGGCTTGTTAGCCGGTTTCAGGAGACAGTAAGTTTCTTGTCTCGTATTTCTCTTGACAATCATGGTTCCAAAAAATACGTGTAAAAAATACATACCTACCCTGCTGAATATTTTTTTTATTTTTTATTTTGAGTGCGGCTGTATCTGCATTACAGGAAATAACACTACAAAAACGCTTTGGAATTTGCAAATTCTGTGCATGACATACTTAATATTAAACAAAAAACAATAAACAAGAAGATTCTAATTTGTATCTCTTTTAATTACTGGCGCCTCCATCTACATCGTCTACGTACGCAAAATGAGCCAAGCCAATTCCACTAGGTCAATGTTTTAAAAGCAACTATGTTTCTTTGCGTCGTCACAACACGCCACGTCTGAGACAAAAAAAAAACAAATAATTACTAAAATAAATGTAACACTCAATGGCTAACTCATTAACCTAATCCATAGTAATGTCAAATGATTAATAATGCCTACTTTTTCTGCCATCTGTCGAGTTGGTCACACATTCCCTGGCGAGGGGCCAAGTTGTGGAAAACTGCGTTTACGTGCTCTGCAAGTTCATTTAAGTCGGTTAAGGATGGTTTAAGGTCACGGGGTTTATTTCCTTTTGTACGCTTTCTGTGATTTACTTATGCCGTTTTCAAGGCCGTTTCATTTGGAGCATTGGATTTAGAGTGGACGTTTTTAGAATTTTGACCGACTTCCATTTCAGCTTCGACGAAAGAAGTGATTTCGCTATCTATCTGTCTATTCGGTTGCTCTCCTCTACACTACATGTCGTATTTTCTCAACCGATTCTCGTGAAATATCGTAAAAAATGTTTATTGTCCATTTGTTTTATGGAATAAATTTTTTTTGGGTTCACTAGTGCTTTACCGACAAACGTTTCACAACTGATTCGTTTCGCAAAATTATCATTTCGTAGCCCGATTTTTTTTTTAGAAACTGCAAATATTTCAGGATTTTTATAAAACAAACCTAACCTATAGGATTCTACAAGATGGTCCTGAAATATTTACAAATTCGGAAAAAAGGCGGGTTGTGAAATTTAATGATCATGCAGCGAAACGTATCAGCTGTGAAAATTTTGTCGGTAAAATGTTAGGATAGGTACCGAAAATTTGTGATCGATAATGATATTTATTTTTTGCCGATTAAGTCTAAATAAGGCTCACGTGGCATGGTGCCCAAAAGGCTGGCAGCGTTGCCTCGCTGAATAGCGATGCTGATTATTTGAGACAGAAAACTGCCAGCCTTTTGGTCACAACTTGCATCAACCAAGCGATTTTGTAACTCGGAGGGTCGAGCACGACTTTACGAATGCTGCGTAACGTAAAATCGAAAAGTAAACGTTGTCGAGTTTGTATGACGTTTGGAAAAGCGCCCGCCCGTGAGCGTATTTGCAACTAAAATTTAGTATGAGAGGTTTCTCGATCTCGATACGATAACCGTAACGTTACGCAGCTTTCGTAAAGTCGTGCTCGACCCTCAGAAATAAACCTGTAAGCGCCATCGGGACCCCATGGAGCCAAGGTTTCAAACCCAACAGCAACAAAATTGTAGTTCGGAACGAGAGTCTTGTATTTGGACGGTAGTATCCTAGGCATTACGGGTAACCTAACTCAAAGTCAAGATAAGCTCGAGTTTAAGCTTTAAGCTCGTCGCCCACTGAGCTCGATATCGTTCGATCGATCCTACAAATTTATGCAGAAGAAGCTCTGCTACCAGAAACTTTTTATGAGGACCGTTTTTTAGGGTTCCGAAGCCAAAATGGCAAAAAGGAACCCTTATAGTTTATAATGATAGTTACGTTTTGACTCTTATCCTAGTCCTATCTTCCTAACTTAATATTATAAATGCGAAAGTAACTCTGTCTCTCTGTCTCTCTGTTTGTCTGTTTGTTACCTCTTCATGGGAAAACCGCTGCACCAATCTAGATGAAATTTGGTAAGAAGATAGTTTGAATATTGAGGAATAACATAGGCTACTTTTTATTCGGGAAAATTATATAGTTCCCGCGGGATAGCGATAACCGAAATCTACGCGGACGAAGTCGCGGGCCACAGCTAGTACTTAAATAAAATAAAAAAATGCCCTTTGCCCTTCTAACTTGAAACACGTACACGAACGCTTTACATCGCGTGCCGATTACCCATTGCGTTGTGTGTGTGTTCGATTTCATCTTAAACACGCACTAAGGCTGTGATTTATTTAATTAGTTGGAAAATTAATTGTACGCAATGCAGTACTATTAAAGTTGTGTAAAAACATGCGCCATGTTTGAACCCGACGACCTCTGAGCGAGGGTGAATGCTCGGATTGTCTTTCAATATAAAAGAAGTAATGCAATAGAGATAATGAAGAATAATGAAAATGAAAAGGGTAAGACACTGACCAGCTAAAACCAAAAAAAAAATCAGTTAAATGTACAGGCTTTCGACTCTCTTCTGCTTTTTTTAGGGTTCCGTAAAGGAAAAAACGAAACCCTTATAGGATCACTTTGCTGTCCGTCTGTCAGTCTGTCTGTCTGTCTGTCTGTCAAGACCCTTTTTCTCTGGAACGCGTCTAGGTATGATGCTGAAATTAATATCAAATACTCAAACCTGCGGTCCCTTGAAACTGTGAAAAAATCAAGTATCTAAGTCTACGCAATCAAAAGATACAGTCATTAAAAAGATCGTTTCCATACAAATTGCCGTTTTTTGAAAACCTAAAGGGTACTTCCAGTTGTCCTAGAAATTTGAAATTCGGTATGAAGGTAGCTCTTATAGTACAACCACTCAGAAAAGTCTCAAAATCTTAAATTTTTATGTCTGTCTCTAGATTTCGAGGACCAATATAAGTTGACCCCACACTGCATACATTCTGCTTTGGAGTAGGGCTCTGCTAACACTGGATTCGAATAAGCGTGATGAAAATACTACTAAATTAGGTATTTAAGCCAGGGCTTTTTCGTAATGGCTTAGGAACCCTTTCCTGGGCGTGTCCGACACGCTCTTGCACGGTTTTTATATTTCGTTTTTAATAATCTACAATTACAACAAAAATAATAATTAAAATAGTATAACTGGAACTTGATCTTTGAACTAGAACCTAAAATGGAAAACGTCCCCGAGGCCGCTACCTCGGGGTAAGGTGCCCAAAAGGCTGGCGATGCTGCCTCTTTGTATAGCAATGCCTCTAAGTTGGCTGAGGAACGCGCCAGCCCTTTGGTTCATGATCTCAATTGGAAAATCTTTTTGTATTTTTTATTATTTTTTCCAATTATTTTTTATTTTTACGGTCTTCCCGTGAGTATCAATTATATTTTTAATAAACTCACCGAAACATGAATACACAGAAAAAAGCCAGAAAAATACCAACCCCGGGAATCGAACCCGGAACCTCGACACTCCGGGTCGCGTGCCCACCCTTACACCAGAATTGGTATTTACTGGTAGAATTGGTATTGGTATTGGTATTTTGGTAGCCCTTTGGTTGCCTGTCATTTTGATAACTTTGTTCTTTAAATTATAATTTCAATGAAAATAAAAGCATTAAAAATGTTACAAAACGACTCTGTTACAATAACAATAAATTAAACTTATTAACAACAAACATTTATACACTTTACAAATACAGCTACTTTAGTAGCTGAAAACATTAAAATGTTGTGTTTATTTAATGTCAGTTGGTCAGTTATCACTTTCAGTTTCAGAGAGGTTGCCAACTGGCCGAACCCTTAGGATTATGACATAAAATCATTTTTCATTATGTTTGTTTGTCAATTTGTAACATATAGGTCAATGCCTGGAAACGCGTCATTACCAAGGTTCGAGTCCCGGCGGTTACATTATATTTAGTAGGGTTTCGTAATGCAGGTAAACTAATTGAGCTTGTCAACTGTAATTGACATTTAAACACGACAGACATAATTTTCTGAAGTCTTGTAAACTTACTGAATATCTTCAAAAGAATACGTCATTTACACACCTTCACATTTATACAAACGCGAACACTCTTCAAGCACAGGGCGACCAGTTCTTTAAATTTATTTATCTACACACACACACATATCATAAGTCCTCTATAATGCGTTCAGAAACCGTAGAAAATGACCAGCATTGCAGCACGACGACTGCTCGCCGACAGCGCCAGCCCCAGCACCACCCACCACCACCAGCAGTAAAGTAATACTCATTACGACATCGAATTCGATGTCATAATGACTTTTCGATATCGAATTCGATGTTTCAAATTTGAAAACCAACGTAATTTACAATCATAGCGAATTAAAACGGATCACTCACGTATATAAGTCGAGTTCAGTCCGACATGTATACATAATAATGTGATATACTTATTTTTTTTACAATAAAAAAAAAACAGTTTACGAAACGTCAGCTCGGTATATTTGTCTATGATTAAAAAAAATAGTCAAATTCGTGACAGGTATGGGTATGATATATGCCTTCGGCTTCTGAACCCATCTTAGAGTACTTATAATATGTGTGTAGATAAAGTAATGTATGCAACTCCACATAATTATAGGCCTTAAAACACTCGTGTGATCCTATTATGAAACTCAGCTTCGCCTCGTTTCATAAAAACACACTCGTGTTTTAAGGACCCTCATTATGTAGCAGTTGCATAAACTACATTTTTCAAAGCTAGTGTGAAAAAACTCCTGCGTTACGGTATTTTTAGGGTTCCGCACTTGAAACGGAAAAACGGAACCCTTATTAGGATCAGTTTGTTGTCTGTCTGTCTGTCAGGACCCTTTTCTGTGGATCGCGTGGAGTCAGCATGCCGAAATTAATGTCAAATACTCAAACCTACAGTCCCTTGAAGCTGTATAAAAATCTAACTTCTAAGTCAACGCAATCAAAAGATATAGTTATTAAAAAAGTTGTTTCCATACAAATCGCCGTTACTGTGAAAACCTAAAGGGTACTTCCAGTTCCAGTCTCTAGGACGACTTGAAATTTGGTACGAAGGTAGCTTTTATAGCACAAACACTCAGAAAATTTTCAAAATCTTAAATTTTTATGTCCGTCTGTATATGTCAGAGACCAATATAAGATGACCCCACACTGCGTACATTTTGCTTAGGAGCAGGGCTCTGTTAACACTGGACTTCGTAAAACACTGGGGAAAAGCGTTAAAATCTTTCTACGGAAACCTCGTGCGCGAGTCCGACTCGCACTTATCCTTTTTTTTATACTCTGTATAGTTGGTAATACTATATCGGATTAGAAGGAAATAATTTATGTACCTCTCGCGTGCCGGATTAGAAGGATTGAGAACCTCATTACACGTTCAAGCCCCAAACCCCTTTCCGCTTGCGTCGTCAGTTTTGAAAAACAAAATACCTTGTTATTCAAGTACTAACACCACCATTACAATACAATACAATACAAGAACAACTTAAGACAAACTTTGCTGTTAGCTGGTTCCGCGGCTGAAAATGCCGCGAAGCTAAAGCACGTAAAATATTCTGCCTTGAGCCGGTGATATGTATGGAGCAAGATAAACAACCGCGTAGTGACAAAGCTGATTTATTACTGATCTTCGTAGGGTGCGTGACGGCGCAGCGTACACGCGTACACACACACATACAAACATCCCATTTCCTCCACCCTTATTTACCTAATTATACCTGCCAACAAAACAAACAAAACATTACTATAATAGCTATAGGTATATATATACTACTTAAGAGTTTATACGATCCCGGGGACGTAAACGCTGCGGCCACGGCGTAACCGCGGTGGTTATCGATTCAGATGCACCACTGGTGTCTGCGACGGGTAGTATAGGCTGTGCTACCTCTGGCACTTCCGTAGACATCCCTTGCGTGCTTTCCGAATCAATATCCTCACAATCAATCCACTCGTCCCTCTCCTCCACGTCATCATTTCTCACCAAAATTTCCTCCCGTCCAACTGAGGAGGGTGGCCCTTCTTCAGGTAGTTCCGATCGTGGAGGAGGAGGCGGCCGTTGCTGAGTCGCATAAGGCTCTGTATCAGGTAAGTAGAAACCTTCGTGAGCCTGCTGTGTAACATATTTCATCATTTGGTCAATGTGCCTGATACATTCAACGTTATGATCCTCAATAAATATTTTATACATTCTATTACCAATTTTATTTATAACATTTCCTTTTACCCAACTTTCTTTACGTGCATTGTACCAACGGACCCAAACGTGATCTCCACTTTTAAAATTTCTACTTTTAGCAACATTTAACTGTACCTTTTCCGATGAAAAGGTCGTATCACTCTTTTTAGGTGATATTAAATCTAATCGCGTTCTTAATTGGCGGCCGAACATTAGCTTAGCTGGAGTTTCACCTGTGGCACAATGCACGGAGTTCCTATAATCAAACAAATAACCTGTCAATTTATCGTGTACTAATTGTAATGATAAGTCATCTTTAAGGATACATTTCAATGATTTCTTACAAAAGCGTACCGTATTCTCCGCTTGCCCATTGCTACAGGGATGGTAGATTGGTGACGTCATGTATTTAATGCCATTGTTAGAACAAAATTCATTGAATTCAGAAGAATTTATCTTAACATCATTATCAGACACCAAGAGGTTAGGAATGCCGAAGGTGGAAAATATTTGTTTTAATTTTAATATTAATGCCTTAGTACATGTCCCATTCGACATATACAAGCATTCGATCCACTTGCTATACGCATCCACGATAACTAAATAGACTCGTTGCCGTATGGTCATATAATCAATATGTACTCTTTGCCACGGGCCGGCGGGCCGCGACCAGGGCGCGGGCGGCGCGCGCGGGGGGGCGGCGCGGACGCCGGCGCACGTGCGGCACCCGCTAACATGTCGCTCGATGTCTGCATCGATGCCTGGCCACCACATTCTGCTCCGCGCATTGCATTTCATCTTAACAATACCTAAGTGCGAATTATGTAATTCATTAAGCATCCTATGTTGTAGTGATTGCGGAATAACTACTTTTGCACCCCGTAACAAACATTCATTTTCAATTTGTAAGTCAGTTTTACAACGGAAGTACGGAATTATTGACCTACATTTAAGTTTTCTAGGCCACCCCCGATCCATGTATTTAAAAACCGTTTGCAAGACTTTATCACTTTTAGTCGCTTGCTGTACGTTAGTTAAAGACACTGCGGGTATATTTGCATCTAGAAAGTTTAATGAACAATATTTGTCGTAAACTTCAACTTCATCGGTATTACTGATGACGTCATTCAAGGGGGCGCGCGAAAAATAGTCCGCCGCTACGTTGTTATCACCCGATGTGTATTGCACTACGTAGTTATAGGCGGACAATATGATTGCATACCTTTGCAAGCGCAGCGCTGACGTCATTGGTATACCTGTTTTGCAATTGAAAATTGAAACAAGCGGTCTATGATCTGTCTTTAAAATGAATGGGTCGTTTCTTCCGTACAGATATTGGTGAAATCTTTTTATTCCAAAAATTATAGCCGTAGCTTCTTTTTGGATCTGGCTATAATTTTTCTCACTACTAGAAAGCGATCTTGAGCCGTACGCCAGAGGTCGCTCGGCGCCGGCGGCGTCGCGCTGCGCCAGCACGGCGCCCAGGCCGGCCGGGCCCGCGTCCACGGTCAGCACCAGCTGCGCCGCCGGGTCGAAGTGCGCCAGCACGCGCTCCGACGCCAGCTGCCAGCTCGCTCTTGACGCGCCGCACGGCCTGCCGTTGCGCCGCGCCCCACACCCATTCGGTGTTAGCGCGAAGAAGATCGTGGAGTGGACTCATTACAGCAGATGCGTTTGGAATAAAATTTCTATAATAATTGACCATTCCTAAAAATCTTTTAACTCCCGCTACGTCTGCGGGATCTGGTGAATCGAGTATAGCCTTAACCTTACTTGGACATGATTGTAACCCATTTTTATTAATGCTATAACCCAGATATGTCACACTGCTTTTGAAAAATTCGCATTTTTCCTTCTGTAATCTCAACCCTGCGTCCTTCAGTCGCTTTAAGACAGCCTTTAATCTCTCGAGGTGAGTATGTTTATCGGGGCCTGTGACACAAATGTCATCAAGCCAGCAACTTACTCCATCAATACCCGATAGTAGGGTTTCCATGGATTTTTGGAAAATAGCAGGCGCGTTAGCTAACCCATACACAAGACGAGTATATTTATACAATCCCTTTTGAGTATTAATGGTGGTAAGTTCCTGGCATTCATCGCTTAGTATAAATTGATTGTAGGCATTTTTAAGGTCAATTTTACTATATTTTTCGCCCCCTCCTATTTTGGCAAACACTTCCTCGATTCGGGGTAATGGATATTTATCTATTATAAGATCTTGATTCAGTGTGACAGAAAAATCACCCGCGATCCTAACTTTCCCGTTCTCCTTAAGCACGGGCACAATAGGGGTCGCGTACTGCGAATGGTTTACCGGGACTAGTATACCTAAACCTACTAAACGGTTTATTTCCTCCTCCACTTTAGCTTTAAGGGCAAACGGTACGGTACGAGGCTTAAAAAACTTTGGGATTGCATTGTCTTTTAACTGCAAAGTTACTTTAAATTTATTAAATGAGCCGAGTTCGTCCCGCCATAATTCTGGATATTGTTCCAATAAATTGTGTACATCCCGGTCATCACTCATATTATTCAACCTTGCAGTTAAAACCAACCCAAACGCTGACATAAAATCTCGACCGAGTAACGGCGGTCCACCATTTTTTACAACGAAAATATTTATCAATTTGGTTTGATTTTCGTATGTTGCTTCGATAGTAAAATAGCCTAGTGGTGAGATCTTATGTCCATTATAAAGGCACATTTTTAAACTACTAGCTTTTAATGAGTACTCTGTAAACAATTCTAAATACAAATACTCTGCTATTACACAAGTACCAGAACCGGAATCTAACTCCATAGCAATGAGTTTATCACCTAATCTTAACTTAATTTGAATAGGTTTAACATTGACATACCTCAGGTTAAAGTTTTGGCATTCCTCACAACATGCACTTTTCTCTGAATCTTCATTAGACCCAATGTCAATATTGTTTATTCGTGACACTTTACGTTGGCACACCTTCTTTAGATGTCCGACCGTCCCGCACCTTTGGCACCTGTACTTTTTATAGCGACACCTTTCTGCGTAGTGATTCTTCATACCACATACGCAACAGCGGTTCTCATCTCGCAGCTGATCTCGGCTCGCCGCCGGCGTCGGCCCACCGCCGCGACGGTCGCCACCGCCGCGCCGCTCGCCGCCGCCGCGCAGCCCCCCGCCGCTCGCTGCCGAGGCGTAATATAATGGCTCCTCCTTGATGCCCACTGAACTGCTCGTCATCACCGTCTTGGCGTCTCTCGCAGATTCTGCCTTCTCCGCTACTCTGAAAGCTACCGCCAACTTCATTGACGAGGCGTTTTGTTCGAACAGTTTGTCGCGCTCGGGGCCCGGCCCCAGGCCCAGGACGAAACGGTCTGAAAGAACCGTTTCCAGTGCGTCGCCAAAGTCGCAGAGGCTTGCTAGACCTCGCAGTCGCGCCGCCCAATCACCCAACGTTTCGCCTGAGTTCCGGGTCGCTCCGTAGAACCTCGCCTTGTCCCCATACGTGCACTGTTTTGGCTTGAAGTGCCCGTCGAGTAATGTCACCAGCTGCTTATAACTGAGCGTATCTACATCCTTCGGATACGCTAAGTTCCGCACCAAACGGTATGACTCATCCGCAAGATGTGTAATCAACACTGCACTCTGATTCTCATCTATTACAGCGTTCGCCTTTATGTAATGAGTCAATCTTGCTCTAAATATTGACCACTCGCTTGTCCTATGGTCGAAATTGGTCAAATTTCCCATTAAAGACATGGTCGTTTTTTTTTTTTTTTTGCGTGGGTAATTTCGAATCCTCGATCGACACTGATATGTATGGAGCAAGATAAACAACCGCGTAGTGACAAAGCTGATTTATTACTGATCTTCGTAGGGTGCGTGACGGCGCAGCGTACACGCGTACACACACACATACAAACATCCATTTATGACTTTGTGCCGGTTGCGGTCGAGACAGCTGGGCCCTGGGGTTCGGAGGCACTAGACTTATTAAGGGAGCTAGGTCGCCGACTCAGGGATAGGGGCTGCGATCCCCGCTCTGGATCGTGGCTGGTTCAACAGGTTTCCATTGCAGTCCAGCGAGGCAATACAGCCAGTATAACGGGGACCTTTGAGCCGGGCACGATACAGGGAGGGGATTTGTAGTTAGTAGTAATTGTTGACGAACCATGTCGCGGATACCTCTTTATATGTTAATTCTATTGCTTATTTTTGTCATTAATCCTATTGACGAAGCCTTGCGCTGACCTTTAGTTAGTTCACTTGTAATTTTTTTTTTTGTGATTGGTTGTTTTTATTGAATAAATATATTTATATACTAGAACTCTTTATTGAGCACCACATAATAAACAAAACAGAAAAAAGGTACAAAGATAATGCAAGGTACTATTGGTGATATTCTCCGTAAAAGTCAGAGGGTCGAGCACGACTTTACGAAAGCTGCGTAACGTTACGGTTATCGTATCGAGATAGAGAAACCTCATACTAAATTTTAGTTCGAAATACGCTCACGGGCGGGCGCTGTTCCAAACGTCATACAAACTCGCCAACGTTTACTATTCGATTTTACGTGACGCAGCTTTTGTAAAGTCGTGCTCGACCCTCAGAGCGCTTAATGTAATCGCCGACCAGGCCAAGAAATACGTCTCGATCGCGTTCGCTTTTTTTTTTTATGTATGTTCATCGTTTACTCCGTCAATTGTAGACCGATTTTCAAAATTTTTTATTTATTTGAAAGGGTATACTTCCTGAGGTGGTCCCACTGTCACCAAGTCATGATCTGATGATGGGATCCCAGGGAAATCGAGGGCACCCCTCAAATTTTACAGGCACGTACTATGTGTTTCATATATTTTCTAAGGTTACTCCAGTATTTGCGTCCGGTAGTCATCATCTTATGTTGATGAGCTGATGATGGAAGGTACAACTCCTTAACGGTTAGGAGTTGGAGGATAATTCTGAAAATGTTAAATCAACGTAAAATTGTGAAATAAAAATCTTTTAACAAAAAAGTCAAACCGCCTTCAAAAAAAATCTTAGAAAAAAAAACGTAAAATAATCCTCTAAAAAAAACCTTAGAAAAAAAACGTAAAATAACTCTAAAATAATGATAAATAAATTAAATTAAATAAATTTATTTCGGGCAACAGAAACTAAAGCCTAAAGTTTTATGGCCTAGCACTAAGCAGCAGATATATGAAGTCGGTGCTTCATTCAAAGCATATTCCGCTCGCACCGCACCGACTTCATATTTCTGCTGCTTAGTGCTAGGCCATAAAACTTTAGGCTTTACGTTTACGATTATTTTACGTTTTTTTTCTAAGGTTTTTTTTAGAGGATTATTTTACGTTTTTTTGATTAAACTAATTGCACAGGTGCGTAGTACTCGGAACCGGCGAGCGTGTATGAAGAGATGTATGAATGTGGAGGAGGCTAAAGAGGTGTGCAAGGTTCGTAGCAAGTGGCAAGCCATAGTTTCTGCCTACCCCCGTGGGAAAGAGGCGTGGTATATGTACGTACATACGTACATATACCACGCCATCACCATCATCAAAAAAGTTGGTGCTGTATGCTGTTTGTACCTACAGTTATTAGAGGTAGTACTATAATTTCCTCACTAAATACACAAGTGACGTCAGAATACCTACGCAATGTGTTACACTCGATTTCCATACAAATCAATGAACTCTTTCCTTCTGAATGGTTTGTGCTAGACTCCGCTGTCCGTCTGTCAGTCTGTCTTTCTGTCCGTCTGTCACCAGGCTGTATCTCATGAATAGTTAGACAGTTGAAATTTTCACAGATGATGTATTTCTGTTGTTGCTATAAGAACAAATACTAGAAAAAAGAATAAAATAAATGTTTAAATGGGGCTCCCATACAACAGACATGTATTTTTTGCCGTTTTTATAGATAATGGTACAAGTTAAGTCAAGTTATTTATAAGCTTCAGTGCATATCGTGTTATGCAAAACCAGATAGCGTGCATTTCTGCATGGCGCCTAGAGCTCGCAATCTCCACCCATTAGTTCGTAATCGAATTTGAGCCGCCCCCGGCGCTAGTTCCGAACTAAACTGGGGGCTTCGGGGCCCTCGGGTGTTTATGGGTGACCTTCCAACCTAACCTGATTATGTAGCAATCTTATTTATTGGTATGCGATTGACTTGGCGTCTGTTCTTGATAACAGCCGTTCCCATAATCTAAACCGTCTATTGTTTTGGGTATCCCTTCATTTTCTGTAAAATCACTTCGTCTAAGTTCGTTTACTATAATGATTCAGTTGCTGTAAATTAATTTGCTCCAAAGTTCATTATCTATAACATTTTAACAAAAATTCTCATGATCATTTGATAATAATATAATGTACCTAATTTTTATGCGAAACTTGTAACTAGACAAACATTTTTCATCTACAGATCTAAAGATTGGTTTAGGTTAGGTTAAGTTTATTTCATAAAATTCCTGTAGAGTTGTAAATTTCTGTGAAAATTGCATTAATATATCAAATGAACATTAGAGTTTTCGATCGATTAGAGCATTTAAAATGTTATAGAAAATGAATTTTAGAGCAAATGCAAGTGATTTTATGAAATCTGAATTTTAATTGTATCACTTTTGTTTTAATAACGATAAAAACATGACGCTACTTTTCAGAGGTCCATGTGACTTGTCGTTGCAGAGCAGATATTTTTAGCCTCCGCCGAAAAAGAGGGGTGTTATAAGTTTGACCTGTGTATCTGTGTATCTGTCTGTAGCATCATAGCTTCCAAACGGGTTTACCGATTTCGATGCGGTTTTCTTTAATCCAAAGCTAGTTTAATCGAGATGGTTCTTAGCTAAGTTTTATTACAATCGGTTCACCCGTTTTTGAAATATTGAACTCGGAAATTTTTCAACTTTTCTAAGTTGGTTAGGTTATTAGTACCGAGTAGTGTAATGTTGAATCATTTTCAAGGGAAAACTGTCCTTCGTATAATCACGCCACCGAATTTCATTCCCTGGAAGTTAGTTTCAGCTATAGAAGGTAACCTAATTTAAATCTGATCTTACCTTTATTCCGTTATGGTTGCCTGGTAGAGATCGCTATGTAGCGATAAGGCCGCCCATTGCTACCTTGCATTTTCTTTGTACCTTTTTTTCTGTTTCGTTTATTATGTGGTGTTCAATAAAGAGTTCTTGTATTGTATTGTAACTTTTCGTGACAAATAAACCTATAACGTTTGTTTTAATTCCGTAGAAATTGCAATCGATAGATAGGACGACGATAGAACCACTGCCACAATGTTTTTTTATACGACAAGGAAGGCAAACGAGCAAGTGGGTCACCTGATGGCAAGTGATCACTACTGCCCATAGACACTACCATCCCGGGGGGGTTGCAAATGCGTTACCAACTTAGAGAGCTAAGATGAAATACCTCTTGTACCCGTAATTACACCGGCTGTCTTACTCTCCACACCGGATCACAACAGTGCAAGCACTGCTGCTTAGCGGCAGAATTAGCGAGTGACGTGGTGGTAGCGATCCGGACGTACCTCGCACAAGGTCCTACCACCCGCCGCATAATATAATTATTATGTAGAGCAACTCAGGACCACGGACTGGTAATAGGTAGGTACGGAACCCTAAAAAACGCTTAAATAGAGTCAAGTGAGATCTATCTGTCATTCTTCACCAATGAAAGACGAGCTACTGGCCTATGATTGGTGGAAATTGACAGATATATCTCACTCGACACTTAGCGACCGATTTTTGAATCGCTATAGCCTCATTACGTTAATACCGATCTATTTAAATAAGTATATCATAAATCATAATATTAAAGAAAAATTATTAGTCATGCCGATAGGGCATTTTTCAAGGTTAATATAACCTTGCTTTCTGAACCTCATCGTGTGTTAAAGGTTACTTTATATAAAAAACTAGCTTATGCCCCGCGGCTTTGCCCCCGTGAAATATTTCAAAATGGGCTAGCTCCCTATCCCGTGGGAATTTCGAAAAATCCCTTCTTAGTGCACCTCTAGGATACTCAAGGTACATGTGTGCCAAATTTCAAGTCTCTAGGTTCAGTGGTTTAGGCTGTGCGTTGTCTGTCAGTCAGTCATTCAGTCACGGTACTGTTTTATAGGTATAGATAAATGCAATTTCATCGAAAACCTGTAAGTTCATTGACGCAATGTCGTACCCTATATAAATACCTAAAGTTAAGCTTTGTTGGTAGCGAAGCATGCTATCACCCTATCACTGTCACTTTACCTTTAGATCATAACTATAATTCCAGTAGAACACCTGCCCGTTACTGGCGGTTACTAAATCACCGCTCCGCTGCGCTCATAAGGGTCACAAGTCGTAACCGTCCCTAATACTCTGTAGCCATTAAAATTTCCGCCCAAAACAGCGCCATATGTTCAGAAGAGGCTTTACGACCTTTGATGCGTTGCACAAATGAAAATGGAATTAAAAGCGTGTACCAACATCAATAATTCAACGCTTTTAACCTTTTAATGGAGTGAAATCTCCGCCGCCATGACAGCTACTTTCGCGCGTTAATTTTTAATGGCGGCGACAGGTGTCAGCTCTGTACGCGAACTTTAACAACGATTAAGCATTCACTAAGAACAAAGGACTCACCCCAGGGTAGTCATGGTGACGATGGTGTACCAGAAGGCGGCAGGAATGGATGTGAAATTGGTGTCCTGTTCGTTCTTCTCCGCATAAAACATGACAGTAGCGAAGATGATGATGGCCATGGCCAGCGAGAAGACCAGGAACCCCAACTCGCTGGCGCAAGACTTGAGCGTGTAGCCCAGGATCCGGAGACCCTGGGAGTGCCGCGAGAACTTGAAGATCCGGAACACTCGGAACACTCGGAGAGTCACGAACGCGCCCGACACGTCGTCGTTGTCCGTGATGCCCAGGCCGATGTAATACGGCAGGATGGCTACCACGTCGATGATTGACATAACCGAACGCACGAATTTACAGCGATCCGGCGCCGCGAACAACCGCAGCAGGTACTCAGCGGTGAATATCATCACACAAGCCGTGTCCAGGCAGAAGAACACTATCTTGTAGCGCTCGCCGCACGGCAGAGTGCCGGCCCGGCCCGGCCGGTGCCCGCACGGCACCGTCTCCACCACGTTAGCCATCACAGAGACGGCAATGAAAAATCCAGTCACATAATAAAATACTAGAGCGGCGGTCGACGTGTGAGGGTTCTCGAACGCCCTCCACATCTTCTGCCTCAAATCCGTGAGCTGCGGCAGGCTCTGATCGCCCGCCTCACTTAGCTTATCGTCCATGAGTCTTTCCGCATTTTCACGTTTCCTATCCCTATAGTCCTCATAGCAACAGTCGCCTATGACATCAGGTAGGATGCCAAAGAACGCTAGCTCCTCGTCATAGCCCGTGAGACACTCGTGTTTGGGGTAGTGTAGTTTACCGGTTCTGTAATAATTGAGTATGTGTCTGAATATGTCGGGGTCTCTGTCGAAGAAGTATTCGCGGCTGTCTTCATCGTAGAAGAACTCTCTTTCTGTGGAGCCGAGGAGAGAGTCTGGGTATTTTTCGAGGGTGTTCCGCCAGGTTTCGAACCGTCTGCCGGAGACGTTGATGAGCAGTTTCTCGTCTTCTGCCCGTCTTCGGTCTTTGGGGACGGGCGGTGGGGGGAGGGGGTGTGTGGCGATGGGGACCCATCCGATCGCGGCGGCGCGGGCGAACGGCAGCCAGGCGGCGACGGACGCCATGGCGGGTGCTCGAGGCCGCGACACCGTCGCTACTACCGTGCCCCCCGCGGGGCTATTTCGAGCTGCCCGCCCAGATGGGCGAGGTGTTGCCAGCAAAGTGATTCAAATAATCCGAACAATTGTTTAATGGTTTTTTTTTATTATTTGAGGTGGTTTTACTTGATTTTGGATTGGTGGGGAAGTTTTAGCTTTGCTGTGGTATACAATCTGAACTCTTGAAATTGCGTTGATCGTGATTTATTAAAGTACCTACTTACCTATCTCACTACTTACCTACAGGGGCATAGTGCCCAGTGCGTGTTTGCATTTTTTACAGGAATGGTGCACATATTTGTGTATTATTTGTGTATTGATTTAAACTTTCGCGATTTTCACACATTATCATGATACTCGGGACTTAATCGCGTAAAAAACTTTTATATTTAAATTTGAATTCACAAAGCGCGTTTACAAGATCGACTGCAGCTGTGGGAGCTCTTATATAGGGCAGACGAAGCGCACCAAAGCTGAAAGAGCACATCGCAGCTGTCAAGAATCGTCAGGTGAACAAGTCCGCTATTGCCGAACATTTACTGGAATCAGGACCAAACCACTGGATTGAGAGTTTTAAATGATTCGCGGTTAATTGCATTAGACATAATGAAAACGCCCAACGTCAACGTTGAAACGTCAGTTTGCCTGTGATCATGATGCATGCAACTGCATCGAAATATCGGGAGCTCATCAAACCTATAAGGTAATCGCGGTCAATATCCCGTTTTCATTATGTCTAACACTGGATTGAGCTTCATAACCCCACGATCCTCTCTACTGAGCGGCATTTTTATAGTAGAATTGTACGTGAAGCAGTTGAAATCAGGAAACATCGTAATTTCAACCGGGAGGGTGGTTTCAAGCTTTCATCTTCGTGGAATCCGGTAATCAGTATGTGTAAGCGTCATCAAATATCGTCTCATAAATCGCCGGATGTTGTGAGTGTTGTGTGTCGTACTAGTGGCAACCCTGGTGAAAAAACTAATAAAAAATACCAAGTGCGGGTAGTTCGAGGAACCCGTGCAGCTAGGAGATGTTGATACCCGCCTCTTCAGTCCTTTCGAGACCATGGACGCAACGTCGCGTCCGAAACGTCGAGGTATTTAAATTCAAATTTAAATATAAAAGTTTTTTACGCGATTAAGTCCCGAGTATCATAATAATGTATTATTTGTGTATTTTTAACTTAAAATAACAATCAAGAAAAGCTCGTAATTTATAAATGTTCTTACTTCTAGCACCATAGGGGACTCTGTGTGGTTTATAATGTTAAGTTAAGATTTAAAAAATATTTCATAATTGCTTAATATTACTTGTTAATTGTACCAGATTTGTCAACATTGAAATAAATTTAACAAAGATCTATTAAATTAACGCTATAATACAAAAACTATGTAAATACTTCATACGCTGGCAATTCTCTCCCGGGAACTCACGCAATGCGCAGGCGCGCTCCGCTACGTCACAGCCTAATAAATTGATTTTCATCTACCCGTCTCACTCCCCCACCCGAGCTTTTCAACACCCCGTCCCACTCCCACGCCTCAAAGCTCTAGTGACCTTTTGTATATTTTTCACTGCTTTTAAAGTCTGTAAAGGCTTTTGTTTTGTCTGAAAGGCCTGAATATAGCCTGAGGCCGCTCTGATTTAAAAAAAGTATTGTTCAAAATTTCGGCATTCAAATTTTAAAACATGGCTTAAGTTTAAAACAATAGAGGCAGTACACTTAGTATTGGCAAATGTTTCTTTCTTTTCCTAAGCTCGAAGGTTGTGGGTTAGCATCATGAAAGTTTTCCAACTTTTCCGTGGTCAAATTTCCTCTGGGGTACCCCGTTTTTATTGACACAGGGAATTTGGAGTAATTTGAAAAGTTTTTTCGTTGTTGTGAATTCATTTGCGCGTGCGAGGGTTTTAGTCTTTTTTTTTTACTGAGTTGGTAATTGTGAGGTCGACGCCCGCTGTGGCAGGGCAGGGTGACATTCACAATTTTTACTTTTTAGTTAAAAAAATGTCAAGGAAGTTCTGATTTTATTTCTTCTTTAGAAAGGAACAGGAACTACTCAAATGTTTTAAAAAACAACTTCCTCAGCGTTTCGCATGTATATGTATTTCGTATATTTAATTATAACGTTTTTTCTCAAAAACGTTTTTAATAATTATTTTACTGTGCAGTAGCGACACCATTCACATTTCTTTAAACAGTTTAAATATCCACGTTAGTGAATTGAGATAGATAATTATTAGAATACTTAGATGTGATATGTAAAATAATCTTATTTAACAATCAGTGCTACCCAATTTGTTTGTCTTAGGGCTTTTCAGGTAGAGGGTTGTACCTAGTTGTGCTAGTATTATGTTTTCTGTGCCTAGGTTCGCATCGATTTGTTTTTATTTATCTGCGATATTGATTTCGTCATCAAAAATTACAGAAGGAAAATATTCAGGAAAAAATACGTTCACAATCTGCACGGGCTTGCGTGGGAACCATTTGTATAGTCCAATCTTACCTACTTTACCGATCTATAAAGGAACGTATAGTCAGCAGCAGAATTAGCTAAGCAACCGAAACGGTTACAATGATCTAAGCACGGCTCTATTGTTATGGTCATAAGGCCTTGTGTAGATCTTTGAGACCGCTTCGGTTGCTTAGCTACTTCTGCTGCTGACTGTACGGGAGAGTAAACTTTCTACTTGCATTAATAAAAAAAACCCGACGTTTTTATTTCAAAACCCCATATTCCATGAAGTCGGTTAAAAATCGGTAAAACAGCTTTTGACAACAACAACAGTTTTAAATGATTCCCGGGCATTAGACATAACGAAAACGGGATATTGACCGCGATTACCTTATAGGTTTGATGAGCTCCCGATATTTCGATGCAGTTACAAACCCGTGATCATGATGCATGTAACTGCATCGAAATATCGGGAGCTCATCAAACCTGTAAGGTAATCGCGGTCAATATCCCGTTTTCATTATGTCTAAACAGCTTTTGATAAAAAAGGCGGCCAAATGGATTTACCTGTTTAGGACCGACGATGCCTCAGACACACAGATACACAAGTTAAACTTATAACCCCCCCCCCCCCCCCCTTTTTGTCAGAGGTGAATAATGGACTAGGAACCTGTTAGTTATTTATGCTAAAAACATGATGACTTTTACAAATAAAAATGCAAGTATAATACCGTAACTGAGAATATAATAGTTTTGGAGTTCTTCAGACGTATTTTGATGTAAGATCATTTATCACTGTGGAGCATTTCAATCTAAGTGAATTATATTTTATCGTATGTCCGGAGTTACAGTGTTATGAATGATCATAGCTGTGTAGCATATTATGCTATTTAGGCATTTTAATGTAAGTGTGGATTTACATTATTGTGCTCAAAATGTTAGCTAAAAGTTTGATTTTTTGCTGAGAAGCAGAACACGGTATGTGGGCTATATTTTTTATTTTCTTATTATGATACTATTATTGAGGTAACTCTAAAAGTTTGATTTTTTGCTAAGAAGCAGAACACGGTATGTGGGCTAGTTTTTTTTATTTTCTTATTATAACATGTCTTAGGTTTTAGATATTTATCTAATAATATGATAAATCTTGATCTCGAATAACCAAACTTTTGATTAATAAAAGACTTTCTAACTTAAATTCGATCAGTTTTATTTTAAACCACCCTTAACGTCGTGTATGCCGCAACTTGGCACAAAATCGCTTCTCTTGTAAAATTTCGAAAATGGCACTTGCAGTGTTATGCTGCTCAGGTACGGAGCGTCAGAGGATTCAACGTCCGCATAATCTCTTGCGCTCCGAATCCAGGTCATCGATTTTAACTTAATTCAAGTATCAAAACCACTCCCGCGGTTTCTTAAGTTACTGACATAACTATCTGTAATGGATTAAGATCTTTTAAAATTGTATGACCTAAGTAGTTAGTCTAAGTTAACAAAATGTACAGTTAAATTATTTTTTTTGTTACATGGAAGGGCCGTATTTTGCGGGTGGTAGGACCTTGTGCGAGGTCCATCAGGATCGCTACTAGCATCTTACTCGCTAACCCTGCCGCTAAGCAACAGTGCTTGCACTGTTGTGTTCCGGTTCGGAGAGTAAGACAGCCGGTGTACGGTATAATTTGTATGGAATAACCACATTTAATAACTACGTATATTGTATCTTTTGATTGCGTTGACTCAGAAGCTTGTTTTTTTCACAGATTTAAGGAGCTGCAGGTTTGAGTAGGTATTTTATAATAATTTCAGCTTGGTACCTCCACGCGCTCTAGAGTAAAATGGTCTTTACAGACCTCTTTTTGAGGTACGGATACTTAAAAAAAGGAACTTGAACCTTCACTTCGTAGTCTTATTTTACGATTTACACATGGTATGATTAGCTTGTCCGAGACTATCACGAGATGTCACTATGAATCTTAACTTAATTGTCTTTACGATATTATTTAACGAGCCAAAAGATGGCGCTCGCTGCAACTGCCACAGTAGCGACATCTGGTGGTGTTAAAATTCAACACTTATTATTTTCTGTTGTTCTTTACTTACAAGACTGTCCGCTAGGGTGCAGTGGATGGCATACTATATTCCTTCTTATTGTGTACTTTTATGTGGACTTAGCATTAAACTGGGGGAAACTTTACGGTTATATTAAGAAACACTTTACTTAATTTTCGATGCCTTCTTAAAGTGAAAATGCAATTTTGTATCAGGTACCTATTTAATAGGTGACTCAACGAGGGCTGTCGCGAGTCAAAAATCCGCTAGGATTGCCCGTGTCGAGTGAGTTCTATCTGTCAACTTAAACACCAAACATAGCCCGGTAGCTTGACTCTCATTGGTGGAAAATGGCAGATAGACCTCACCCGACACTAGCCATCCTAGCGGATTTTTGACTCGCGATAACCCTCATTGGTTTGTATAGCAAGGAATGCCGGAGGCTCGGAGGGTCGAGCACGACTTTACGAAAGCTGCGTAACGTTACGGTTATCGTATCGAGATCGAGAAACCTCATACTAAATTTTAGTTCCAAATACGCTCACGGGCGGGTGCTGTTCCAAATGTCGTACAAACTCGGCAACGCTTACTATTCGATTTTACGTTACGCAGCTTTCATTAATTCGTGCTCGACCCTCTGGTTCAACTTTCATTAAATTTACTGTCTTTGCATTCATCTTTTTAAATTATGAAGCTGCTACTGAGAACATTATTACCTACGAGGCAGGTTGACAACCAGTTTAGTACATAGGTAGTGCAATAAATAAATACCAAAACCAAACTCTTTGTAAAATGTACATTTAATCTTAACATTATATTCACGTACTATATACATTTGAAAGCGCACTATACAATGATAAAAATATTTGCTCACTTGGAAATGAAACGGTCTATTAAATAATTGTCACAAAACAGTCCTTTTCAATATGTGAACATGAATAATATTGTGCGCATTTCATTAAATATGACAACAAAAAATGCGCGACACTCCAATGGTTGTTTAAATATGCATGGAATGTGATACAATGGAATAAATACAATTATTTTACAGAAAATCATTTTTATTTTCATTAACACGTGACATGACGGATTAGAATGAAACTCAGCATATTGCATTTTAAGGCTTGTTGTCAACTTCCTGTCATCGTTATAATACCAGCTTGATTGCCGCCCCCCTGGGTCCAAAAGCTGGTTACGCCCTTGAGCGTTAGTCTAGCATGATATTTGACTAATATAATAGATTCGTTAATAAAGGGGAAAGCAGGCGGGTCATCTGATGGAAAGCAATCGCCGCCGCCCATGGGCACCTGCAACACGAGGGGAATCATAGCATTGCCAGCCCTATAAGGATGTAGGCTAGATTTTTAAAGATCCTTAACCCGTATCGCTCCGGGAATGTTGCCGCAGGAAGCTTCATCACTTTTTAACCCCCAACGCAAAAACCGCCAATCCGGAAACTAAATTTGATTAGCTAAGTAGGTAGTTAAAACTACATCTTGGAATGTTTATGAAACTTACAACGTAATGGAATGATACACGATCTTTGAATAAACCAGTATTTAAAAAAAATTTACTTACGTAAAACTTTGTGGTTTATTTTGGATGACTTATCGCGTCAGATCAAGCAAAATGTTTAAAAATCACAATTTACAAAGTTTCAATCCGATCTCATTTGCCGTTTTGTAAATGAAAATACTAAATAACAAATTGCTTAAAGACAACCTCTTCTGGAATTCTTCACTTTTTCACTTCAAAATGTCAACGCCACGTAAACAAATTAAACTTCGTTTAAAATTACATTAATTGCACATCAACTATTCTTTGCTGGTACAAGGTACAAAATCGACTAGCTTATCAAAATAAATAAGTTAAAATTATATTTTAAAATTAAACTAATCTTATCCTTTCAGTTGAACAGTGTAAATAAAACATACATTTGCAAATTGCAAAAAAGCCATTCGTCAAGTGTTTTTTTCGTGGACACGTTTTTTAAATCAATAAAAGCTGATATTATTTATCTATTCTACGTTTTTGCACAACTCGGACTAGTTATTCTTTTCTCTTATTTAGAGAGGCCTTAAATAATTATGACTATTTATAATTTACGTAATATCACGCTGTCCGACATAACCAAGGATGATAAAACCAATAAGACAACCGCTGTTCATACAATACCGCATTCCTATAAATAATAAGCCTGTTGTGGCTATCTTCACTTTAAAGAGGTGTATGTATTTATTCATCAAGAATGACACTTACACTAACTTGTGCACAATAGCGCCATCTATATGAAGTAGTTTTTTCTTTGAGTTCATAGATGGCGCTATTGAGCAAAAGTCTAAGTGTACGAAATGAATGGTATAGAGACCTCTCAACAGTGCAACTAGCTACAACAAACTTATTATTTTAAAGGAACGCTACGTCTAACGCCTATTGTCTACCATACCTGTTTATACCTGTTTTCTGTAATCTCCTTGTACTATTTGTGGTTTTCAATAGAGAATATTTGTATTTAATGTATAGACATTGGCAGTCCTCTTGATTTTAACGTCCTTGGACATAAATAAGTTGACATAGTCAAGGAATGTCCAGAGATCTCGTGACTAGAGAATCAATTATCAATAATGAGCTTGACACTCGCATCCATCTGAATTATTTGATGAACTACCTGCAGCTACCTGGCTCACTCAAACACCTCAATTAACTGTCTTCTTCTTTTTTATGTTTGAATAAGTCAATGGTTTATTACCCTTTTTTGTTACCTACACAATATGTATTTATTTATAAGATGGAACATATTTACCTTGTTCATAATATGCAACTATCGAAAAGTTCAAAGTCTGGATTGTTATTTAACTGTTTTTTTCTTTTTAGGATAAAATGCGAGTGTCATTTTTAAACTAGGGTAACTTAACTGAATTTTCTATCAAAATCCGATTTGATCGAATATTTCTTTCTAAGCCAGATGTCGCTGTACAGACTACAAAAATACTAGCTTCGACTTTTAGTTATTGCGTTATTTCATTATCATCTATCTGAAGCTTATGACTTGGACACACTTAACTTTCGTACTCAGAGAAGTCTTTGCAAAATCAGTTCTATTTACAGATAGAGCATCAATAGCGCGGAATAGGAGCTCCGCGAAGCATTGTCTCATAATGTATGTCTGATAATGCTCTATGATAGAGGTAAGTGCGTTTCTGTCGACACGAGAGCGTCCAATCACGATAGTGGTCAAAATGCGAACCTGGTGAATTATGTTTCTATCCAAAAATACTATTAACCCCCTATAGAATAAAAACTGCTCGCCATTGTCGTGTACAGTGACAATGTTCCAATCTAAAGTTAATTTTTATAGTTAATTAATTTTGATGTTCTATTTGATAAAGTAAGAGACATTTTGAGCCGGCAAAATAGCACACAGTTTTCCATGTAAGTGTGTCCAAGAGTCCAAGTTTGTTTCTACAATTAATTAAAAATTAAAATACACATTTGGGCTAAATTACTGCAGAACAATTATAAATAGAACTTATTATAACTATTTCATTACGTCTGACTAGAAACGTTCGACAAAAGAGATCAGAGCCTAGCCTTCACTAGATATTTAGACGACTTCTGAGTGAAATATTTACGGTCAAAATAAAAAAAAATACTACAACTACTCCTCGTGTTGAGATATTCAGGAATCGCATGAGTTACATAGTCTGTAAAACTCATATGGTTCTACTGTTTTGAGACAAAACATTCATTGACAATTCAAAGAAGTAAGTAAAAGAGTACCTACCTAAACTATAATTCAAAAATTCAATTCTATCGATATCGAGGCTATTACGTCGTTTGAGAGATACTTTGGTTACCAATGGTTTCCGTTACCTCTGTTCTATCAATTACCACAAGAAGTCGCCCAAATACAGCAACACCAACATTTTCGTAAATTCCCGCCATATTAGTGTTCTTAAGCTTAAACTGTACATTTGTGACTTGAAGTTGTCGTAGAGATTTCCGAATGTCAAATGTTAGAGTCAATAAATCCAACTAAAATAAAAAAAACATTAACCGCTGAAGATGATGCCACAAATCAGAAGTGACTAGATTCTCTTGAGCTTAACATTAACGGACATCAATACACCAGGAATGATTCAAGAACGCAACCCGAAAACCAAAAACTTGACTACTAGCGCCACCCATCGAGCAAACCAAAATCCCTACCTACCCTGCACTCGCAGCGAAATCCAGGACAACTCCAAGTATCTCTCATAGCACTAACAGATGCTGTTGAGGCATACGACGTCACAATAGATGATCGTCCTGGTCGTCATTCTCATCTTCTGATTCCCCTGAATCCAGGCTTGGGACGTGGTCCAAATCCTGGCTGTCCAGCTGTTCGAGGTCTGTTGAGGGTGCGTCGTCATCTTTCCACTTGTCCATTGATCTGCGGCGTGCGTTCATAAAGAAGTTGCCGACGGTGGTAGGCTCTAACCCGAGTTGTCGCGCTATTGTCACTTGCATTTCTTTTGAGGGCCTCTTTGTTTCCTGGAAAATTGAGAATAGGGTTGATTAGAGTTAGGCTATAATTTTGGGAGCGGAGCTTATTCACTCAAGTGAGACAACGCTATCCAGTACCGCGTGTGTCAATAGAAAGAAGGCTAGTCGAAATGCGCTCAAAATGCATGGCGTAGTCGCCTTAAAGTATTTTAAATTGCTCTGGGCAAGAAACTAAATTTGATTTTAGAAGAATTTGATTTTTGTCTAACCAAAAAGAAGAACCAATAATTCGTGTTCTTTCGTTCGATCGCATTACCAATATTCTTTCTTACTCAGCTTCAGAATCGATAGAAGCGCCGAGGTAGACCTAAGTTATAAAAAGATTTTGTTGAGGTAGGTACTTAAGACACACGAAACCAAAAACCTACAAAACCAAAGTGACTTCATTTGCATCACCGCAAGAGCTGCTCATTGCAAATATCACAGGAATTATTCTAAAACGACACTGGCATAGATGCACTACTTATCGTTGGATTCTCATGAGGATGATAATGATTTCATTAATGTAGTAATTAAAAATAAAGCTAATTTACCTTAAAAATAGCCTGTAGAGTACGCCGCTGGAGGTCTGTGAAAACCAAACGGGGCTTCTTCGGGGAAGGCAGGGCTTCCGAAACCAGTTCCTCCTTGCGCTTGCAGCCTGAAGATGTGACAAAGATACCTTAGAATTATTATTAAGATTGTGTTCTTGCCAAATACAGTTGTTGCGAAGCATTTTCTGCTTCAGTTTTAAATGATTCACGATTAAGTACATCAGACATATTAAGTAAGGGATATTGACCGCGATCACCTTGCTAGGTTTAGATGAGCTTTCGATATTTCCAAAGCATGCGTGCATCACCCGTCTACCCGTGATCATGATACATGTAACGGCGTAGAAATATCGTAAACTCATCTAAACCTAGTTAGGAATTAGCGGTTAATATCCCATACTTAGCATATGTCTAATTTTATTTTCTTAACGAATTCAAAGTACCAATAGTGTATTAAGTGGAATAAGTTTTTTTATTAAGTAGGTAGTCAATATGGCCCTTCATGAAGTAAAGCCTGAAGTTAGAAAGAAAGAGAAAGGAGTTCTAAGTGCTTCAAGACCTAGAAGGAATAGTAACATTACGCAAACTCCCAAACTCAAATTAGAAATTGCTGATAGATCATTTTAGATGGAATCTTTCTGTTCTCATGGTCACCTCTTTTATATAAGTGGCGTTAGTATCCCGGCTTTGTTTATATTAAGTATTACCATATCCATCTGTTTTGTTTTGAGACGTTATTCTATAATCCAACCATGCAACGTAATAAGAGTTTGATCAAAATATAGATAGAAAATAGACAAAAGGATTTCCAACTCACAGGACGCCAGTTCTTAATAAACGAAAGCCGTTCTTGTGTCCGTTGGCATTGCAATTAAAGTGTTTTATTTATAATTGTGTATGTAACTAACATAGTTGTAAGTTTATTTTTAGTGACCATTATTGTAATTTAGTTTAATTGCTTTTAGCTTGGATTTAGTGTAATTGTAAATTGCTTTTATTAAATAAAGTGTTGTTATTTATAAAATATATATATATATTAAAGTGACATTCAATCTTAATATAAATTTGTCAAGGTACTTACTGCCTCTCTGAGGAATCTGGGCCGCTGTAACAAAAAAAGTATTTTTTATTTAACACACAATCTACATCGACGACGTTAATAAGACCTGACCAGAAGTAAATGACCTCTTGATATTAAGCGATGCAAGTTAAACAAAGGTCTTTATTTATGGTCTTTTAATAACCTAGCAGCTAAGAACAACAAACATGCCACTAGACAGAAACTAAGCCGTCCTCATACGCACCATACTTGACAATAACTAAATGAAAAAAATGCTCCATTACGTAAAAGTGCGAGTAAAGACTACTTTTGAAATTCGACATCTCTATATCGTCAAATGAAACAGTTTTGTTCCTTGTTCGTTTGCTGGCGCCCAACATGGGGCCGTTATTTAGTTAAAGAAAACTAGAATTTAAAACGATTTAGCTTTCGTTTTATGGATCTAATTTACTTTTCTAGACTTCTGACAAATAAGAAACTCGCTACGAAAGAGATTGATTGCTCATTGTTTCTGACAACTCCTTACTGATTAATGAATTTCAGTATTAAATAGTTACTTTGATGTTATAATTTCCTATATGTCAGACAAATGAAAAACACCAAACGTATTAATAAAAATGCATACCTGGCGACCATGTAAACAACATTAATAAGGGTTTTTGAATCTCGCAGGCACCTATGAAATCATATATCAAAACTAAGGCAGCCCGGGCGGAGGGGAAAACAAAAAGGGAGGGGGGGGCAGCGGTAGCAGACTAACATTCATCTTGGCTTCTCGAAGCTAACAAAATACACTTACTGCTAAAATAAATCTTTCAAAAACATTGTCTAATACGGTCAGTGATCCTTGTCTAGGCAGTACCTTCACAACTCCACGTCAAGCGGAACATTCTAAACTAAATCTAATAAAAGATACTGCCTATCCAAAAAGACATCTATACGAGCAAATCTCTATACATGTTACACATTTACTTGTATGAGATCGATGTAAATAAATATAAAAAACGAAAATTAATCAGACACTCTCCTCATCGAAGACTTGTCTTAAGCAAACCTATAAATTAAAAACACTTAATCAAAAAATATGTTTTATATGTATATTTATATGTTACCTTGCGACAAGCAATTGACAGATACTTTAATATACCTATAAGAAACCAAGCCCACCGCTACGCAGCCGCAAAAGGGAGGGATAAGGTATGGGGCCACAACATAACAAATTGGAAGTATAGTGCAATAAACGGATCACTCACATAATATAAGTAGAATTTAGCCTGTCATTTTTCGGACTAATTCCTTGCCCTTCTTCTGGGAAGGTATGACTCTGCACACCAAGGGTCTGCTCGAGCGATACCGACTACGAATTAGTCCGAAATATTTTGAGATAAACTTAACTTATATACGTGATTGCACTATTTATTTGACTATGATTGAAAATCACGGTAGTTCCATGTTAAAATATCAAATTCGAAAGGAAAAACACAAAATCATCTACGTAACCACCAACCACAGCACTGTATTTTTCTTACAGTGCAATCAGATCCTCTTTTCGAGTAATTTAGTGTCCTTTGACTCAAACCAAAAACAAAAAAAAAGCAAAGGACTCTTGGAATGGAAGATGGGGGGGAGGAATGTTATCCAAAGGGAGGGACTCACAAGCACGATACGTCCCCGGCTGGTTCGTACCCAGCCGTGTCCCACGGGTGATACACGGGACCCAGTGGGCCCCCGGGGCCCCCAGGCGGGGGCTGGGGTGGGCCCTGGAATTCCCTGGGCTGGCAGTAACCCTGCTGAGCCATGTTGTTTACATTGTCGCCCTTTACCGCCTGCTGAGGTGCATCTGCAAATTTAAAATGGTAATTTGTGGTTCCCATTCTGTTTAATTAAATGCTCTTTGTGTCGCATTAAATGTTTTTCCCTAATAATGTTTGCTCGAATGATAATTTGTCCTAATTTCTCTCCAACTGAAACAGAAATTATTTCGGGAAATCTTTTACATGGGCTATGTAGAATAGGTTAGCTTACCTTTATCTCATACCTTTGCAGAAAAAATTATATAATTTCAGTTCAGTACAATTTTAATTAAGACAAATGATCATCAGAGGCCCGGGTACGAATATTCGAATTCTGCGTAACGTAACCGAGTAGTAATTTAACATTATCGAGAACTTTGTATGACGTTTGGAACAGCGCCCACTCGTGAGCGTATTTGGAACTAAAATTTTGAATGAGGTTTCTCGATTTCGATACGATGACGTTACGTTACGCAAGGATTCGAATATTCGTACTCGGGCCTCAGACCAAACATTACATTAGGACACATTATAATATGTACGCGAGTCAATATTATAGACGACCAAAAATACGTCTCGATCACGTTTGTGTTACGGGTGTCAAATAGTATGAGAATTGTTTGTTGTTGTTTCTTGCCACTAGTGGCGCTGCTAATGTGCCCATAGTAATTCAAACGTTAACGCTATAAGCGAACAAAACGGCTTTTCTTGCCGTTGATTATATTGAAGTCTCTGTTCTTTTAACCGCACTTTAATTAAAAAGGTTATTTAGGTATAAGATATAAAAAAATGCCATTTTTTATTAAATCTAAAATGGACGCCATGGTTCCTAAGAACATATTTCCCTATCTTTTATAGTTTCAAATTCAAATTCAATTTCAAATAGTTTATTTGCAAGAAATACAGTCAAGCGGATGTTATGAGTATTACAATTTTGTACAGTGTATTCTGCCTATTATTTGGCATGCAAATATTAAGGTTAAAGTTAATTACAGTCTTAAGTTTAATAAATGTGAAGCTTATAATCTAAATATTCCTTTATAGAGTAAAATGCATTTCGAGTCAAAAAATCTGATAATTGTTTCTTAAACTCTTGCATTTCAGATCCTCTTATAAAGTCTGGTAACTTATTATATAATTTGGGTGCCATGCCGAATACACTTTTCGCACATAAGGCTGTTTTTGATTGATTGTTTAGGATTTTATGTCGCTGTCGTGCACTATTAAAAACAGAGAATTGGTTTATATTTGACTTAACATACATAGCTATTTCAAATATATATAAACAGGGAAAAGTCAATATTTTCAATTCAATAAAGTAAGGCTTGCTTTCTGACATCTACTTACTGACTCATTTGGATTGATCACCCTTTATTAATAATTTAAGACTTACCCTGTTAATCATAAATCTATTTTAACTAAAATGCCGTTAAAGCTCGTTTGTCCCTTTTTGTCACATTGACATTATTTTCCGTTCGTAAGAAGAAGACAAAACCTATTTTAGCTAATGGAGGCTTGAGTGACGTTTATGAATATGGCCCTAAGTCTTGAAAAGACACTTTAAAAAAAAATCAAAGACGGAATCAGAATTAGGCGATATTATGTGTATTAAAACGAGAAATTTTATACTTGTCCCAATTCTGCATGTTTAGATTTTTCTCTTAAATAGATGTTGATTTTAAAACGTGTTTCTCAGAATATGCATCCTATCATTGATTCTATCCTATCTAAATTATGGAAGAAAAAATTAGCGAAGTCGACTTTTTTTTAAATTATTGATGTCCCCAAGAAGTATCAAAATAAATGACGCAGTATACGAACCTGTGGAAAAACAATTCCCTGTTTTGTAACGCAACGTTTTGGTCCTTTGATCCGGATTTACCTATTTTTGGTACGAGCGAAGCTGGCTATGAGCGTGGTAAGCATTGCAAAAAAATTATACCACGGCGCGCCTAAAAATCTTTAATATTCCATCCAAAAAGCACATTCGAGTGAGCACTTTTAAGCCCTAAAAATAAAAAGGGGCCCACACGGCGTCGTAATTACAAAAACCGTCCCGAGAGCGGTGCTGCCGCAGGGGGGTGAAGCTGGCGGGGGGAGGGGGGCGATCGATAACCCGCGGGGGGGGGGGGGGGGGGTGACGTCACACTGCCATGTGGCGGTGGCCGGATTATGGCTTTTGTCGATAATTGAATGCCGTTTTTCGAATTCTTAACTCTTCGCTTTTTTTCAACTGTTTTTCCTCGAGTTCATGTTGTTATTTTTTATTTATTAGTAGCATTCATCATCATCACATTTTATGTACTGCTGGGCACAGGCCTCCTCCCAGAATGAGAGGGCTTGGGCTATACGGGACATGGCGCTACTAAACCTTCGATCTGCCTTGTTTTTAACCCCCGACGCAAAAAGAGGGGTGTTATAAGTTTGACGTATGTATCTGCGTGTGTCTGTCTGTGACGCTGTAGCTCCGAAACGGGCAGACTATTTTACTGGCGGTATTTTTTAGGGTTCCGTACCTCAAATAGAAAAAACGGAACCCTTATAGGATCACTTTGTTGTCAGTCTGTCTGTCTGTCTGTCTGTCAAGACCCTTTTTCTCTGGAACGCGTGGAGGTAGCATGCTGAAATTAATACCCAATACTCAAGCCTGCGATCTCTTGAAGCTGTACAAAATTCAACCTTCTAAGTCAACGCAATCAAAAGATACAGTAATTCAAAAGGCTATCTCCACACTAATTGCCGATTTCCAAAAACCTAAAGTGTGCTTCCAGATATCCTAGAAACTTGAAATTTGGTATGAAGGTAGCTCTTATAGCACAACCACTCCGAAAAGTCTCAAAATCTTTAATTTTTATGTCTGTCTGTAGATTTAGCAGACCAATATAAGTTGACCCCACACTGCGTACATTTTGCTTAGGAGCAGGGCTCTACGAACACGGGACTTCTTAAAACACTGGGGAAAGCGTTAAAATCTTTCTACGGAACCCTCGTGCGCGAGTCCGACTCGCACTTGCCCGGTTTTTTTTACTTATACCAAAGATACGTCCCGATCGCGTTTGCGTTACGGGCGTCAAATAGTATGAGAATTGTTTGTTGTCGACACGTGCCACTAGTGGCGCTGCTAATGTGCCCATAGTAATTCAAACGTAAACGCGAACGCGATCGAGACGCGTTTTTGGCCGTTGATTACACTAGAATGCTCTGTTTGAAAAGCTATAAGTGAAACCATTCGACCTGCCACGAATATTGTCAACAATTTGTCAAAATAAAGCCTTTATCTTATCTAATACAATCGTTATTCAAACAAAGCGTTACAAGTAGGTATCCAAAACAATGTATCAATGTCTATTTCCTCGCTAATCCCGCTGCTAAGTAGCAGTGCTTTCACTGTTGTGTTCCTTTGCGGAGAGTAAGACAGCCGAGGAAATGTGGAGAGTAAGGCATTTCATGTTAGCCCTCTAGGAAAGCACCGCATCGGTCAACCCCCGGGGTTGCGGGTATCCATGGGCAGTGGTGATCACTTACCATCAAGTGACCTACTTGCTCGTTTTCATTCCTTAAAAAAAATATCAAGGATCATTAAAATCAAGAGGACTGCCAATGTATACAATATCACGTTCTTTTACAATAATAAAAACGTAGAATTATGTTGTAACCTATTGCGCTTTATTCTATCAGTGCCTCGAGCACAAATATTCGAATCCTACGTTACGTAATCGAGTAGTAACGTTATTGTATCGCCATTGGGAATATTCATAATTAAATTTTAGTACCAAATATGCTTACGGAGGCCGCTGTTCCAAACGTCATACAATTTTTCTCTGTAACGTAGGTAGAATTCGAATTTTCGCGCTCATCTATGGTACAGTCAGCAGCAGAAGTAGCTAAGCAACCGAAGCGGTCACAATGATCTGATGGTATGATCTGCACAAGCTCTTGTCTATAGCAATAGAGCCGTGCTTAGATCGTGTACGCGTCGGTTGCTTAGCTACTTTGGCGATGCCTCCGTCTGTCCACTTGTCCAAATAAGTTTGTAGTCCTAGCCAAGCGATCGACTAATTGATTCGTACGTACCAACGCTTAGGTTTCATTCTAAATAAACAATATGAAGTAGTGCTAAATAAATAAATATCATGGGACAACTGACACCAATTAGTAGTATATTATTGGGCATTCTGGACCACCATTCATTCGATCGGGCGAAAAATTTCGCCCTCACTCATTCGTGGTGATCCAGAAGCCCAATAATACAATGAATTGCACACAACCTACAATCAACCCAAACCCAACGGTAACCAACCTAACAGTAACCTATCAGCATTTGCGTTCAACATAACGCTCAACCTACACCTGAAATCGCATTGGGCATTCTGTTTCACCTCTCGATCAACGCAACGAATACATCAGCCCAACAGCAACTCAAACCCAACGGAACCCAACCTAACAGAATTTGCTCACACTCGAGGTTTAACGTTAACCATCTGCTCTTCTGCTCATTTTGAATAAGCATTCCATGCTTGCAACACGCGCGCATTGGTTGAATTGATCTTGAACAGATATGAAGTTTGTAAAACAAGCTCAGAGCTTGCAGTTGGAGGTTGTTTGTTCAGATCGCAACAATCGTAGTTTTCGTCACGGTGAACTTTTACCCGACACAATTCGCTGTATAATTTGCGGTCCTTCTAATTGCGGTAAAACTAATTTAATTGTCTCTCTTCTACTACATGAACAAGGACTACGCTTTCAAAATATTTACGTATATTCAAAAACACTTTTCCAACCGATGTACCAGTTTTTAGAAAAAATATTGATGTTGGTTCCATCAGTTAAATTTCAAAAATATCGCGAAAATGATGAAATACTAAGCCCGCATGAAGCTGAGAACAATTCAATTATCATATTTGATGATGTTGCATGCGAAAATCAAAATAATATAAGGGATTACTTTGCAATGGGAAGGCATAAAAATATTGACAGCTTCTACTTAAATCAAACTTACAGTAAAATACCTAAACAATTAATAAGGGACAATGCTAACTTAATCATCCTTTTTAAACAAGATGAAGTTAATTTACGTCATGTTTATGACGAGCACGTTGGAACTGATATGTCTTGGTCACAGTTTCGGGAAATGTGTGCAAAAATATGGAGCGTACCTTTTAGCTACTTGGTTGTAAACAAGGACTGTGCTAGAAATTCAGGATGTTATAGAATGGGATTTGATACATTTATCGTTTTGGATTAACCGTGTTACTTAACCAGTTTCATTTTCAAGAAACTTTTATTGCATCATGGGAATCCATCGAGATCAGACATGAATCATAAAATAAACACCGAGAAAACTTTAAAAGAAAAAGTACTTCAGTCTGCCGATGCTGTCAAAAAGAAGGTTAAACTACTTCGTGATATGAAAAATAACAACAATATGATTTTGGAATCAGTCTTTAAACCAATAACAGACCCGCTTAATGAAATGGTTAAAAGTAACGACAATAAATACTATAACACTAATGAAACCGATTTTGATGAAGACATATTTAAGTGGCAAAAGGCGCCAAAAACATTAAAATTTAGTCCTAATGAAGGGAAGAGAAGTAGTATTAATAATCAAACAATCGTACGAAATTTTTCCGAAACGACTTCAAATAATGATGATGAGGTATCAAATAGAGACGAAAACAGACAAGATGGTGATGATGACATGTTATGTGAAAGTGACAACAATGATGTCTTGGAATCAACAAATGATACTTCATTTAAGACTACCGGTTCATATGCATCTCCTCGCGAAGACCCTGCATGGCAAAAACAATACAACACCGACTTGGACATTCCTTTTGGCATACGAACAGAACGCGATAAGCTTATGTTAGGATCTTGTTTAGTTTCCGTTAGTGGCGAAAAACTCAAAGTAAATGGACGTACTTACAATTTAACACCAGGTTTATATGATTTGTTATTTAAGAAGTTGCCTGATTTAGGTATCATAACTGAAGACGATAAACGTTATTATAAAATGTTGCTACTAGAAACGAATGTCCATAGACGAGATTTTGATCCCAATAAACCAATAAAAAGTAACAAAGGTCAGAAATATTTATACATTATAAAACCGCTTTTCAAATTATCGAAACAACGTTCAATAAGCGAAGATTTATGTACTTACGGCAAAGGACTACCAACAATGAAAAAAGTTAAAAGAGATGTTTCATATGTCTATTGGGATAATCCAAACGAATTAGTTGAAAGATTGAAATTACTCATTGCTTCCCGTGATGCCGGTAACACAGGATTAGACAATGAAATAATATCAATTGTAGAAGAACTTCGTGAAGCGGGCTTGGTTAATCAATGATATATAAAACTGGTATTTTACTTTTACCATCAGTCGAAGCCGGAAATTTGATGATACATAAGTGCATAAAAATAAGAAGTGAAAATGAACATAGACAAATTCGGTCATCATGTTCATAAACGTTTGCGTGTATGTGAAGTTTTTGAACTTAACAATAAAACTTTGCTGCGTTCTGATGATGGCGATTTCGATCTACAATCATCGCGATTAAAGGGGGTAGCGGATCCTTTGACACCCAATGATGCAGCTAATAAGCAATATGTCGATCAGCTCGTCCAGGACACTTACGAGAAGAAGCATCTAGATTCTTTATTTAAAACTATAAATTCTCAAATTCATCAGCTTGCAAATCAGTTGAAAATAAACTTTTATACAAAAAGGGACATAGACAATATTTTAAGTAATTTCAAAGATGACAAAAGAACAAGTCGTGAATGAAATCCATAGATCGGCCCGAAAAAATTTCAAGCGTCGCGCAGTTATATTAAAAGGAATTGATGATTTGTGGCAAGCAGATTTAATTGACTTACAGAATTTACATACTGTAAATAAGGGATATAAATACATTTTAGTTGTTATTGATACATTTTCAAAGTACACGTGGTGTATTCCTACGAAATCTAAAACTAAAACAGAAGTAAAAAATGCATTTGAACTAATTATCAAGTCGACCAAACGAATACCTAGAAACTTACAGACAGACTTTGGAAAAGAATTTTACAATGATCAATTCGATTGTTATGTGAAATCCTTAAAAATAAATCATTATTCCACGTATTCAGTTAAAAAGGCGTCTATTGTTGAAAGGGTAATAAAAACGCTCAAGAACAAACTTTACAAATATTTCAGTTTCATCGGGAACTACAAATGGCTTGGAAAACCTTTCGATGAGATAGTTCAATCTTATAATCAAACTGTGCATAGCACAACAAAATTTAGCCCAAATGAGGTGAATTTTAATAATGAAGCCGAAGTAAAGAAAAACATAGATAAATCACAATCCAATCGGCGTTTTAAATTAAATATTTTTAATGTAGGAGATCATGTGCGTATAAGCAAGTACAAAAGCGTCTTTCATAAAGGTTATACGCCTAATTGGTCAACTGAGCTATTTACTATTAAAAAGGTGAATCACACTCGTCCTGTTACTTACCATATTGAAGACCAACGAAAAAACTCAATACTCGGTACATTTTATGAACAAGAACTGCAAAAAACTAAGTATCCAGACGTTTACCTCATCGAAAAGGTAATCAAAAAAAGAGGGAAAAAATTGTATGTTAAGTGGTTAGGACTTAACGATAGCGAAAACAGCTGGATCGACAGAAATGCCATTGTATAAATATATTTAAAAACTTTCTCGCGCTAAGTCATTAACTTTTGGGATATGAAAGGAAGAGGACTTCTAAACAGTATTATTAATCACTTACCGTTTGAACTGCACTTACCTGGCTACAATTATTGCGGACCAGGCACAAAATTGCATAAGCGATTGCAAAGAGGTGATAAAGGAGTTAATGAATTGGACAACGCGTGTATGCAACACGATATAGCATACGATAAATATTCTGACCTAACAGACCGACATCGTGCAGATTTTGAACTCTATAAAATGGCTAAACAAAGATTGAAGTCAAAAGGTGTTGGAAAAGGAGAAAAACTTGCGTCTTGGATAGTTAGCAAAGTGATGAAATCTAAAATGAAAGCTGGTGCAGGGATAAAATCATTTAAGCATTTTGTTTCTAAGATACGTACCGAATTGAAAAAAAACAAATCTAAAAAAGAAGGCACTGCAGTCAGTCGAGCTTTTGCTGCAGCGAGTAAAGTATTTCTTAATAACAATACGAGTAAAATGAGAGTTCCTCGATTAATACCGATTCCTAAAACTGGAGGTATATTGCCACTAATACCTATTTTCGCGGGACTTTCTGCGTTAGGGTCATTGGCAGGAGGAGCTGCTGGGATCGCTAAAGCTGTTGGTGACTACAAAGCTGCAAAAAAGAGCTTATCCGAATCAGAACGTCATAATAAAATGATGGAATCTATTGCATTAGGTAAAGGGTTGTACATTAAACAGTATAGAAATGGAAAGGGTTTGTGTTTAAAACGATTAAAAAACTAAATAAAAGGCTACCCAGACGTGCTCTTACAAATGTTGATATTTTAAAACATTCAACAGATATTCCTTATTTTCGTGGTGTTTACATGAGAGACAAATTGCCAAACCGTCCAAAAAGAGTAGAATGTGCAATCGTAAATTTAGATAGTTCTAAAAACCAAGGGACTCACTGGGTAGCCTATGTCAAAGATAATAATCATTGTGAATATTTTAATAGTTATGGTGATCTTCAACCGCCGCTAGAATTAATAAAATATTTGAAAAATTATAATATTTCATACAATTATAATATTTATCAAAAATTCGATACTGTTAATTGCGGACATTTATGTTTAAAATATTTAAAAAAATATTGGAATAACCGTTTAAATATCTCTGAACAATAAATAGCTTCTCATTCTCACGATGTCTTTCACTTTGTCCATAACGGGATCCTCCTCTACCCTGATTACGAATCACTCGCCAGCTCTTCAACTAGATGGTGAATATGAATGCGGGTTGCTATACTTGTCGACATTTAACTCGATACCTAATATTGACAACCGAAATAATAAGTTTTATTATGGTGATAACGAAGTAGTAGAAATTCCTGAAGGGTCATATGAACTTCAAGATCTTGATGATTATCTTAAAAGACATCTCCAAGGTTGCACCTTTACACTGACATGCAATAATAATACGCTAAAAACATCTATATTGTGTTCCAAAAACGTCTATTTTAAAAAACCAAATTCGATTGGTAAGTTACTTGGTTTTGGAGAAGAAACAGTTCAGGCGAATATATTAACTGAGTCCCCTTTTCCCGTGTCCATTCTGTCTACAACTATAGTACGAGTTGAATGTGACATCGTGAGCGGGTCATTTATAAACGGAAAACCTAGTCATATAATTCATGAATTTGTGCCAAATGTACCGCCTGGTTACCGGATTATAGAAACACCTAAAAATGTTATATATTTTCCTGTTACTCAAAACAGCTTAAACGCTCTTATAATAAGAATACTGGATATAAACGATAATTTAGTGAATTTACGTGGCGAAGAGATTCAGATATATTTACATCTCAGAAAAAAATGATAGACTTTAATAAATGTACGGTCTCAAACAGCAAAGCCGTTAGTGCTCATTGTGCTATCAAGAAAAGAAGACCTAAAGGACAACTAACGAAGGAAAACAAACAGTTTTTAAAAAACATAGGATTATTAAAATGAGTATACTAAACTTATCAGACTCCTTTAGCTTTGATAGCACGATTGAAAGTTTCGAATATCATTCGTATAAACCGTACGTAACAAGTTTCAATTTAAATGATGAAATCCGTATACCTATCAACCAGCAAGATCTATACGTATTACCATCAGCGAGTACTTTATACATAGAGGGTACTATAGAAGTATTCAACAGAGAAACAAAAGCGAAGGTGTCCAGTGTTCATTTTACAAATAACCCTATACTTCATTTATTTCAAGATATTCGATATGAGCTGAATGGGATTGAAATAGATAAAATTAAAAACGCTGGGGTCACAACAACAATAAAATCTCTTGTGTCGATGAATGAACTTGAATCATCGATGTCAAAGTTATGGGGCTGGGATGTTGATGGCACAAAAATTACGCATGGATCATTTTCTGTGTCAATTCCTTTAAATAAGATTCTTGGCTTCGCAGAGGATTATAACAAAATTATTATTAACTGTAAGCATGAACTTATTCTTTTACGATCCAATACTAATTTAAATAGCGTAAAACTGAACACAAATGAGTATATAGGTAACATAACTATATCTAAAATAGTATGGCGCATGCCGCACATTAAGGTTTCTGATCGTGAAAGATTAAGTTTGCTTAAATATTTGGAAAGAGATCGAGCTATTCAGGTAGCATTTAGGAACTGGGATCTGTACGAATACCCGCTTTTACCTAAAACATCAAAACATTCTTGGGCCGTCAAAACTTCGTCTCAAGTTGAAAAACCTCGATATGTTATAATTGGATTAAAAACAAACAGGAAAAATGTTGCTGATAAAGATATATCGCGTTTTGATCATTGTAATTTGCGTGACGTTAAAGTTTTTTTAAATTCAAATTATTTTCCTTATGAAAACTTGAATGTCAGTTTCTCGGCTCAAAAATTTGCTATATTATATGAACAGTACGCTAAATTCCAACAGTCTTATTATAACCGCAGCCAAGCACCGTTGTTGAATCCACAAGACTTTATAAATAAAGCACCTCTGTTTGTTATCGACTGTTCTCGTCAAAATGAAACCTTAAAAACGGGTTCAGTCGATGTGCGGATTGAATTAGAGTGTGACACAGATATCCCTGACAATACCGCGGCTTATTGTCTTATTTTGAATGATAGTATTATAGAATATAAGCCGTTGACCAATATAACAAAGAAGATATCATGAAACTAGACCATCTATTCGTAGATGTTCAGGGGTTTAAATCATCTAAAAATGAATTTATTATTAAAGAATTTGCATACAGTACCTATGAACACACGCAGGCGTATTTAATAAAACCTCCATATTCATTTTCTACGTTATCAGAAAACGAAAAAAGGCATGTGAAATGGATAGAGAGAAACCTTGGCATTATGTGGCGTGAGGGGTATATCGACCACAGAGAATTTAAGAGAATGATTCATAATTTCTTGGAAGGCAAAAAAATATATGTAAAAGGTTTTGAAAAAATTAAGTGGATTAATGATTTATGTGCTGATTGTACTGTAATAGACTTGGGAGAGAAAGGTTGTTCTAATTTTCAATTAATGTATAAAAAGTATTGTATCGACAACAGCTCTTATAATTGTCTACATCATAAAAAAGCTTGTGCCTTAAAAAACGTTATATGTCTTAAAAAATATTATTTCGATATTATGCATATTTAACATTGTAATAAATTATACCTAATTTTCAAAAATAAATATTTACGTTTAATCATTTTTTTATTTTTTAACCCAGTCAAAATTAGTTATCATTTATTTTGAACGAAGACTTTTTATATTAACCCATTTTTAAATAATTGAATTTGTTTGTTTAAAAATATGAAATAAATGATAACGATTCATACCTGTGGCTAATAATAGTGTTAATCTATTTAAGCGATATTTACTGAAAAGATTTTTCTTGTGCATTTAATCATGATAATTTTATTTTCGTTTGAATTATTGCTTTATTGACATACTTACAAAAAAAATCTTTCCTGTTGACGTATCGCTTAATCAAAGGAATAAAACAAGAAAATTGTTGACCATATTTATTTTCAAAATTATATACAAAAACAGTAAAAACATTAATAACTAACACTATATCCGCACAACTTCTTGGATATCTTATTTATTACACTTTCTGTACTGTCTATTATCTCATCGTATCCGTCACTTGCCACATACTGCGCACTGAGCATAACGTTTTCACCGGTTTCGTCGTTTTGATCCGGCGCGGAGTCACTTATGTTAATTATTTGGATTTTGACAAGTCTGTTCCCCTTAGTTGCTTCATTGTTTATAACGAACGACGGCGGGTGACCTCGTACACTTCTCTTTACCACTTTGTTTAGCCTTAGTTTTGGTTTACTAGACTTGGTTTTCGTTTTGGCACTTGCAATTTTTTTTACAAATTCACTGACTTCTTCTTCTTCTTCATCTTCTCGGAATCCTAATGGACCCTGTGCATATTGCGAAAACATGATTTGAGTGTCTTGCGTTCCTTCCATATTCTGAAACAAAAGAAATCAAATAAATAAACGCATCTGGCAACACATATGAGCATTTTCATACGCTTACAAAACAATAATAGCAACAAAATAATACGAATAAATATTAAATAATGCCAATTTTACTTACCGAATCGGGAATGGATCAGCTCGTCTTAATTTTCAAAACTTTGGAACGACTTTACTCAGTTATGAATGTAGAGTGCAGAATGATAACTTACTATAACAGCCGCTATTTATAATTACAGTAATTTCATGCGTCAGCAAATTAAATTAACACGCGCTTCGGAGCATGCGGTGCATACCGCCGCGCTGCTTAATGCCGATCAAATTACAACGACACGTAAGGACTTGTTATAATTGGTACCAAATGCAATAAATGTGAATAGGTATATTTCACGTGTCAGCAAATTACCTTAGCACGGGCTGCATGCCGCCGCGCTGCTTAAGACACGTAAGGACATGTTTTAATTGATACCCAATGCAATAAACGAGGATAGGTATTATTTGCCTGTTCAACAGAACATGATTTTACTTACCATTATCAAAATATTACATTTAAAATTAAGCCTGAGCCCTGAGCTTTTTGATGACGGAAAACATCGTCAGGAAACCTCCGAAGCGAGAAAACTCAATTTCAACTCAAGTAAAATGTGTTTTCAGTCGGTATCCTCGCAGTCTATATATACTTAGGTGGGTGAAAGAAAAAAAGAAAACAAATGTTAATAACACTTCATATTTATTTATTAAAAAAAAAGAACAAACCATACAATTTACAAATCAATGTGTAATTATAAAAAATAAAGTACTTAATGATAATCTACTTATTTGGTATAGTCAGCGTCAAAAGTCGCTCATCTGGTCGTAGAGCGAAAAGGTACAAAAGTGATGAGCGGCTTTTGACGCTGACCCTACAACATACATAATTATAATTTTACAATAACGTAAGTACTCAACGTATTTTATTTTATTAAACACATTCTAATTTTTTATTACCCATTGGGTGCCTACGAAATAAAATTACAGCTCGAGGAAAGGTCGCTTAGATAACTACTGTACTAGAAAATAGACTCATGTCCCCAAGATTTGGTTGAAATTTTGTCTGATAATATATGTCGTTTATCGTCTTTGTTAGATAAAGCAACTTTATTGACAGATTGAGTGAAGATCTCGTGCCTAATCGATTTAAATAATATGTGTTTTTTCCGAACTATTTTATCATTGAATAACACATCCCGATAATCATTTAATGTTAACTCTTGAACTGCTGGTTTTTTTATTCCTTTAGCCTTTTTGATAAGAGATTTATCACTTTTGATACAGTATAGTTTAGAACGTAACCCTATAAACTCGGTAATAAGTTCTCCTCCTAACTCATCTTTGAATAACCCAGGAATCTTCTTGTTACGTAAAGGTATTTGCAAATCATTTACAGGGTTATAATTGCTTGTGTCAAAAAAGTTTAAAAAAATATTTTTTAAATCGCTGTAAAAGTCTGCAGTTTCGATTTTGTAAATAAAACTGTCGGTATCAGTGTAGCACAGAGTAACTTGATCTTGGTAGTGTTTTTTTATTACCGTGTAGTGAAATTGGTACATATGACTTTTAGAAAGTTCTAATACAGAGAATCCTACGTAGATTGGTTTATCTAAAATTACTTTTTCAGGCTTCATTTGTACGACAACCAAATTTTCAGACAACACTGTTGCACTATGGAAATTCGGTTTGGCAATTAATTTGTTAGCACAAGTAAACTTTTTTGTTTTGTTTTGACGGTCGTGCCACTTATTTACTAATTTGACGTCAACTCGCCGCTCACTGTCTTCAAGAGTTTTCCCAAAAACTGAGTTATTCATTAATTTAAAAAGGTCTTGTTGGAAAGGAGTAGTAGCTTTTTTTCTCAGTTCTGTATTTAAATGAATATACTGTTTTAAGAATGGACTTTGACGAAACCTTATAACGCGATGGATTTTATCAAGAGTTAAGCCGTTGCGTAAACATGTTTTCAGATGGACGTAATGAATGACGTATTCGTATTTGTTATATAAATTTGGGATCAATTTGGTCGTTTTTCCTCCTGGAGGAATAAATTTTTGTGCGCAAAATGGATAGTCGTTATGGTTATGGTGTAAATTTTCCGGATATAGCAAGTCAACTTCCAGAATAAATCCAAATGGAGCATCATCTTCGACAGACAAAATATCTAGTTGGGCAATTTCATGATGATCTAGAAAACTAAAATTAGACATGGGCAACGATTGACACATACTGTAACCATATAAGTTATTGCAATCGATATATACTAAAAACGAGTCTGGTTTATTCATGTCATAAGTTTCCATGTACTTATTATTAGCCTGAGCATATCTGGTCGAACACATGCAAATACCACCTCTTATTCCTTTTTGTATGAGTCGAATTATTTCTAATTCGGATATCAATTCAAGCTTAACTCCGGTTTTTAATAACATAGCATCAAACGATAAGCTTGGAGCAGTTAAATAGAATGCCGGATCTAAATGATAATTTAACTTGCAAATGAACCGAAAGTTCTCAAAAATATCTGATAAAAGCAACACATCAGTTTTTAGGTAAAGATCAGTATATTCTCCCATATCTTTGATTTTAAATTCGGACCATACAGATTGCGCATGTGCGTAATCTGAATCGCTTATTTGTTCGTTGGAAAGAGAATTAAAAAACAAGTTCTGTGATGGAAGCTCGGTCTCTGTAAACTTATCCCAGCTCGACATATAATCGTAAGGATAAATACCTTTGCGAGTTAATAATTTATTTTTTTTTAGTTTCAGGATAAAACTTGTTCAAGTGAATAAAATCATCTTTATGTAAACCATTCGCTAATTTTTCCAAGCTTGTTCCTAAAAATTTAAAAGAGTCTACAAATCGAATTTGTGCATACTTTTGATCTGAAATCCACAAAAACTTAGTGAACGAAATATAATTTTCTTTATTTTTTGGGATTACTTTCACAGGCCCTGAACATTTACTAAGTTCCTGTATAAACAAATGACAATCGTAACCTGCTAAGTTATGAAAGAAAACAGGGACCAATTTAGGAACGCGAAAGCGCAGATTGCAGTACTGGTGCGCGGCACCGCGATAACGGCCCGTTAGATGACAGTGATCTCTTACTTTGTCTGCAAACAATAAACCTTTACACATATGACAATTTTTGGCACGTTCATGAGCTAAAGAATCTTCTACAGTAAATATCATGGGAATTTCTTTTTCTAAAACGTTATGGATGTCTTTAATATGTCTATATAAATAATCTACGAATTTCTGAGCACAATCTGGCCCTCGGTATTGAACAAAACGATTAAGTTGCTCATCATAAGAGCAAATTATATGGTACGCGAAAGCGGCTGGTAAATGTATTTGTTTATTTGTAGTAAAACTACTGTCAGTGTTAGTTTCACAGTTCTGATAGGGTTTAAGGATTGTCTCAAAGTCAGCATACACGACAAATGGAACGTCTTGTTTTCGTTCAAAATGCTTAAATTCGAGATAGGTGCCTTTCTCCGGAAGTACCGTAGCAACCCCACTACAAACGTGACTATTGAAACCGTGTTCAGTTTGAAAAAATATCAGACAGTCTTCGCAGAAATAAAGCTTAGCATGATGTTTGGTAATCTGACCGCGAGCAAGACGCGGTAAATTAGTAATCAAAACATAATGCGACTTATTACCGCGTTCGATTAAAAGTAAATTGATTCGATGTTTCCTTTTATATTGCGATCTGTATAGAGGTCCTACAAGAGTTCGGTTGTTTTTTAAAGAATATACGTTAATACTGATATCAATATTGTGATGCTCAAACGTAATGATATCGGCTAAAGTGACAGGGAAACACATATTATCAAGTTTTAATACGTCTTTAAAATGAGGATAAGATGATAGACGCTCGCGATGGTTTTGACATGGGTAAAGAGCAGCAACAACACACCAGAGAAAACAATAATTATCATGATTTTGAATATTAATGCAAGCTTTTTTATTTTTTATTATCTTAGGTAAGTCTATGTAAGATGACGCTTTCAATGGTTCATACTTATTTATGTTAACTTCTAAATACAAATTAGATAAGAAAGTCCAACCAGAATCGCGCTCCTGAAATTCTTCGATTTTTTTCTGTATACTAATAATTATTGTGTTTAAAAGCTCTTCGAATTGATAATTTTGATGTATAGGAAAATTTTTCGTTGCAAAAGATTTCATTTCCTGCTTGTCATCTTTAAACAAAAGAAAATCGCCCAAAATATTCGAAATTTACTTTGAGGGACACATGTTTTTTAAGCGAATTTTCCAAAATTTTTTGCATTTTAGGTTTTACTGTAATCAAAAATGATTCAGGTAAACAAGACTTCAGCTCATCAGTTGCCATTATTCTATAAGATGCTATGCGACCTTTAAAAGCAGACGAAATTTCAACAACCTCATCGTTTAAATTTACACCCGAATTTTTTCTATGCTTATTACTTCTAAGGTGCCCTACCCACTTCCTGCTTTCTACTGTAATTGAACACTGAGTGCAAAAGGGCATGTTTTATGTAGCGACTTTGCTTAAGCTGTAATCCTGGTTTTATATGTTAAATACACAATTTGATAGTTTCAATTTTAATCAAATAATAAAAAGAGACAACCTGCAGTATCCGTTAAAAGCAAAAATAAAAAGTACTAAATTAGTACTTACTTAGTATCGTTACAATAAATTTGACGTTAGCGTCCTTGAAAAGTACATTTATCTTTTTAACAAATTTTTGCTATGCCCTCCATTCAACAGTTTTATCATCGATTTGCGCCCTTAAAGTAATATCGTTAAAAGCGTTTAAATTATGGTTTCATAATAAATCGTTAACATTTATTAAAAACATTTATTAAAAATTACTTGATACACAATTTGATGCAGTTTAAATTTTATTCAAATAAGTAATAAAAAGAGACAACCTGCAGTATCTGTTAAAATCAAAAAAGTACCTACTAAATTAGTACTTAGTATCGTTAGAATAAAATTTGACGTTAGCGTCCTTGAAAAGTACATTTATCTTTTTAATAAATTTTTGCAATGCCTCCCATTCAACAGTTTCATCATCGATTTGCGCCTTTAGAGTAACGAGAGCCTTTTTCCAACGCTCCTGACGTAACTCACCGCGAATATCAGC